>OX244032.2:6638648-7138648 GCA_945859785.2 Tridacna gigas
TGTTCTGCAGACAAAGCTTATTCAGCTCTTGAAAGAAGGCAAAGAGGTAGGTTAAACTTAACACAGATCTCCTGCAAGAATATGTAATGAATTCCATCCAATAGATGTTTATAGCATATTTGTAGCATTGCAAGTGATCATTTATAAGCAGAGATACAGATAAGGGACTTGGGTTTTAAATATAAATATGTGGTAGTTGGTACCTAAAACCTAAGTTGTGGGAACTCATTCACATTTTCTGACATTTTCTGTACAAGGGAATTGTAGTATCCAAAAATAAAAATAAAGATTTTGGCGTAAATGTTGTTGCGAAAGAACATGCAGTTTGATCTCTGTTGGCAATTTCATAAAATATTCTGGCAAAAACACCCTTGAAGTTGCTATACTTTAGTCTGTTTTCCTGATTGTGAAGGTCCATTTCATTTATTAATAATTTCAGTGTTCACATATTGGTCAAAGAGAAGGTGGAAATAAGTTGTGTTTTCTTTACTACCTTTAACAGGATCCAAAGGTTTTGAGTCTTTCATATGTGGCAGTTGGAAAACTAGTGAACAGATTTCCCCAGCTGGTGTCCACTAATGTCGCCTTAGTGCAGATTTTTTTCCATGTCATGAGCCAGGTAAGTATGTTATAAAGATTAAAAAAAAAGTAAAAATTATTATAGCATCACCCCCTATTTCGAAGGGCCAGCTAATATCAAACTTATGCTACATTTTTTGTCTTATAAATTCACTTCCCGAGTTCTAACCTTATACCCAAGACACCATGCTAATGGAAATTGGGTAATAATTATCTAATTAGCCAGCAGCTCACCTACCAGCCATATCCAAATGACTACCTCTTCCTGGACTAGTACCTTTTGAACTGTTGACCTCTTGGCCATAGTTGGTGATGTATTAACCCTGTACCATACAATAGAGGTAGAGACTTGTTAACATTGAAAATGGTTTGCAGACTATAGATTCTTATGTGGCTCAAAGATGCTTTTGGAAACATCGTGGGAAAAGGAGAAAATGCTGGTAACCAGCATTTTCTCCTTGTCCCACATTGTTTTCAACCTTGTCAAAATCAAATTTAATCATTTAAGCCATATTGAATTTGTTATCTGCAAATGCTTTCAATTTGGATAGGTCCAATATTTTGTTGTCTGGTAAAGGGTTAACTAGAACTCAGTTATTGCAAAGCCAAGGGCCAAGCCCCGTAGCTCAGTCGGAAGTGTACAGGACTTGAGAACAGGAGGTCGCTGGTTAGATCCCCGGTTTGGCCAATTTCATTCTGAGGATTGATGATAGTCATTGCGACAGAATTCATTCCTCTCTCACCGCTGACCATTGTTTTGACGATGGTTATGTGGGAAAGCAGCCAGTGGCTTGGAAAGAATATTGTACTGGTAAAAAGAAACTCCAGGAAAGCATGGATAGGTGCACTGGCCGCCATGATATAACTGAAATAATGTTGAAAAAGGCATTAAACACCATACAATCAATCAATCAACCAATCAAGTAAAGCCAAGGCCTTGTTGTGCCAGAGTATCTTAGAAATGAATTGTTGTAAAGTGATCCGAGATCAGACTGCATAATCTTGGCACTGATCTTGCTTCAAACTGTTCAGGAAGGAATAGTAAGTTTAACACTTTACCAGATGACCAAATTCAGACTTATTTATATTGTCAGATTGTGTGTGGCTCAAATGATGGGATTGTCATTATCTTTTAGAGTGTTGAAAACAGTGTGGATAAAGGCAATCAGCATTTTCTTCTTTTCCATCAATGTTTCCTGGAGCCCTCTTCCTCAGGGTATTATCTCCTTTTTCCTTAACTCTTTACCAAACAACAAAATTTTAGACTTGTCCAAATTGAAAACAGTTGCAGACGACAAAATTAATGTGACTCAAAAATTGAAATTTTGATTTGGAAAAGGTAGAAAACATTGTGGGAAAAGGAGAAACTGCTGATTACCAGCAGTTTCTCCTGTTTCCACAATGTTTTCAAACACTCTTTTCTTCAGGGTAGTTAAAAGCTGGGATTGAGTGGTAAAGGGTAAATGTTTTCTACTCTTTCCAGCGCACATGTCAATGTATAGGTATTACTTAATTTGTTGTCTGAAAAGGCCAATATATGGACAAGTCTAAAATTTTGTTGTTTAGTTAAGAACTAACATGTACTATTTGTATTACAGGTGGATCCAGAGATGAGACTTGCAGTACAAGAGGCCTTGTCACTGATGGCCAATGCTTTCAGAGACCTGTATAACTCTGAGGCAAACGAGTCCTATAGGAAAACAATGGAGGCTTTACTAATGGAAACCATAGATAAGGTATTTTCACAATAGATTTGTTTCATTTTATTCAGGCTCTTAGGGCAACAAAGCAACAGAATGGACATATTCATTCAATGTGCAAAACAAGACCCACGTACTTGTAGTTTCAAAACTGCTTTTACACAAAATGTCTAAGCATAGCATTGAAAGGCACCCAAAGGGTTAACCCCTGGGCTGTAAAGCGCGACTCACTGACCTTTTGTGGCCAGTGTAGATCAAGATCAGGCTTCATAGAATGTGCAGCCTTATCTTGGATCTACACTGTCGGATCAGGCGATATCTTCCCCCCAAAAATACCTTTGAAATAGCAAAATTTGGGTCTTAATATCAACTTGAAAGTTTCATATCACTTATTTTGCAGGAAAATGGTTAATTTTTTAAATTTGACAGGTCCAAAGCTTCACTGTCACAAGTTCATGGTCCAGATGATTAGTGTTTCTTTTGAAGATTTGTAAGAATGTGACTCAAGTAAACAACTGAATTTTGTCAGGTCTCAGCAAAAACACTATTTGAAATGTGAATATCCCCCATTTATTTGTAGGAGGAACCTCAGGCAAGGATGATGGCTGTGCAGTATGCTGACAGAGTTTTTTCCCCTGATCATGTCCCATCAAGATACATTCTGCTGCTGGCATGTGGAGATTCGTAAGTTATATTCTTCAGTTGTTGTAGATTGTGTCTTGAATTTGAGAGGGAAAGTGTAAGATTTTACTTGACAGTATTATATCCCTGCAAATTCATGTTTTTAGGGTTATTTGGAAACCAGCTGGTCTGTATGTGTGCCTGTGGTAGGCGCAAAGGTAAATTTGTCCAGTCAACTCCTCCCTCAGTTTTGCTGCCATTGCATTGAAACTTTGTACAGCTATTAACCACTAACTAAAGATGTGCAAAGATAATCTGCTTTGAAGCATTGAAGAATTACTTACACCTGAAGCTACAGATTTATGTTTACAATGCCTGTCAGGTTTGAACACTTGTTTATGTAAAAGCATTTGCAGGGATATTGCCTTTTGTGATAGTTTAAGTCTGTGTCATCTTTCAACAAACTTTACGAACTTTAGAGATCTGTGATAGGTCCTAATGCATCTTTGTGTCCGTTTGAATCCAAATACTATTTGTGACTTAGCCCATTTCCACACAATCCAGAGTTTCAATAACACAGAAGTAGAAGACTTTTGAAAACATCTTGGGAAAAGAAGAAAATGCTGATAATCAGCTTTTTCTGTTTTTCCCGCAATGTTTTCTGCTGGTTCAAAACTAAATTTCATCACTTGAACCATCTGCAAATGATTTCAATTTAGATGTGTCATTTTGTTAAAAGTTAAATGCAAATAGGCTATAACTTGATCAGGTTTTGTATAGAAAGTTTCTCTTTTTAAACCCCCCACCTATGAAGTAGAGGGGGTATACTGGTGGTTTCACCGTGTCTGTCTGTCTGGCCGTCCATCTGTCTCCCAACCTGTCTGGAGACTTTTTTGTTTCCGTGCTCTAACTCAAACCCATTCAACCTAGGACCCTGATACTTTATACAAGTGTTGCTCATGACTCAAGGAGGTGCCCTATTGTTTTTGGGTCACATGGGTCAAAGGTCAAGGTCATAGGTGAACTTTGTTTGAAAATTGTTTCCGTGCTCTGACTCAATAGCTGTTTGACCTAGGACCCTGAAAAGTGGGTCAAAGTTCAAGGTAACTGGTGATCTTTGTTTTGAAAATCATTTCCATTCTCCGATTGTGTTAATTCAGTGACAAGGTGCTGGTGGAGGGTATTTGTCCAATTTATGAGAGTTTTAGTTGTACTTTGTAAGAGTCTGTCTTGATGTAACGTATTAGCATTTTACAAAATTGATATACCGTATATAGAAACATCTTTTTACAGAAAAGAAGATATTCGTATTGAGGCTCTGAAAGGTTTGAAACCAACAGCAAAAAGTTCACATGTGTCAATAAAAGAAACAGACTTGAAGGAGGAACAAATTATGCCAAAGTTTGCAGATATGACACTTTATGTCAAAGAAAAGGTAAAAGTGTAGGACTCATTCTTCCTTACTTTTACTGTCACTCTTTACCACACAATCCTGACTTTTAATGACCCAGAAGATAGCTTTGAAAACCATGTGGGAAATGGAGAAAATGCTGGTAACCAACATTTTCTCCTTTTCTCACAAGGTTTTCTCCCCTTTCGAAGACACTTTGGTCATTTTAGTCTTATTTGATTTGTCATCTGCAAATGTTTTTAATTTGGATGAGTATAAGATTTTGTCATTGGGTGAAGAGTTAGGCAAATCCTAGCTCATTTCTTACTTTTTAGGCAAAGGCTATGGGCAATGAAAAAAAAAATGAGTCTGGAGCAAAGCAAAATATACATGAGCTACTTTTATGAGACTTCCCCAGGGGAGGGGGCAGATGATGATACCCAGTTTTTGTGCAGTTTTTTCTTTTATGCTGAAATCAAGGTCTCTGTAAAGATAGAAAAAAAAAAATATGGAACTTGTTAAACTTGTCTCTAACAGTTTCATCCCAGCTCTAACGTTGTAGTTTACTTACATTTTACCGTGCAATATTCAGCTCTCATTGAAATACGGACTGTGATAGGCCAAAATTTATAGCATTATGAACTATGCAGTATGCTCTGGCAAAAGTGGGATTTAATGCATCTCCATGATGCATTATTTCAAGCCAGTAATCACATAATCATGGATCCATAAAATGCATTTTCTCTAACAACCAACTGAATCATGAGGGAGAATGGTCTTTGGGCATGCAGAAAGTTTACCTAAAGTAAAAAGATTTGATCCAGGTCAGACTGCACAGGCTGGCCTGGATTGATACTTTTTGCAGATGTATTGAACCCCTTTTCACAGAGCATGGCCTTTTTAGCTCACCTGAGCACAAAGTGCTCAAGGTGAGCTATTGTGATCGGTCAATGTCCGTTGTCCGTCTGTCCGTCCGTCCGTTCACAATTACAAAAAAAATCTTCTTCTCCTAAACTAACAGTCAGATTTCAATCAAACTTCACAGAAATGATCCTTAGGTCATGCTCTTTCAAAATACTTCAAAGAATTGAAATCAGTGAAGAACTCTGGTTGCCATGGCAACCGAAAGAAAAAACTTTAAAAATCTTCTTGTCCCAAACTGTAAGGGCTAGAGCTTTCATATATGGCATGTAGCATCAACTAGTGGCCCTCTACCAAAATACTTCAAATTATGGCCCTAGTGTGGAAATTGGCCCTATGTTGTGGGTTCTCGGATTTCACATAGAGATAAAGAAGGAAATCTTTAAAAATCTTCTTGTCCCAAACCGTAAGGGCTAGAGCTTTCATATATTGCATGTAGCATCATCTAGTGACCCTCTACCAAAAGACTTCAAATTATGGCCCAGGTGTTAAAAATTGGCCCTATGTTGTGGGGTCTCGGATTTCACATAGAGATAAAGAAGGAAATCTTTAAAAATCTTCTTGTCCCAAATTGTAAGGGCTAGAGCTTTCATATTTGGCATGTAGCATCATCTAGTGGCCCTCTACCAAAATACTTCAAAATATGGCCCTAGTGTTGAAAATGGCCCTATGTTATGGGTTCTCCGATTTCACATAGAGATAAAGAAGGAAATCTTTAAAAATCTTCTTGTCCCAAACCGTAAGGGCTAGAGCTCTCATATGTGGCATGTTGTATTATCTAGTGGCCCTCTACCAAAATACGTCAAATAATGGCGCTAGTGTGGAAATTGGCCCTTTGTTGTGGGTTCTCGGATTTCACATAGAGATAAAGAAGGAAATCTTTAAAAATCTTCTTGTCCCAAACCGTAAGGGCTAGAGCTTTCATATATGGCATGTAGCATCATCTAGTGACCCTCTACCAAAAGACTTCAAATTATGGCCCTGGTATTAAAAATTGGCCCTATGTTGTGGGTTCTCGGATCTCACATAGAGATAAAGAAGGAAATCTTTAAAAATCTTCTTGTCCCAAACCGTAAGGGCTAGAGCTCTCATATATGGCATGTAGTATTATCTAGTGGCCCTCTACCAAAATACTTCAAATAATGGCGCTAGTGTGGAAATTGGCCCTATGTTGTGGGTTCTCGGATTTCCCATAGAGATAAAGAAGGAAATCTTTAAAAATCTTCTTGTCCCAAACCGTAAGGGCTAGAGCTTTCATATATGGCATGTAGCATCATCTAGTGACCCTCTACCAAAATACTTCAAATTATGGCCCCGGTGTTAAAAATTGGCCCTATGTTGTGGGTTCTCGGATTTCACATAGAGATAAAGAAGGAAATCTTTAAAAATCTTCTTGTCCCAAATTGTAAGGGCTAGAGCTTTCATATTTGGCATGTAGCATCATCTAGTGGCCCTCTACCAAAACACTTCAGATTATGGCCCTGGTGTGAAAATTAGCCATATTTTGTTGGTCTCAGATTTCACATAGAGATAAAGAGGGAAATCTTGATGACAATTCCATTGTTCACACTCTAGGGCCTATAATTTCGACTATCATTTTCTTACCTGCTCTGATTGTTGGTATTGTCATATGGATGAATCATTTTCAAAACTAAAACATTCCAGCAGAAAATAAGAGGCAAGTGGCCATAACAATGACAGCTGAGTTGCATTTCAGGTGAGTGATTTAGGACCATCATGGTCCTCTTGTTTTTTTTGTCATTGTTTTTATCAATACCACAGGCTGATGTCAGGGTCAACTCACCATTCAGATATGTGTCGGGCACCACCCATCTTCCTTTTAATCCAGTTGCCTACAGTGAGATACTGTATTATCTGAGGAGATGTTTGGCTCAAAGCGCAGGATTAGAACCAGATATGGAGAGCCATGCAGCCATGAGAGATCAGGCTCCACAAATCTCCAAATATATACAGAAGTTGTTAATGGAGAACAAAACAGACCGGGGTCCTGTACAGACTTACGTTGCGCTAATCAAGCAGCTGCTGAAAACCATTGGAGGTGATTACTATATGTTAATGAATCATATCATACTTTTTGTCAGAGAAGACTTTTTCATAAAAAAGATTGTAACAAAAGAAATATATAGAGCATATTTGTTTTTTCCGGTGAAAGATTGAAATTAATTTCATCGAGTGAACATCACCCCTAATATTTTCACTCGTGGCTGTGCCACGAGTGAAAATATTATGGGTGATGTTCATCAAGCAGCCACGAGTGAAAATATTACGGGTGATGTTCACTTGATGAAATAAATTTCAATCTTTCACCGAAAAAAACTAATATTCTATTTATTTCATGCTTCTAATCCCTTTTTTGTTGGAACTTTTATCAAAACCCAGTACAGTTGTTTTCGGTATTTCTTCGTGGCATATCCCCTCACATAACAATGCATTACAATATATTACGTAAAGTGTGAGAAATATAGCATAAATTACGTCATGTTTCCCACCATTTGAATGACACAAGATGATTACCTAGGTAACTAGTGCACGAGAACTACTGATTCTGCATTCAATTGAAGAGTTAGAAAATATAAAATCGGTATTTTCACTGGTTGTAACCATGAAATATCAAACCATAATCCACCATTATTTCTCGATAAACTTCCCAAAAGCATTAGTTACTCCTCACATAACAGCTCTTACTACCATTTTATATTTAACTCTTTATCAGGCTAGAAAATTTTGGACTTGCCCAAGTTGGAAGTATTTCAGTTGACAAATTAAATGTTGGGAGTTGTCTTTTATAAAGAAATTTGGGGTAATGGAGAAAATGCTAGCTTTGAGCATTTTCTCCTTTTCCCACATTGTCTCCAAATGCCTCCTAGCTCAGGGTCTAAAAACTCTTGATTGTTTGGTGAAGTATTAACTCTTACACTGCTGGTGATGACATTAGTACCTTTTGCGGATGGTGTAGATCAAGATCAGACTCCACAGAACGTACAGTCTGATCTTTGATCTACACCATCCGCTACCAGATGCTAGACTATGGTGCAGTTCATATTCAATAGCAGTGGAAATCTTTTTTTAGACCTCGAAAAAAAGCGGAATTTCTTGAGCTAGTAGTGAAAGAATTAAACTTAATTCTTACTATCCTCTCATCAGTGATTTTCTCTATCTGCAATACTTGCAAAAGTGCCTAGTAAAATTTCATTTCATTACAAATTGATGCTGGTCAAATGATTGCGTTCTTGACTTTTGTGGTCTTGGCATTTGTTGGATTTCCCGTTAATCTTAGATAGAAGTACTTTTGCAGTAGGACTTATACCCTTACAAAGATTTTCTAATAATCAGGCATTAGATAGAACAGTTAAGGTTTCGGCAGTAAAGACTTTGAGTCAAGGTATCAGCAGTACAGATTTTGGTACACATTTCCAGAATCTGTATCAGTAAATAAGCCATGCTCTAGCAAAAGAGGGCTTAATGCATCTCAGTGATACATGATACCTATCAAGCCATCACAAAATTATGGATCCATAGTAGCCATTTTTTTTAAACAACCAACTTAATCATGAGGTAGAATGGTCCTTGGACATACAGAAAATTGACCAAAAGTGAAAAGTTTCGGCCCAGGCCAGCCTGTGCGGACTGCACAGGCTGACCTAGGTCGATACTTTTGCAGATGCATTAAGCCCCCTTTTCACAGAGTATGGCTCAAATAAGATGTATCATTGATTAATTACCGTGTTACACTCTCACAACTTATGTTGCACATTTGTATTTTTAGGTCCAGAGGCAATGTATTGTTTGTTAGAGATTGTTGCAATGGCACCAGTGCAATTGGTACCTCAATTTCTGGATCAGCTCAGCTGGATTAAGGTAATGCTGTTGTAATTTCCTGATTAGATATAACATTGTAACCAACTGCAGATGTTTTGTATTTTGCGGCAGAGAACTATTTAAAACATGGAGGCAAAAGGGAAAATTGCATTCCTTTTGCCACAATGTGTTATTAACTTGGCTGTTTTCAAATGTTGAGGTATTGATGTAGCCCTGGCATCATCTAGGTCATGGTGCGAAAACATTGACATTTATAACATCTCTGTTATTTCTGAAGATACCTGCTTCAAACTTGGACAAGCTGTATATTATTGAAATGGGAACCTATACAACCAGGGCAGGTAACCAAAGTATTTTAGACCCAGTTATGCCCCTTTTTCGACTTAATATTTTCACTGAAAAGCAACTGCAGCAGAGCATTTGGGCCTGCATGCTGTGCTCTTGTTTATATATATGGTCAGCATTATTACATAATGCCAAGGGATTATTAGCTTGGCATTTTTAAATAAAAGAGGTAACACTGGAATTGTCATGGCCTTGGCAGCATCATCTGCATTGTCATGCAAAAACTGTGACACATTCTCCTATGTTATTACTGAAGTAGTACTTAAAGCTTGGGATAGTTTTAAGCTATAAAAGGGGAAACTCATGAAGCAATAACAGGTAACCTTGAAAAATTTTTGACTCAGTTATGCCTTTTTTTCCACTCAGAATTTTCAACAAAAAAGCAACTGCTGCAGAGGATCTGCACTCACATATTGTGATGTTGCATTTTGACACACTGTTATACTATTTATTCAACATAAAGTATAAAGACGTGCTACCTTCTCCCTTTGCAGACATTTGTTTGTTCTGTAAAAGATGACATCAGAGATCTTGGAGCCAACTTGTATGCTTTGGTCTTGTGCAATCAATCAGATGAAACCAGAATACTGGAAGCTTTAGATAATTTCCACACTGCTCTGTCTGATAAGGTATAATGTTATTTTTTACCCACTTATAAGTACTTACTAAAAACCTTTGAATGAATATGTTATTTTTATTTGTGGCAAAGGTAGAACAAAATCGGTATGCTCCAAACAAGAAGTTTGATCTTGGATCTGCAGTGTCTGTTTTGATTAGATGTTCCAAGCCAGATAGCCTTTAAATTGCAATATTGAATGAAAATTTGCTTTTTAATTTTTATTTAAGTTTAAAAGTCCTTGTCCAGTACCTCCCTAATGACAGGAGAACTAGGCATTTTTGTCTTGACACAGTACTTTACTCTGTGCCATTGTCCAAATTTGAATTGGATTAAACTGCTCCTTGTAATTTCGTTTCATTTTGGAAGGTGCTTGAGGAGGATTGAAAACCTATTTGCATAATGATTGGGGTTTGTTAATCAAGAACATTGAATTTACCCAAGTGTTTAATACTGTCTTCTTTTCATCACGTGTACTACAATATTTTTTAATAGCAATGAACTGCTGTAGTGTAAAAAGTCATAACCGATTAGAGTAAAGTGATGGATTAAATGATTTCGATGCTTTACAACTTTCAGGCTATAGAAGTACAGCATGGATCAATGCTAGCTCTAGGATTTATCATTGGAATGTTGCTTAGAAAGAGGAAGAGCCAGGAAGTTCCACAGAATAGCTCCAACTGGCAGAAAATAGAAAAACGAATTGAGGTTGCTGTGCTGGCAATAGGTAAAATTACAGCATTGTTGTAGTTAAGACTATGCTTATATCAGACTGAAATGAGCCATGCTGTGTGAAATGGGGGCTTAATGCATCTGCAAAAAGTATCGACCCAGGTCAGCCTGCGCGGATTGCGCAGTCTGACCTAGGCCGAAACTTTTTGTTATTGGTGAATTTTCTATATTTTAAAGGACCAGTCAACCTTATTGTACAGTCGGTTGTTAGACGTAATGGATTTAATGGATCCCTAATTATGTATGGACTTACTTGGTATCATGTATGACGGAGATGCATAAAGCTGCCTTTTGCCAGAGCATGGCTCATAACTGTATCATATCTACTCATTTTGTTGTATTAGCCTAGAACCGAAAAGTCATGAGTTTGAATCATCTTGAGGGAGAAGGTGAATAAACCTTTACTACACGAGCAAAATGTAGACTTTTCCAAATCGACAGCATTTGCGGATGGCAATTTTGGTGGGGGTCAAATGGTGGGATTTCGCTTTGATAGATTAGAAAACATTGTTGGAAAAGGAGAAAATGCTGGTTACCAGCATTTTCTCTTTTCCCACAATGTTTTCCAAGGGTTCCACTTTTTGGGTTGCTTAAACTGAGGATTGTTTGGTGAAGAGTTAAAAACATTTTGGGAAAAAGGTGAAAATACTAGTAACCAGCTCACTTATTCCTTTAGGCCTGGGTTTTACCTGCAGTACGCAGGGGCTCTGGGTTTTGTCTAGGACACTCCCACAAAAAAAAAAATCAGAGCTTGAATGTAGATTAAACCAAGACTCCAGGATTACGAATTCTAAACCCTAACCACTGAGCCACATGACACTGCTGGACACAATGACAAGTAACTCAAACGCAAAATGTTTGAAAGAAAAGAATATTATTTTTTGGATGGCATGGAGTCATTATGGGAAAAGGAGCATTTGCTGGTAATGAGCCATTTCCTCATATCCCGGAATGGTTTCAAAAAGTACTTCATCTGTTTTTAGCTCACCTTAGCACAACGTGCTAAAGGTGAGCTATTGTGATCACCCTATGTCCGGCGTCCGTCGTCCGTCAACAGTTTCTTTAAACATCTTCTTCTCCTAAACCACTGGGCCAATCTTGATGAAACTTGGCAGGGATGTTCCTTGGGTGAAGCTCTACCAAAATTGTTCAAAGAATTGAATTCCACCCACAACTCTGGTTGCCATGGCAACAAAAAGGAAAAAAAAAAGCAAAATCTTTGAAAATCTTCTTCTCTAAAAACTTGAAGGCGTAGAACTTTGATATTTGGCATGTAGCATCTCCTAGTGGACCTCTACCAAGTTTGTTCATATGATGCCCCTGGGGTCAAAACTGGCCCCGCCCCGGGGGTCACAATTTCCAACATAGGAACAAAGAAGGAAAACTTTAAAAATCTTCTTCTCTAAAACTTGAAGGCGTAGAGCTTTGATATTTGGCATGTAGCATCTCCTAGTGGACCTCTACCAAGTTTGTTCATATGATGCCCCTGGGGTCAAAACTGGCCCCGCCCCGGGGGTCACAATTTCCAACATAGGAACAAAGAAGGAAAACTTTAAAAATCTTCTTCTCTAAAACTAGAAGGCATAGAGCTTTGATATTTGGTATGTAGCATCTCCTAGTGGACCTCTACCAAGTTTGTTCATATGATGCCCTTTGGGTCAAAACTGGCCCCGCTCTGGGGGTCACAAATTTGAGCATAGTAACAAAGAAGGAAAACTTTAAAAATCTTCTTCTCTGAAACTTGATGGCGTAGAGCTTTGATATTTGGCATGTAGCATTGCCTAGTGGACCTCTACCAAGTTTGTTCATATGATGCCCCTGGGGTCAAAACTGGCCCCGCCCCGGGGGGTCACAATTTCCAACATAGGAACAAAGAAGGAAAACTTTAAAAATCTTCTTCTCTAAAACTAGAAGGCATAGAGCTTTGATATTTGGTATGTAGCATCTCCTAGTGGACCTCTACCAAGTTTGTTCATATGATGCCCTTTGGGTCAAAACTGGCCCCGCCCCGGGGGTCACAAATTTGAGCATAGTAACAAAGAAGGAAAACTTTAAAAATCT
This sequence comes from Tridacna gigas, assembly GCA_945859785.2. Lineage (NCBI taxonomy): Eukaryota > Metazoa > Mollusca > Bivalvia > Cardiida > Cardiidae > Tridacna > Tridacna gigas. Next base: position 6,651,454 of record OX244032.2, read on the forward strand.
TCTTCTCTGAAACTTGATGGCGTAGAGCTTTGATATTTGGCATGTAGCATCTCCTAGTGGACCTCTACCAAGTTTGTTCATATGATGCCCCTGGGGTCAAAACTGGACCCGCCCCGGGGGTCACAATTTCCAACATAGGAACAAAGAAGGAAAACTTTAAAAATCTTCTTCTCTAAAACTAGAAGGCATAGAGCTTTGATATTTGGTATGTAGCATTGCCTAGTGGACCTCTACCAAGTTTGTTCATATGATGCCCCTGGGGTCAAAACTAGCCCCGCCCAGGGGGTCACAAGTTTGAGCATAGTAACAGAGAAGGAAAACTTTAAGAATCATCTTCTCTGAAACTTGAAGGTGTAGAGCTTTGATATTTGGCATGTAGCATCTCCTAGTGGACCTCTACCAAGTTTGTTCATATGATGCCCCTGGGGTCAAAACTGGCCCCGCCCCGTGGGTCACAATTTCCAACGTAGGAACAAAGAAGGAAAACTTTAAGAATCATCTTTACTAAAACTAGAAGGCATAGAGCTTTGATATTTGGCATGTAGCATCTCCTAGTGGACCTCTACAAAATTTGTTCATATGATGCCCTTGTGGCAAAAGTTGGCCCTGCCCCAGGGGTCACAAGTTCGAACATAGGAACAGAGAGGGAAAACTTTAAAAATCTTCTTCTCTGAAACTGGAAGGCGTAGAGCTTTGATATTTGGTATGTAGCATCGCCTAGTGGACCTCTACTAAGTTTGTTCATATGATGCCCTTGGCCTCAAAATTGGCCCTGCCACGGGGGTCACAGGTTCAAACATAGGAACAAAGAAGAAAACTTTAATTTTTTTTTTTCTCTTAAATGGGACGGCATAGAGCTTTGATATTTGGTATGTAGTATCGCCTAGTGGACTTCTGCCAAGTTTGTTCCAAGGATGCTGCTTGGGTCAAAATTGGCCCAGCCCCTGGGGTCACAAGTTCGAACATAGGAACAAAGAAGGAAAACTTTAAAATTCTTCTTTTCTGAAACCGAAAGGTGTGGAGCTTTGATATTTGGTATGTTGCATCTCAGAGTGGACCTCTACCAAGTTTGTTCATATGATGCCCCTGGGTCAAAACTGACCCCGCCCCGGGGGTCACAAGTTCGAAGATAGGAACAAAGAAGGAAAACTTTAAATTTCTTTTTCTCTTAAACTGGAAGGTGTACAGCTTTGATATTTGGTATGTAGCATTTCCTAGTGGACCTCTACCAAGTTTGTTCATATGATGCCCCTGGGTCAAAACTGGCCCAGCCCAGGGGGTCACAAGTTCGAACATAGGAACAAAGAAGGAAAACTTTAAAATTCTTCTTTTCTGAAACTGAAAGGTGTGGAGCTTTGATATTTGGTATGTAGTGATTCTCTTTTAAGTTTGTTTGCCCATCTAAGCGCAACAAGTTCATTGAGTTCAAAATTGGGTCATCTTGGGTCATAAACTAGGTCACTAGGTCAGATTAAAGAAGTGCCTTGTTGGCACTCTTGAGGCCACATTATTTGCTCAATTGCCTTGAAAATTAGTCAGAAAGTTTGTCTTTATAAAGTCTCACATAAGATTAATTTGGGTCAACTTGGGTCATAAACTAGTTCACTTGGTCAAGTTAAAGAAATACCTTGTTTGGACTCTGGAGGCCACATTTATTGCTCAAATGACCTGAAATTGGGCCAGAATGTTTGTCTTGATGAAATACCAGATGAGTTTGGATTTGGGTCACCTGGAACCATAAACTAGGTCACTAGGTCAAAATAAAGAAATACCTTGTGGGCATTCTAGAGGCCACATTATTTGCTTAATTGCCTTGAAAATTGGTCAGAATGTTTGTCTCTGTAAAATCTCACATGAGTCTGAATTTGGGCCAACTTGGGTCATAAACTAGGTCACTTGGTCAAATTAAAGAAATAGCTAGTGGGCACTCTAGAGGCCACATTTATTATTCATTTGATATGAAAATTGGTTAAAATGTTTCTTTTGATATAGTCAAAGATGAGTTCAAATTTGGGTCACCTGGGGTCATAATCTAGGTCACTAGGTCAAATTAAAGAAATATCTTTAGGGCACTTGAGGCCACATTTTTTGCTCAATTGCCTTGAAAATTGTTCAGAATGTTTATCTTCACGAAATATGAGTTTGAAATTGGGTCACCTGTGGTCAAAAACTAGGTCACATGGTCAAATTAAAGAAAAACCTTTAAGGCACTCTACTAAGGTGAGCGACCCAGGGCCATCATGGCCCTCTTGTTTTTCTTTCCATAGACTTTTTGAAGCCTTGATAATCTTTGCTTTTCTTCATTGCAGACCTTTAATTAATGGTTTTCTTTATTTTTACATCAAGCAGATAGCTGTCGTTTGATATTAATAGTCACAATATGGCAACATATGATAATTTAACCCTTAACTCTTTACCAAACGACAAAAAATACTGATCAGATGGTAAAATTTGTCTGTGATAGGATAGAAAACATTGTGGGAAAGGCTTCTTCCTCGAGGTTGTTAAAACTGGGAATTGTGTTGTAAAGAGTTAAGTTATGTTTTCTGATAAAATCTCACCAAATCAGTATAGATCCATGATCAGACTACATGTTCTTTGCAGTCTGATCTTACTCTACACAGTACACAAAGTGACATTTAGTGGTCTAAGGGCTCGAGGGTCATGCAAAATTCTGTTGTTTTCTGGACAAGCCATAGTAGCTCAGTAGTAACAGACAGGAGTTTGTATTTAAAGGAATGTTGAAAGGCATTGCAACAGGATTCATTCCTCTGTCTCTCCAGTAAGCATTGGTAAACAACTTAACTGTAAAACAAAATTTTAGATTTTTCCAGTGTTAAAGCGATTTCAGACAATAAATTAAATGTGCATCAGATGATAGAATTTGTCTTTGAAAGGGCAGAAAACGTAATGGGTAAAGGAGAAAAAGCTTATTACTAGCATATTTTCTCCTTTTCCAGCAATGTTTTCAAAAGCTTTTTCTGTCAGGTTCATTAAAATCTGTGATTGTTTGGCAAAGGATAAACCCAATACCAAACAATTTAGAGTTTTACTGACCCTGAAGAAAAAACTAATGAAAATGATGTGGACTTTTGAAAACATTATATAAAATGGAGAAAATGCTGGTAACCAGCATTCCAGCATTTTCTTCTTTTCACACAATGTTTTCTACCTTTTCAAAAGCAGGTTTCAAATTGTGACACACATTTATTTTTGTTGTCTGCAAATGCTTCCAATTTTGGCAAGTCTAAAATTTTGTGGTTCGGTAACGAGTGAAACCTTGGTTTCATTTGAAAAAAGGCTGTAACTTTGAAAGAGCATTGTGCATAGCACTTGTGTAGAAATTCATAGAAGGCATGCATAGGTGTACTGGCTGCCATGACAACTGAAATACATATACGGTTGAAAATAGTGTTTTAACGACCCATAGAAAGAATACTTTTGAAAACATTGTGGGAAAAGGAGAAAATACTGGTAACCAGCATTTTATCCTTTTCCTGCAATGTTTTCTATTCTTTCAAAGACAAATCACATCATTTGAATAAAGTGAAATTTGTCGTCTGCAAATAAAGTTGGACAAGACTAAAAATGTTGTCCTTTGGTGAAGAGTTAACACCAAACAAAAAAAGTACATGAACTGTGTTCAGAACTATTTTCAAAAGGTTTTGCTTTATATTTCATCTCTAACAGCAAGACTGGTGAAAGTATCAGATGAGAATAATCCACTGTTGTCTGCTGGAGCATGCCAAGCTATTGGAGAGATAGGCAGAAACTGTTCCCTGCCACTTCCCCCTGGTGAGCAGGGCTCAAGTGATGGGGAGATTACAAAGTTGACTATTGTGGAAAATTTGCTTGCAATCATCAAGTCAGGAAAAGAGAGTAATAAGGTAAACAACTTGATATATTGTTTTTAGTTTTTGCCTTATTCTAAACAGTCAGCTGATCATTCTTAATGAACATTTGACATTAGTTCATACAGAAAAGCTTTCATATTTGATGTTCATTTTACTGTACATATAAAACTTTTTACACCCAGTCAGATGAGAGCTTGAGAAAGCATTACAAAAAATGTTTCTTTTTCAACAATATGTTCTCAAAAATGTTTTATTGAAAAAATGCCATTTTGCAGTACATTAGAAATGAAACATGAAATGTTAACAGAGATCAAGATCAGATTGCAAAGAGTTTTATCTTGGATTACAGATATTCAAGCCCAAATGGTGTTTACAATATGAAGGCCATTCTAATGACCCAAAAATGTTCATCTCATTCACCTGGCAGCCAAATGTGAACTTTTTGCCAAACAATTCTGTTTTTTTAACAACCCTGGGGAAACATGGTGAAAAGGGGGTAATTGCAATTTATGCATTTCCAACAATGTTTTCTACCCTAGTAAAAATCTTTAGCTCATTTGTACCCATTTCGTCTTGTTGTCTGCAAGTGCTTTCAGTTTGGAATAGCTCAAAATTTTTTGTTTGGTAAATGGTTGATTTTATTTCTTAGCCATTCTACATGTATGTTACAGAGTAAAGAGAGAGCAGCCATGAGTTTGGGACAACTTTGTGTTGGGGAAGTCAACTTTCCACACCGAAAGATTGCTATTGAAGGGCTCATGGATTCTATTCAGGTTGGTGAAGTTTCCTATTGACTCTTTACTGCTTACGTATAACTTTTTTTTGTTTTTTTTTGGCCAACAACTATTGCTTCTTTTCACAGTATGAGTAATATTTTTCATACCATTTGATATAGATATTATAGCCTGTCTTTCAAATTTTGGATTATATGAAAAGAAAAGATGAGGAGGGGTGGGGATTGACTTCTGTACAATGACTGTTTCAATTGAAAATTTTCATGGTGAGTTTTTAATTGATTCACTTGTTTCAGGCATGTTTTTATTTACCCTTGATCTCCCAGGAAGGGGGAATTGGGAAAGAATTAACCCTTTCCCAGACGACAAATTTTGGACTGGTCCAAATTGAAAGAGTTTGCAGACGACAATTTTAAATTTGATGAAAATGGCAGAAAGGTCTCAAAAAGGGTAGAAAACATTGTGGGAAAAGGAGAAATTGCTCGTTACGAGCAATTTCTCCTTTTCCCACAGTGTTTTCAAAAGACTTGTACTGCAGACACGTGAAAACCAGGGCTTGTTTGGGAAAGGGTTAAGTTTAACTTTACTACATCACAAAATTTTAGACTGGTCCAAATTCAAAGCATTTGCAGATGACAAATTAAATATGGCTTAAATGATTGGATTTGTTTCTGAATGGTAGGAAAACATTGTGGGAAAAGGAGAAAATGCTGGTTACCAGCATTTTCTCCTATTCCCACAATGTTTTCAAAAGGTCTAATTTGCCAGGGGTGTTAAAACTCATCTGTCTGTGCTGAGGGGTTAATGTGCAATTTAATCAGCTCTCCTAATTACAGAATGAATTTCTTGCTCTGCCCTACCCAATTAGAGCTTGGCTGTAGTTGCTTGATTTCCAGTGAAAATTCTAAAGACCTGGATTATTTGTATAGATGATTGCAAAGTAATGGATACTTTCATTTTAGATGAAGCAAGTTGACCTACATTTTACTATTGGAGAAGCATTGGCTTATGCTGCGCAAGGTCCAACTTCTCCAGCTGCAAGGGATCTCTGGAATCAGACAGAGGATGACTTTAGGGTAATATAGATATTAATAAATGTGTTAACCTTTACTACACAATAGAATTTTAGACCTGTCCATCCTGAAAGCATTGGAAGACCCTAGGGTGAATATGGTTCAAATGATGGGATTTGTCTCTGAAAGGGCAGAAAACACTTTGGGAAAAGGAAAAGATACTAGTTACCAGCATTTTCTCCTTTTCCCACTGTGTTTTCAAAAGCTGTCTACTTCAGGGCTGTTAAAACTCAGAATTATGTGGTAAAGGGTTAAAGAGTATTTTGTCTTACCTCTGCTGTCAAAAGTGATGAGTATTTCCCTCCAAAATATCACTGTATAGCAGCTCCTACTTTGGCTGTAGTTTGCTGTGATTTAAAGAATATTTCTTCCTACAGTACTTCATTTCACTGCATGAAAGTTTTTAGTATCTTGCTTTTGTGATTTCTGACATTTTCCAATGAAGTAAAGGCTGTGTATAGTAAGTTTTTTTTGTCTCCTACAGCCACTCATCTTAACTCTTTACCACACAATCCCGACTTTTAATGACCCTGAGGGAGAAACCTTTTGAAAACATTGTGGGAAAAGGAGAAAATGCTGTTAACCAGCATTTTCTCCTTTTCCCACAATGTTTTCTACTCTTCCAAAAACAAATTTCAGTTTTTGATTCATCTTTATCTTGTCGTCTGCAAATGCTTTCAATTTGGACTGGTCTAAAATTTTGTCGTTTGGTAAAGAGTTAAATCCTTACCACACAATCAAAAGTTTTAATGGTCCAGATGGAGAAGGCTTTTGAAGACTTTGTTAGAAAATGAGATAATGCTTTAACAAGCATTTTCTCTTTTTCCCTCAATGTTTAGACAAATTCTATCATTTTATCCTCTGCAGATGCTTTCCATATGGACGAGAGTTAAGCTGTTAGAGCTTTGTTTATAACATTAGGTGTCTCCCTTGGATAGCTTTGACCATAGTTTGCAAGAAGGTAAATAACATTAATGAACCATGCTCTGTGAAAAGAGGGCTAAATTCATCTGCAAAATGTATCAACCCAGGTCAGCCTGTGCAGTCTGCGCAAGCTGATGTGGGTCAAAAATTTTTGCTGTCGGGTCAATTTTCTCCATGTCAAAAGAACAGTCTACCTCTTGATGCAGCCATTTGTTAGAAAAAATTGATTTTATGGACTCATAATTATGTGATGACTTGCTTGGTATCATCTATCATGGAGATTCATTAAACCACCTTTTGCCATGTAGCATGTCTCATTTGTTTCAGATGTCAGTGACTAACCTCGAAGATGATGTTGATTGGTATGTAACCTCAGTGCTACAAAAGTATGTCAACAGTACAAACCCTCATGTTCGACAGGGATCAAGTATATGGCTTCTTGCTTTAGTGAAAAGATGCGGAAAACATGAAGCGTTACAGAAACGGCTCAGTGAGCTTCAAGGAGCTTTTATGAAACTGCTGTCAGAAAGTGATGGTAAGCTGTTATAAGTGTTTGAATGATTTTCTTTACTTGATTACTTTGGTGAAAGATTAGACTACGGGTACATGTTTTTACCGTGGAAGCTGTTTGCTGCTTCTGGAAATGACACAAAAAAGAAAGAGCTATAGTAAATGAATTTTTTTCAATGACACTGAAAACATCAGAGAAAAAGGGGCAATTGCAGGGTCTTTCGATGTTTATTTATATTGTACATTGCTTGTAAAAAGCAATTTCTCCTTTTCTCGCAATGTTTTCCACCCTATCAGAGACTTGTTGCGCATTTGTACTAATTTCAAGTTTTTATGACTGAGAATAAAGCCTTTTTGAAATCACTGCAGAAAAAGAATTATTTCTCCTTTTCCCACAATGTTTTCTATCCTGTCAAAGACAGAAATCATCATTGTAGCAACATGATTAAATTTATTGTCTTCAAAGGCTTTAAATTTGGTCCAGTCCAAACTTTTGTTGGTTGGTAAAGAGTTAAAGAAAAACATCAATTCTCAGAGTAGGCTATTCTTTCATTTTAATACAAATTTCTTAAAAAGCCAGCGACTTAAGAATGAAGACAATTAATAGATTCACTATGAATTGTCATTAATATTAATGCTTTTGGTGCCAAAGACGATTCAGGTTACTTTTACATACAGTATAGATCAGAATGGGCAGGCTAAACATGGATCTGCACTGCCTGATACTTTCAGACAGTAGACAAAAACTTTTGGTCTCATTTACAAACTGAATCTGCTGTACTGATTTGGTGTTCAGTGCTTTTCCTAACAATCCTGAGTATTAATGACCATGAGAAAAGGAGCCTTCTGAAAACATTGTGGGAAAAGGAGAAAATGCTGGTAACCGGCATTTTCTCCTTTTCCCGCAATGTTTTCTTCCCTATCAGGGACATAAAATTTTGTCCTTTGAGTCACCTTTAATTTGTCGTCTTCAAATGCTTTTAACTTGGGCAAGTCTAAAATTCTATGGTCTGGTAAAGAGTGAAAGAGTTAACCCTTTACCAGATGACAAAATTTTAGCCTTGTCCAAATTGAAAGCATTTGCAGACAACAATTTCAATGCGGCTCAAATGATGCAACTTTTCTTTGATAGGGTAGAAAACATTGTGGGAAAAGGAGAAAATGCTGGTTAACAGCATTTTCTCCTTTTCCCACAATGTTTTCAAAAGGCTTCTTTCCCAGGGGCGTCAAAAGGCGGCATTGTGCAGTAAAGGGTTAAACAATTTCCTTTGTACAGAGTTGACTCAGGACATTGCCTCTAAAGGTCTAGGCATGGTGTATGAGTTCTGTACCCAGGAACAGAAGGACACGTTAGTAGCAGATCTTGTAGATACATTGATGACTGGCAAACGTAAACAGCAAGAAGTGACAGGTGATACACAGGTGTTTGAAGAAGGCAGCATTGGAAAAACACCGGATGGGTAGGTTTATGTTTGTCTCCAGAATATTACTTGTCTCAATCAGTTTTCTGAATATGGTATTTAGTATGATTTCAGAGTTGACCTCCCCCCCCCCCCCACACACACACAAAAAAAACCCTTTATCAACCCATAAAGTGCTTTTGACAAGATAAGTTGCTTTTGCCGTCAGTGTGGATCAAGATCAGACAGCATAAGACATGCAGTTTGATCTTCAAGCTACTCTGTCCTCTTTGCTGAAACAATGTAAACAAAAGCAACCATCAAATTTACAATTATTTGATTATTTGGGCTTACTCATAGAATGAAAGTTCATGTAGAGTTTTTTTGGTGCTTTAAGCGCTTACCACACAATCCGGAATTTTAACGACCCTGAAAGAGAAGGCTTTTGAAAACATTGTGGGAAAAGGAGAAAATGCTGGTAACCAGCATTTTTAGCTCACCTGAGCACATAGTGCTCAGGGTGAGCTATTGTGATCAATCATTGTCCGGCGTCCGTCTGTCCGTCCGTGTGTCCGTCCGTCCGTCCGTCCGTCCGTGAACAATTACTTAAAAAATCTTCTCCTCTGAAACCGCCCAACAGATTTCAGAGAAACTTCACAGAAATGATCCTTAGGTGATGCACTTTCAAAATACTTCAAAGATTTGAATTCCATGAAGAACTCTGGTTGCCATGGCAACCGAGAGAAAAAACGTTAAAAATCTTCTTGTCCCAAACCGTAAGGGCTAGAGCTCTCATATTTGGCATGTAGCATCATCTAGTGGCCCTCTATCAAAATACTTCAAATTATGGCCCTAGTATTGAAAATGGCCCTATGTTGTGGGTTCTCAGATTTCACATAGAGATAAAGAAGGAAATCTTTAAAAATCTTCTTGTCCCAAACCATAAGGGCTAGAGCTCTCATATATGGCATGTAGTATCATCTAGTGGCCCTCTACCAAAATACTTGAAATAATGGCCCTAGTGTGGAAATTGGCCCTATGTTGTGGGTTCTCGGATTTCACATAGAGATAAAGAAGGAAATCTGTAAAAATCTTCTTGTCCCAAACCGTAAGGGCCAGAGCTTTCATATTTGGCATGTAGCATCATCTAGTGGCCCTTTACCAAAATACTTCAAATTACGGCCCTAGTGGTGAAAATGGCCCTATGTTGTGGGTTCTCGGATTTCACATAGAGATAAAGAAGGAAATCTTTAAAAATCTTCTTGTCCCAAACCATAAGGGCTAGAGCTCTCATATATGGCATGTAGTATCATCTAGTGGCCCTCTACCAAAATACTTCAAATTATGGCCCTAGTTTGAAAATGGCCCTATGTTGTGGGTTCTCGGATTTCACATAGAGATAAAGAAGGAAATCTGTAAAAATCTTCTTGTCCCAAACCTTAAGGGCTAGAGCTTTGATATTTGGCATGTAGCATCATCTAGTGACCCTCTACCAAAATACTTCAAATTATGGCCCTAGTGTGGAAAATGGCCCTATGTTGTGGGTTCTCGGATTTCACATAGAGATAAAGAAGGAAATCTTTAAAAATCTTCTTGTCCCAAACCATAAGGGTTAGAGCTCTCATATATGGCATGTAGTATCATCTAGTGGCCCTCTACCAAAATACTTCAAATAATGGCCCAAGTGTGGAAATTGGCCCTATGTTGTGGGTTCTCGGATTTCACATAGAGATAAAGAAGGAAATCTGTAAAAATCTTCTTGTCCCAAACCTTAAGGGCTAGAGCTTTCATATTTGGCATGTAGCATCATCTAGTGGCCCTCTACCAAAATACTTCAAATTATGGCCCTAGTTTGAAAATGGCCCTATGTTGTGGGTTCTCAGATTTCACATAGAGATAAAGAAGGAAATCTGTAAAAATCTTCTTGTCCCAAACCTTAAGGGCTAGAGCTTTCATATTTGGCATGTAGCATCATCTAGTGACCCTCTACCAAAATACTTCAAATTGTGGCCCTAGTTTGAAAATGGCCCTATGTTGTGGGTTCTCGGATTTCACATAGAGATAAAGAAGGAAGTCTTTAAAAATCTTCTTGTCCCAAACCATAAAGGCTAGAGCTCTCATATATGGCATGTAGTATCATCTAGTGGCCCTCTACCAAAATACTTCAAATTATGGCCCTAGTGTGGAAAATGGCCCTATGTTGTGGGTTCTCGGATTTCACATAGAGATAAAGAAGGAAATCTGTAAAAATCTTCTTGTCCCAAACCTTAAGGGCTAGAGCTTTGATATTTGGCATGTAGCATCATCTAGTGGCCCTCTACCAAAATACTTCAAATTATGGCCCTAGTTTGAAAATGGCCGTATGTTGTGGGTTCTCAGATTTCACATAGAGATAAAGAAGGAAATCTTTAAAAATCTTCTTGTCCCAAACCATAAGGGCTAGAGCTCTCATATATGGTGTGTAGTATCATCTAGTGGCCCTCTACCAAAATACTTGAAATAATGGCCCTAGTGTGGAAATTGGCCCTATGTTGTGGGTTCTCGGATTTCACATAGAGATAAAGAAGGAAATCTGTAAAAATCTTCTTGTCCCAAACCGTAAGGGCCAGAGCTTTCATATTTGGCATGTAGCATCATCTAGTGGCCCTCTACCAAAATACTGCAAATTACGGCCCTAGTGTTGAAAATGGCCCTATGTTGTGGGTTCTCGGATTTCACATAGAGATAAAGAAGGAAATCTTTAAAAATCTTCTTGTCCCAAACCATAAGGGCTAGAGCTCTCATATATGGCATGTAGTATCATCTAGTGGCCCTCTACCAAAATACTTGAAATTATGGCCCTAGTCTTGAAAATGGCCCAATGTTGTGTGTTCTCGGATTTCACATAATGATAAAGAAGGAAATCGTTAAAAATCTTCTTGTCCCAAACCTTAAGGGCTAGAGCTTTCATATTTGGCATGTAGCATCATCAAGTGACCCTCTACCAAAATACTTCAAATCATGCCCCTAGTCTTGAAAATGGCCCGATGTTGTGGGTTCTCGGATTTCACATAGAGATAAAGAAGGAAATCTTTAAAAATCTTCTTGTCCCAAACCTTAAAGGCTAGAGCTCTCATATATGGCATGTAGTATCATCTAGTGGCCCTCTACCAAAATACTTCAAATAATGGCCCTAGTGTGGAAATTGGCCCTATGTTGTGGGTTCTCGGATTTCACATAGAGATAAAGAAGGAAATCTGTAAAAATCTTCTTGTCCCAAACCGTAAGGGCTAGAGCTTTGATATTTGGCATGTAGCATCATCTAGTGGCGCTCTACCAAAATACTTCAAATTATGGCCCTAGTTTGAAAATGGCCCTATGTTGTGGGTTCTCGGATTTCACATAGAGATAAAGAAGGAAATCTTTAAAAATCTTCTTGTCCCAAACCATAAGGGTTAGAGCTCTCGTATATGGCATGTAGTATCATCTAGTGGCCCTCTACCAAAATACTTGAAATAATGGCCCTAGTTTGAAAATGGCCCTATGTTGTGGGTTCTCGGATTTCACATTGAGATAAAGAAGGAAATCTGTAAAAATCTTCTTGTCCCAAACCGTAAGGGCTAGAGCTTTCGTATTTGGCATGTAGCATCATCTAGTGGCCCTCTACCAAAATACTTCAAATTATGGCCCTAGTGTTGAAAATGGCCCTATGTTGTGGGTTCTCGGATTTCACATAGAGATAAAGAAGGAAATCTTTAAAAATCTTCTTGTCCCAAACCATAAGGGCTAGAGCTCTCATATATGGCATGTAGTATCATCTAGTGGCCCTCTACCAAAATACTTCAAATAATGGCCCTAGTGTTGAAATTGGCCCTATGTTGTGGGTTCTCGGATTTCACATAGAGATAAAGAAGGAAATCTGTAAAAATCTTCTTGTCCCAAACCGTAAGGGCTAGAGCTTTCATATTTGGCATGTAGCATCATCTAGTGGCCCTCTACCTAAATACTTCACATTATGGCCCTAGTTTGAAAATGGCCCTATGTTGTGGGTTCTCGGATTTCACATAGAGATAAAGAAGGAAATCTTTAAAAATCTTCTTGTCCCAAACCATAAGGGCTAGAGCTCTCATATATGGCATGTAGTATCATCTAGTGGCCCTCTACCAAAATACTTCAAATAATGGCTCAAGTGTTGAAATTGGCCCTATGTTGTGGGTTCTCGGATTTCACATAGAGATAAAGAAGGAAATCTGTAAAAATCTTCTTGTCCCAAACCGTAAGGGCTAGAGCTTTCATATATGGCATGTAGCATCATCTAGTGACCCTCTACCAAAATACTTCAAATTATGGCCCTGGTGTTAAAAGTTGACCCTATGTTGTGGGTTCTCGGATTTCACATAGAGATAAAGAAGGAAATCTTTAAAAATCTTCTTGTCCCAAACCATAAGGGCTAGAGCTTTCATATTTGGCATGTAGCATTATGGTGTTGAGCTGAGTTGCATTTCAGGTGAGCGATTTAGGACCATCATGGTCCTCTTGTCTCCTTTTCCTGCAATGTTTTCCACTTCATCAAAGACAGAAATCATCATTTGAGCTGCATTTACTTTGTCATCTGCAAATGCTTTGAATTTAGTTGAGTCGAAAATTTTGTTGTTTGGTAAGGAGTTAAGGTTTAAGTAATTCCAACTTCAAGCAACCAGCTTCAAGCAACCAGCTTCAAGCAACCAGCTTCAAGCAAGCACTTTTCAAATACCTCTTAGGTGCTTTGCCTGAAACAGGTTTGATTGTATTTTACAGTTTTGCTCAAACATAACAGTTTACTCTTTGCAAACAGACTTAATGTAGACTAAACTATAACTTGTACCTGTCTCCTGCAAGGTAGTAAACAGTAGCATTTGTGCAGTAACAGGTTAATTACCTTGACGGACTTTAGTGCTTGTCTTACCTGTACAGTCCTTTCATCTTTCCTTCAGTGGAACCTTTTAAATAAAGTATCAGTCCAGGTTACATACAATTAATTGTGCTTGGTTCTAATTTTACATGTTCTTAATTGTGTAGTTCAAACATTTTTAGTTACGCAGATTTTTTTTTTGATAGATAGATGAATTTGTCGTTTCGCTAACTGACCAAATTTTTAACTCATTGGTATGGAAAACATATGGAGATGATAAATTGAATGCAGCTCAGAAATCTTTAAATGGGTATATAGTTTATGGGTAAGGAAAGAAAATGCTAATATCCAGGAAACTTGAATTCTTTTGTCAGTTTTCAAGTGAATTGCAAGAACAAAACAAGAAAGTGTCTAACTTTGATATGAAAGAAGGTATAAATGTTCTGTGATAATTACAGCGGAGGTTTATCTACCTACAAGGAACTTTGCTCCATTGCTAATGAGTTAAACCAGCCTGATTTGATCTACAAGTTTATGCATCTTGCTAACCACCATGCCATGTGGAATTCAAGAAAGGTTTGTGTTATAAGATTTCCTTTTATCTGGTATTAAAACCATATCAATGTCCCCTGTCAGAACAGACAAAAATGGATCCATGAATTAGATCATTGTTGTTTTTATGTCTCTGATGCTGAAAACTTTGTAGAATATTGTTTGGAAAGAAGCAGTTGCTTGGTACTTGTTGCTTTCAGTATTGTTTGTAAGAAAGAAGAGTTTTGGTAGATCTGGAAAAGTCTAAACAATAATGGTTTGACTCTATACCATACAACAAAATTTTAGACTGGTCCAAATTGAAGACATTTGCATATGACAAAATGAATTTTGCAAAAATAATAGGATTTGCCTGTGAAAAGTTAGAAAACATTGTGAGAAAAGGAGAAAATGCTGGTTACCAGCATTTTCTCCTTTTCCCACTCTGTGTTCAAAAGCCATCTTTCTCAGGGTCATTAAAACACGGGATCATGTGGTAAAGGGTTAAAATAACCAATGCAAATGAGGAGGGCATAAAGCTGTAACAACAGAAATCTGTTTCATGCCTGTAAAGTAATGCAGAACAAACAGCGTATAGTCTTTATATCTAAAATCTTTTCAAGGTAATTAATGGTTTTGTAAGTGATAGCTCACAGTATTTGATGTTTGGGTTGTCTACTCTATTGTCAAATGTTTTACAGCAAAATTACTCAGTGCACTAGGTGCAAGTTATATTTACTAGAGTTTCACTCAGCGTCAAATAAGCTGTCATTTTTACTTTCACCTTTGTGCCATTTTTCTTTGAAATGCACATATTTCTTCTCAATCAAAGCACTTGATGAGGAAGGGGTGTTATCAAAAGTCAACTTTTGTTACACTTCTAGCTTTATTTGAGATTATTATCTCCCACTGAAGGCGAGGAGATATAGTTTTTGCGCTGTCCGTCTATTTGTCCATCTGGACAGATATCTTCTAAAATCCCTGACGAAATTTGATTAAACTTCATACAGGTGTTCCTTATGATAGTTTGCTGATATACTTTTTTTTTTAAATTTTATTTAATGCCGTGTCATGGAAAAGGGGGGCTTTTTTCAGCAGGGGATATCATTTAAACAAAATAGCTTGTATTGTAGGGTGCGGCTTTTGGATTTAGTACCATAGCAGCTCAAGCAGGAGAACAGCTAGCTCCATACCTTCCAAAGATTGTACCTAGACTATACAGATTTCAGTTTGATCCCAACCCTAAAATACAGCAAGCAATGAGTAGCATCTGGAATTCCTTGGTGCAAGACAACAAAAACACTGTAAGTTACTGGTATGACCTACATTTTCTATACCAAGTCTGATTTAATACTTTTCCGAACAATCCAACAACCCCAGAGGAAGAAGGCATTTGAAAGCATTATTGGCAGAGAAAATGCCAGAGACCAACATTTTTAGCTGGGTTGTTTTTGAAGAAAATGGCTAGTTATTGTCATAGCCCTGGTGTTGTCTGCATCATGCAAAACTTTTGACATTTTGTAATATCTCTATTATTTCTGAAGATATTGACTTCAAACTTGGACAAGTTGTCAACAAGGGAACCCTTTTTTTGGCTTAGAAATTTAAAAAAAAAAAAAAATCGACATTTTATAATATCTTTGTTTTTACTGAAGATATTTAGTTCAAACAAGTTGTGAAGTATCAAAAGGGAAACCCACACATAAAGGGCAGATAACTATCAAAGTAATTTTTTGCACAATTATGCCTCCTTTTTTCACTTTAAAAGTCTCATTGAAAATCAAGCACCTGCAGCCGAGGGTTGGCACCTGCATGTGGTGCTCTTGTCTTTTTTTCCTTTAATATTTTCTTACCTTTTGTGTTCAAAGCCAATGATGTGAGCAACATTTGATTTGTTGTTGGCGAATGCTTTCAAAATGGACTTGTGTGACATTTTGTCACTTAAGAAACAGTTACAGAAGCTGTCAGATAAGGTTATGAGTTTTTAAAAAAAAACAATACATTTTAGTGCCATTTTATGCTGCAATTCAAATTAGTATGTTCATTTTATGTAAATAAGATCATCATAATTTCTGTAATTTTGGCAGTGACTTACAACCCATATCAGCATGTAAGTTTTTGAATAGAGACAGGATTGATATATTTTGAAAACAGGAAGATGTTTTGATTATTTATAGTTGTATTCAATACTGTATAAATTGCCATGTTCATTTGTTTTTATAGGTAGATAAATACATGAAGGAAATACTTGGAGATTTGCTGATAAATCTCACCAACAATCAATGGAGGGTCAGAGAATCCAGGTAATTGGGTTATTAACATGCACTATTGATATTATTGTATCATGTGATCATGAAATCTCAAAATTGTTTGTGTGGAGCTTGGCAGGTAGGTAAGTATTGTGCAGGGCTCATAATCTTGGGGTCAAAGTTCAGTCAGGCCCTTTTTTGACGATCCATTCGAATCATTGTGCCAGGGTCCGTTCCGCTACTGTGACAAAGTTGAAATTGGTACATATGAGCTGTAGATCTCTCATACATTGAAAATCTGGTGTGGTGGGAGAAGGAGAAAATGCTGGTTATTGGTATTTTCTCCTTCTTGGACAGTGCTTCCAGTTCTTCAGGGTTGTTTAACCCTTTCCCAAACGACAAATTTTGGACTGGTCCAAATTGAAAGAGTTTGCAGACGACAATTTTAAATTTGATGAAAATGGCAGAAAGTAATCAAAAAGGGTAGAAAACACTGTGGGAAAAGGAGAAATTGCTCGTTACGAGCAATTTCTCCTTTTCCCACAGTGTTTTCAAAAGACTTGTACTACAGACACGTGAAAACCAGGGCTTGTTTGGGAAAGGGTTAAACTCAGGATTGATTGGTAAAGGGTTAAACACTAAACAAGTAGTTTACATGATTAGGTGATTCAGTCTGGTATGCATAGATGTCTGAACCATTCAGTTGGCATATATCGGAATTGTTGATGAACTGATTTTAAATATGAATCAAGATTGATGTACATACATGCACATTTCCCTTTATATATTTTGAAATTTTTATTGATTGCTCCGATAATTTGTTTACAATTATTAATACATGAGCCATGCTCTGTCAAAAGGGGGTTTAATGTATCTGTTTACTGCATTATTCAAAGCAAGTAATCACAGTATTATGGATCCATAAAATACATTTTGTCTTAACAAAGGACAGAATCATTAGGTAGGCTGGTACTCAGATAGGTAGAAAATTGACAGATAGCAGAAAGTTTCAACCCAGGTCAGCCTGCACAGACTGCACAGGTTGACCTGGGTTGATACTTTTTGCAGATGCATTAAACCCAACACAGCATGTAATTGAACTATTATTTTGTTCTTTTTGTATTCAAACCATGGAGATTTTACTATACATTGTCTGTCAGTTGTCTGGCTGTGAATGATCTCCTGCGAGGACGTCCTCTGGATGATGTTGTGGAGAGACTACCAGAACTGTGGGAGACTTGTTTACGGGTTCTAGATGATATTAAGGAGAGTGTGAGGAAAGCAGCTGACTTGGCTTGTAAAACACTGAGTCGTGTAAGTATTGTATAATAGCCCTTTATTTCATTGTACCCATCATGGATGAGCCATGCTCTGTGAAAAAGGGGGCTTAATACATCTGCAAAAAGTATCGACCCATGTCAGCCTATGCAGGCTGCAGGCTGACATGGGTCGATACTTTTTGCGATGTGTAAATTTTCTGCATGGCAAAAGACATTCTACCTCCAGATACAGTTGAATGTTAGACTAAATGGATTTTATGGATCAGTATGGGATTTTATGGATCAGTATATAATGACTTGCTTGGTATAATGCGACATGGAGATGCATTAAATGCATTAAACCCCATTTTGCCAGAGAGTATGTGCAGGCCAATCTTAATGTATACTCCCTACTTTTCTGCTTTTTGGTTTAAGTCATGATTCTTATAAGTTGTCAAAAGTTTAAAGGAAATCTATCTTTATAACTGTTAATTATAAAACTTCGGAAGGATAGGGTGATAGATTTTTTTCTGACTGATATGACTTTATTTTGTCTTAATGAGGTATAGAAACATTTCAGGAAATGGAGAAATACCTCAAAATGATTTTTTTTTTTTCTTAATATTTTTCTAGTCTCATGCCAGTACTTGATCTTATTGTTCTTCATAACAAAATCCTGTAATGATAATCTTAGATTTTGATCGCTCTGAGAAGCTTGTTGGGAAACTTGGGTTTCTATCCTATTGCTAGAATCCTGTATGAAATGAATGTCTTATTTTAAATCATTGAATTCACTTCTGCTGACTTCTTATTTTCCTTTTATGTAGGCCTCAATCAAACCTCTTTAAAACTTCTCTTCCCAAATTTAGGCCTCAATCAAAATCTGTGATGTAACCTATGGTAAAGTCGGAGAACAGGCAACCAGTCTGGTACTGCCGTGCCTGTTAAAGTGTGGGCTTCAGAGTCCTGTGTCAGAGGTTAGGGCCATAGGGTGAGTATTGTATGGATATCTGTCGGACAACAAAATATTGAAAGCATTTGCTAATAATCATTCAAATGTGGCTCAGATTATACAATTTTTGTTTGAAAGGTTCAAAAACATTGTGAGGAAAAGGAGGAAACAAAGGATACCAGTATTTTCTCCTGTACTCACTTTCTTTTCAAAAGCCATCCTCTGCAGGGTTTTAAAAAAAAAAAAAGACAGGATTGTTCTGTATAGGATTAAACAATATAGTTGACATATAGATTCAGATAATCATACTTGCAACATACATCAAATACTTATAAAATTTATTTTTTCTATTATTAGCTCCACTGGCCGAAGGCCAGCGGGCTTATGTCATGGCCAGGTGTCCGTCGTGCGTCCATGCATCCGTCCGTGCGTCTGTCCGTCCGTGCGTTAACTTTTATTTCAAACATCTTCTTCTCTGAAACTACCCATCCAATTTTTATGAAACTTCACAGAAATAATCTTGCCATGGTCCTCTTCAGAATTTCTTGAAAGAATTTGATTCCTTCAAAAACTCTGGTTGCCATGGCAACAAAACTGAAAAATATTGGAAATCTTTAAAAATCTTCTTGTCTGAAACCATAAGGCATAGGGCTACCAAATTTGGCATGTAGCTTTATGTAGTAGACCTCTATCAAGTTTCTTCAAATTATAGCCCTGGGGTCAAAATTGGCTCTGCCCCAGGGGTCACAAGTTTTACATAGGCTTATATAGAGAAAACTTTAAAAATCTTCCTGTACCTAGCCATAAGGCCTAGAGCTACCAAATTTTGCATGTAGCTATATCTAGTGGGTCTCTGCCAAACAGGCCAAAATTTTAGCCCTGGGGTCAAAATTGGCCCCGCCGCAGGGGTCACAAGTTTTACATGGGCTTACATAGTGACAACTTAAGAAATCTTCCTGTTTTGATTTTTGTTTTTGAAATTAGCCTTGCATCAGGGGTCTTATGTTTTACAGAGGCTTCATATGGACAAAACTTGAAAATCACCTTATTTATAACCATACAGCATAGACTTGTATTATTTTGGCATGTGGCTTTATCTTGTGGACCTCTACCAGGGTTCAAGTAATTATAGCAGGTCTCAACATTCACATGGGCTTTTACAGGGAAAACTTTGTAAGTCTTCATTTTGAAACCATTTGGCTCAAAATTGAAATGTTTAGTATTTATATTTATAAGCCAGTGGAGCGATACAGGGCCATCATGGCCCTCTTGTTGGAAATATATACATGTATCTCAGCACCGCCTGGGTACATCAATTTTTAGCTTGGCTGTTTTCGAAGAAAATGTCAGGATTGCCGTAGCCCTGACATCATTGTCAGCGTTGTGCAAAGACTTTGACATTTTTTAATATCTCTAGTTATTGATATTTGCTTCAAATTTGGACAAGTTGTTCATTATTAAAAGGGAAATCTATACAACAAGAGCAGTTAACTATCATGTTAGTATGATGTTGATAATGTTTCTTGCTTTTTATTCCAGTTTGTCAACCATTCTTAAAATAAGCAAACAGGCAGGTCCTTTGTTAAAACCTCATATACCAGTGTTGGTGTCAGCTCTTCTTGAAGCAGTCAGTGGTTTGGAACCTCAAGTTATGAACTATCTTAGCTTACAAAATACCAGCAACCAGGAAATTCAGAACAGAGTATGTATGGTCTTAACTTGTTCTCCTATAAATTTGACCCGTCCATACTCCTACAATTAACAGCTTTGAAAAACAGTTCAGGAAAAGGAGCAGTTGTTTAAAATATGGAATAGCTGCTTTTTTCTGACAATATTATCAAAAGCTGCTCACCTCTTTCCCAAACAATTCCATGTTTTAACAACCTTTAGAAGGACGCCTTTTACAAAAAAGCTTTACCCTTTTAAAGACCAATCCAGACATTGGAGCCCTATTTTTTATTTTGTCTGCCAACACTTTCAATTTGGACAAGTCTAAAATTTTGTCATCTGGTGAAGAGTTTATACCAAATTAATACATCGTTATTAATAAAAGTGACAGCTCTTTGCTTTCAACTCTTTACCAAATGAGACATTCTTAGACTTATCCAAATGTTGAAAGCACTTGCAGATGACAAAATAAATGTGACTCAAATATTAAAATATTTTTTAGGACGGATAGAAAACATTGTGGTTACCAGCATTTTCTCCTTTTCCCACAATGTTTTCAAAAGCTTTCTTTTGTCAGGGCTATTAAATGTTGGGATTGTGTGGTAAAAGCTTAATGATATGAGCAATGACTTAGTCTCTTGAACTTAAACTGTGTGTGAGATTTCTCGGGAAAGTTACATTTCTGTAGCCAAGATGGATTAACCTTTTCCAAAATCCCCAATTTAGACTCTTCCAAATTGAAAGCAGATGCTGACGACAAATTCGAAATTATTGTGTGAACCATGATTTGGCAAAAGGGGGCTAAATGAATCGCTGATGTGTCATACGAAGCAAGTCATCATATGATGGATTCCCAAAATCCATTTTTTCTGACAACAGATTGAATAGTGAGGTAGAATGGTCCTTTGACATGCAGATAATGGACCAGTAGCAAAAAGTTTAGATCAAGGTCAGCCTGTGTGAACTGCCCAGGCAGACCGGGGGTCAGTACTTTTTACAGATGCATTGAACCCTCTTTAACTTCTCTTGTATAGAAAAAACATTGTGGGAAAAAAAGAGAAATGCTGGTTTACCAGTATTTTCTCCTTTTACCAGAATGTTTTTGAAATCTGTCATCTCTAAGGGATTGTTTGGTAAAGGGTTAAGAAGCCTTTAAGCATATTATATCATACATTATACCATATCTGAGGTGAATTTTCAGCTTGTGACTTATAACAATATGTGTTATTGTTACCCTGGAATATGACTGAAAATGGTATAAAAAATTAACTCTTTACCACACAATCCTGACTTTTAACAACCCTGAGAAAGAAGCCTTTTGAAAACATTCTGGAAAAAGGAGAAAATGCTGGTAACCAACATTTTCTCCTTTTCCCATAATGTTTTCTATTCTCCCCAAAACAAATTTCAATTTTTGAGTCACATTTATTTTGATATCTGCAGATGCTTTCAGTTTGGACTAATCTAAAATTTTGTCGTTTGGTAAAGGGTTAAGCATATGGTTTTCTGTTGTCAAACTACTTTATGGCAAAGGCGTAATTTTCAATACTTGAGGAAATACTGTTTCATCAGGCTTTTACTTCTGGTGTATTTTCTTTCAGCTTGACAGTGCAAGAATAGCAGCTTCAAAAATGTCACCTATGATGGAAACAGTAAATTTGGTATATAATTTTATTTTCAACCTACACAGGCTATTTAGACCAACTAAAAAACTTTCATGAATTACAGATAGGAAAAGCATTTGAAGGAATGTAAAATGGTCTTTATAAAACTATTGAAAACATGGTGGGAAAAGGAGCAGTAAGTTCTTTTTTTCACTCTGATTTTGAAAAACTGTGAACTGCATTGGTATAAAAAATGTATTTGTAAAGGCTGAGCTTTTTGCTGTAGCGGGAGTACTGGTAGGTGGTGAGGAAGCCTAAGATAAGTGAACTGTTGCTGTGACTGAAATATAGAGTTAGAATTAACTCTTCACTAAACAATTTGGTGTTTATATGACACTACCGAAAACACCTTTTTAAAACATTTTGAGGAAAGAAGAAAATACTGGTAATCAGTGTTTTTTGTTCTTTTTTCTTTGCCACATTATTCTTTGTTCCTTTAATGCAGTATTCCAGCATTTAAGCCACGGTTAATTAGACTTCTGCCACTGCTTTCAATATGGATATGTTGAAAATTTTGTCTAATAGTAAAAAGTTACATAGCAAAAGAATTTATGTTTCATACAAAGTTTTTGTATGCAGTACTGTTCATATACTTTTCAAATGGATTTTAGTATTAAAAAATTCAGTTGTGTTATGCAGATTTGTTTTTGCTTTTTCTTTCTTGATGTCTCAATCTAGCATTTGGTTGATTTTCCATAAAAGCTTTTTTCAAACTTGCTACTAACCAGCCGTAATTCAATTGGTTGATTGATTGTTTAGTATTTTACACTGTTTTCAACATTATTTCTGTTATTTTGCTGTGGCCAGTGCACCTATCCATGCTTTCCTGGAGTTTGTTTTTCCAGTGCTTTGCACATTATTCTTCCAAAGGCACTGGCTGCTTTCTCACATAACCATTGTTGAAACAGTGATCAACAGTGATAGAGGAATGAATCCTGTTGCAATCCATATCGTCAGTCCTAAGAAAGAAATTGGCTGAGCTTATGATTCAAACCATTGAACCTGTACTCTTCTGTGATTCAAAAGAGATATGTGTCAAAGGAAAGCAAGAGATTTGTTCCATGATATAGAAAATATTGTTGGGAGAAAGAGGTAACTACTATTAAATAGCAATTACTCTCCCATTGTTTTTATCTGCTGTCCATCAAACACATGTTTTTTCTGTGATGGTAATGGTTAGAATTGTATACTATATAACTGAAATGTTTCAGACTGATTTAACCCTTTATCAAAATTGAATAATCCTGTGTTTTAGTGACCATGAGAAAAGGGCTTTTTAAAACATTGTGGGTAAAAGAGAAAATGCTGGTAACCAGCATTTTCTCCTTTTCCGTCATTTTTTTGTACCATTTCAAAGATTGAAATTGTATTTTGAGCTTCATTAGATTTATCACCTTTGAATGTATTTAATTTGGTAGACTAAGATTTTGATTTTAGTGAAGAGTTAGTTAATTTAGATGAGGTTCATTAACCCTTTATCACACAATCCAGATTTTTAATGACCCTCAGGAAAAAGCCTTTTGAAAACATTGTGGGAAAAGGAGAAAATGCTGGTGTAACCAGCATTTTCTCCTTTTTCCACGATGTTTTCTACCCTTCCCGAAGCAAAAAATAATTTTTGAGACACATTTATGTTGTCATGTGCAAATGCTTTGAATTTTCACTAGCCTAAAATTTTGTTGTTTGGTAAAGAGTTATTACATAGAAAATTATGCCTGATTGTCTATGTTTCAGTGTGTGCAGTATGTAGATGACAGTGTATTACCTGAACTGATTCCTCGTCTTTGTGAGCTGATTAGGGGAGGTATTGGTGTAGCCACGAAGGTAAGCCAGGCTTTTTTAACCCTTTACCACACAATCTTGAGTTTCAACAGCCATTAACCCTCTCCCAAACAAGCCCTGGTTTTCACGTGTCTGCTGTACAAGTCTTTTGAAAACACTGTGGGAAAAGGAGGAATTGCTCATAATGAGCAATTTCTCCTTTTCCCACAGTGTTTTCTACCCATTTTGAGACCTTTCTACCATTTTCATCAAATTTGAAATTGTCGTCTGCAAACTCTTTCAATTTGGACCAGTCCAAAATTTGTCGTTTGGGAAAGGGTTAAGAGAAAGGCTTTTGCAAACATTGTGGGAAAAGGAGAAAATGCTGGTAACCATACAAACCCCATTATTTTTGCTGTATTGATTTTGTCGTCTTCAGATGCTTTCAAATTGGACCAGACTAAAATTTTGTTGCGTGGTAGTTAGTTATCCCTTCACCAAACGACTAAATTTTTACAAATTTTAACGAATTTACAAATTCAAAATACTTGCAGACGACATTAAATATAGCTCAGATGGTGAAAATGGTGTATGAAAGAGCAGAAAACATTGTGGGAAAAGATGAAAGAGCAGAAAACATTGTGGGAAAAGGAGAAAATGCTGGTTACCAGCATTTTCTCCTTTTTCCATAATGTCTTCACAATTAATTTCTTTAGGATTGTTTTGATTTTGATTTGACGTAGATTTGATTTGATATTGACATAGAATAGTTATTTTGACAGTGGATACAAGATCAGACTGCACAGAATTAGCAGGCTGATCTTGCATCTACAATGTCAGAATTGCAATTGTTGGTCTTTTCTGTAGACTCAAGATCTCTATCTCATTCATGTAATTCTGGTTAATATTTACTTCATAAATCAGTTATTAATTTTTTTGAGACAAACATTTCTTAATTAATTTTTATGCCAATAGGCCTATATATTACTAAGAATATTTATGTGTTTGTATTGCTATGGATTTTTAGCTCACCTGAGCACGAAGTGCTCATGGTGAGCTATTGTGATCGTGCTGTGTCCGTCGTGCGGTGTGCGTCGTCCGTCGTCAACTTTTTACCTTGTGTACGCTCTAGAGGCCACATTTTCAGTCCAATCCTCATGAAACTTAGTCAGAATGTTTGTCTTGATAAAATCTCGGACGAGTTCGAAATTGGGTCATGTGAGGTCAAAAAACTAGGTCACTAGGTCAAATCTTAGAAAAACCTTGTGTACGCTCTAGAGGCCACATTTTCAGTCCAATCCTCATGAAACTTGGTCAGAATGTTTGTCTTGATAAAATCTCAGACGAGTTCGAAATTGGGTCATCTGGGGTCAAAAACTAGGTCACTAGGTCAAATCTTAGAAAAACCTTGTGTACATTCTAGAGGCCACATTTTCAGTCAGATACTTGTAAAATTTGTTCAGAATGTTTGTCTTGATAAAATCTCGGACGAGTTGGAAATTGGGTCATGTGGGGTCAAAAACTAGGTCACTAGGTCAAATCTTAGTAAAACCTTGTGTACGCTCTAGAGGCCACATTTTCAGTCAGATACTTGTGAAATTTGTTCAGAATGTTTGTCTTGATAAAATCTCAGACAAGTTTCAAATTGGGTCATGTGGGGTCAAAAACTAGGTCACTAGGTCAAATCTTAGAAAAACCTTGTGTACGCTCTAGAGGCCACAGTTTCAGTCCGATCCTCATGAAACTTGGTCAGAACGTTTGTCTTGATAAAATCTCAGACGAGTTCCAAATTGGGTCATCTGGGGTCAAAAACTAGGTCACTAGGTCAAATCTTAGAAAAACCTTGTGTACGCTCTAGAGGCCACATTTTCAGTCCAATCCTCATGAAACTTGGTCAGAATGTTTGTCTTGATAAAATCTCAGACAAGTTTGAAATTGGGTCATATGGGGTAAAAAACTAGGTCACTAGGTCAAATCTTAGAAAAACCTTTTGTACACTATAGAGGCCACATTTTCAGTCCAGTACTCTTGAAAAATGGTCAGAATGTTTGTCTTGATTATATCTTGAAATAGTACGAAAAAGTGCCATGTTGGGTCAAAAACTAGGTCACCAGGTCAGATCTAAGAAAAACATTGTGTATGCTCTAGAGGCCATATTTTCTGTCCAGTACTCTTGAAAGTTGGTCAGAATGTTTGCCTTGATAATATCTCTGACTAGTGTGAAAATAGGTCATATCGGGTGAAAAACCAGGTCACTAGGTCAAATCTTAGAAAAACCTTGTGTAAGCTCCAGAAGCCACATTTTCTGTCTGATACTCTTGAAAGTTGGTCAGAATGTTTGTCTCGATGATATCTCATTTGAATTTGAAAATGGGTCATGTTGGGTCAAAAACTAGGTCACCTGGTCAAATCTTAGAAAAACCATGTGTACACTGTTGTGGCCACATTTTTTGTTCAATACTCTTTTAAAGTTGCTCAGAATGTTTGCCTTGGTAATATGTTGGATGAGTTTGAAAGTGGGTCATGTTGGGTCAAAATCAAGGTCACTAGGTCAGATCTTAGAAAAACCTTGTGTATGCTGTAGAGGCCACATTTTCAGTCCAATACTCTTGAAATGTGGTAAGAATGTTTGTCCTGATGATATCTTGGACCAGTTTGAAAATGTGTCATGTTGGCTGAAAAACTAGGTCACTAGGTCAAATCTTAGAAAAACCTAGTGTACGAATGACTCTCAGAAAGAAGCCTTTTGAAAACACTGTTTGAAAATGAGAAAATGCTAGTATCCAGCATTTTTTCCCTTTTTCACAATGTTTTCTACCCCTTTGAGAGACCAATTCCACAGCTTGATCCACATATTATTTGTTTTATGCAGAAGGTTCAGACTGATGAGTTTAAAATTTCATTGTTTGGTAATACATATATCTCACAAGACGTTGGAAATTGGTTGTGCTTGGTCAAAAGGCTCAGGTGAGCGACTCCAGGGCCATCATGGCCCTCTTGTTTCCTTAGACTCATTGAAATTATACAAAGAGTTTTTTTCCATTTCAGGCTGGTTGTTCCAACTTTGTGATATCTTTAGTACATCAATGTCCCAATGATCTTAGTCCACATGCAGGTAAGAAAAGACTGTCATTTGTGCCACTTTATGTTGTTGATTATGGAGTGCTCAGTTCATTCCATTTGTTGCCATAACTAAATCAGTATGTCTATCAATTCTTGAAAATTAGCGTTTTTACTCTATATCACACGACAACATCTGAGACTTGTCCAAAGTGAAAGCACTTGCAGAGGACAAAGTATTTGTGACTCAGAAATTGAGATTTTTTTTTGAAGGGTAGAAAACATTGTGGGAAAAGGAGGGAATTACCAGCATTTTCTCCTTTTCCCACAATGTTTTCAAAAGGCTTCTTTCTCAGGCTGTTAAAAATGGGGATTGTGCGGTAAAGGGTAAAGAGAAAATATGAAATTATATGTAAGTATTTTACAAGCAATGCCTTCTTTTGCCAGTTTGTTTTTCACATGTATTTGTTTAATAAATACGGAATAGTATGTTGTAACTTTCCTGATGCTTGTATTTAATTCGAGCTGTATGAGAAAATTTGATATCGTGTGAGACCAAAGGTTAAATGAGATGTCAAAATTTTCTTTCGCAGAGAGAAGTAAATGCAAGCACCAGGAAAGTTTCTACAACATAGTATTCCTTTTATTATACACATACCTTTTTCAAAGACAAAATTTTGCAATTATCAACATTTTATTCAATAACAGTGAACAGAATAAAAGAAATAATGGTAAAGTGGCGGGTAACTTCATTTCTATGATTGGCAGATGAATATTATATAGTGACTAATCAAATCAAGAATCAATACATACGTATTACGCAAGTGAGGTACGTCATCGTACCATATTTGGAAGCGTATTTCACTGTATGTAGGTATGCATTTTTTCTGTCGTGTGTATTATTTCATCAACATGTAAAGCATGTATTTGGGCTGGAAAATTTTCAGGTCTATAATAAAGTATAATTCACATTAAACATCTTTAATTTACAAGGATGTTTTCAGATTTGACTGCTGTATATTTGTTACAGAAGGTAAAAGGTGAAGGTGTTTGAACTCAAATTTAGTTAATATGCCCATTCTACAGGGACTGTTTTTTATTAGCATGGCATGCATTTCAAATTTCTTATCAGTGAAATTTTTGCATTTTTTGCTTTCATGATTTCAGGTAAATTAATGGCAGCATTTTTACATGGGTTAGCAGATAGGAATTCTGCTATAAGAAAATCCAATGCCTTAGCTGTGGGTCATCTAGTAAAGGTCAGTAAAATATAACCATGGCTTTTTTTGCATACACTGTTTGCTCTTCCATGTGTGCAAGTACTAAACCTTTTTCATGTATCTTAATTACCCTTATTTCAGTAGAATGTTTACAAAGTTGTCTGCAATTTTTTTGAGGAGGTAATGTAACCCATTACTATACAAAAATACACCATTACACCTTTGCATTTGCAAGTTTTTGTAAAATAGCTGTTCATCCTTTAACCCTTAACCAAACAACAAAATTTTGGACTGTACCAAATTGAAAGCATTTGCAGACGATAAATTAAATGTGACTCAAATGATGTTTTCTGTCTTTGATGGGGTAGAAAACATTGTGGGAAATGGAGAAAACGCTGGTTACCAGCATTTTCTCCTTTTCTCACCATGTTTTCAAAAGCCTTCTCTTTCAGGGTCATTAAAACTCGGGATTGTGTGGTAAAGGGTTACACCTTTTAACACATGAAAAAATCTTTGACTTGTCTAAATTGTAAGCACAGCACAACAAATTAATTGCTTTCAAAACATGAAATTTCTATTTCTACGGATAGGAAACATTGTGAAAAAAAAAGGAGAAAATTCTTGTTACCAGCATTTTCTCCTTTTCCCACAGTGTTCTCAAAAACCTTCTTCCTCAGGTCGTTGAAAGTTGGGATTGTGTGGTGAAGAGTTAATGCATTTAAATTATAATTCATACCAATTTTTTTTTTTTTTTTTTACCTCTTATCCTGCTAGATAAATGAAACTTTCAACCCGATAGTAAAAACCCCAATGTTGCTATTTTAAAGGAAAATTTGGGGAAAAGTTTCTCCATATCCGACAGTTTAGATCCAAGATCAGACTGCACGTCTTTTCAGTTTGATCTTGATCTACATGGTCTGCAAAAGGTCGGTGAGTCGTGCTTAGCAGCCTAAGGTTTAATACAGATTCTTCTCTTGTCCCTAAAGCCTGCTCTAAAACTATCACAATGGCTTCCTAAGTATATCAGTTATTTCAATTTGTATAGAAGATATTTGCACTTGAGCTACAGCAGACACTGAAAAAGTAGCTTGCCTATGGCTCCTGATAATCTTACAGAAGGTACCTTTTTGAAGTCATTACCAGGCAAAAAAAAATTAAGACTTGCCCATATTGAAAGCATTTGCAGACAACAAATGATGAGAGTTGGTATAGAGAGATTAGAAATCATGGTGAGAAAAGAAGAGAATGCTGGTTTACAGCTTTTTCTACTTTTATCCATAAAGTTTCCAAAACCTTTTCCCTTGAGGTAATTATACCCCTCCTGCAAAGTAGAGGGGGGTATACTGGTTTCACCATGGCTCTCTGTCAGTCCATCCATCCTTCCGTGCTCTGACTCAAAAGCCGTTTGACCTAGGACCCTGAAACTTTATACAGTGTTGCTCCTGACCCAAGGAGGTGCTCTATTGTTTTCGGGTCACATGAGTCAGAGGCCAAGGTCACAGGTGGACTTTGTTTTAAAATTGTTTCCATACTCTTAATCAATAGCTGTTTGACCTAGGAGTCTGAAACATTATACAAAGGTTGCCCATGACCCAAGGAAGTGCCCCATTGTTTTCAGGTCACAGGGGTTAAAGGTCAAGGTCACAGGTGAACATGGTTTTGAAAATCATTTCCGTTTTCTAATTGTGCTGTGTAAGTGACAAGGTGCTGGGGGGTGGGGCTGCGGGCGTTGTTTGTCCTCTTTGTGACAGTTCTAGTTAAAATATGGGACTATTTGGTAAAGAGTTATTCATTTCCATAGTTTTGGTGTTATTTCAGATTGCCAAAGACAGCAGTGTTGAAAAACTTATCACTAGAATGAGATCTTGGTATCTGGAAAAAGAAGGTACACAACACTTAATATATGGCTGTTTATCAGTTTTAAGACTAGTTAGCAAGTGTTCATTTCAGTAGTAGTACATCATCTTTTAGTGAAATTATAGAATTAAGAGAACTTCCAATAGTTTAGAACTAAAATTTTGCTATGGTTAATTTTCATAATTATCAAATGGTAAACCAGAAATAACACTTCTGTTTAAACATACAACTATGTTTTTTTTTTGTTTTCCCAAATGATAAAATTATGGTGACACAATCATCAGAATTAACATTAATGTACCCTTTAGATGCATAGCAAAGTTTGAGTGACTTTTTTTGATAATCCCAACATTGCATCCTGTAATGGAGTACTTTTTCACAAATTATTGTAGAAGAAGTAGCTCACCAGGGATGTGGGTTGACGCTACACGCCATAAGTCAACAGAGCTCTGATGTTTTGAGGAAACATGCAAGTGTAGCCATGCCATTAGCATTTCTAGCTATGCATGAAAAACAAGCAGGTATGGAAATATATCTCATTTTTTAAAATATTTTATCAGACTGTCATATTACTCCATTTTTAGACATACTTTTAGTTAATCCTTTACCACACAATACGGAGTTTTAACGACCCTGGGGAAGAAGGCTTTTGAAAACATCGTGGGAAAAGGAGAAAATGCTGGTAACTAGCATTTTCTTCTTTTTCCACTATGTTTTCTACCCTATGCCTCTCACCTCTGATGTGAGAAAAGTAGTCAGTGGCTTTGGAAAGAAAGTTGTGTCAATACTGGTTTGAGAAAGCCAGGAAACACATGGGTGCGTCACTGACCGCCATGATATGACCTGAGCTGTTAAAATGGGATTAAACTCCAGTACAAACAGACAAACAATTCTACCCTATCAAAGATAGAAAACATCATTTTAGCAATATTTGATTTGTCATCTGCAAATGCTTTCAAGTTGGACCAGTCTAAATGTTGTTTGGTAAAGGGTTAAATACTGCAATGTAAAGGAGAAATATTTGAAGGAAATAAATATGCCATTTTAACAATGATATATTTTTTATTTACAGATGAGTCACAATCAACAAAAGACAGTGACAGTTTATCATTGTGGGAAGAAGTTTGGTTAGAGATTACCCCAGGTATGGTGACCTTTTTGTCTTTCTTCATTCACTGTTCAAAAATAGAAGTTCATGCTTCATATACTTTGGCAGGATAGTATTTGATATGTTTGTAGTTAAGAGGTGTAAATATTTGTATTTGTACGAGAGTTGTCTCTGAAGTTGGTGGACTTTTCCCATTACTCAATTATTTATTAATAGTTTGATACCAAAATTTGTTGACATCGTTGAATGTATCATTGACTGATGTTACAAATTTCATCAAAATACTGCGATCTAGTAGAAAGTTACAAAGGATTTAAAAACACCACCAATCTGCCACCTGGTGCACAAT
The DNA here is from genome assembly GCA_945859785.2 of Tridacna gigas. Taxonomy (NCBI): domain Eukaryota; kingdom Metazoa; phylum Mollusca; class Bivalvia; order Cardiida; family Cardiidae; genus Tridacna; species Tridacna gigas. Next base: position 6,682,497 of record OX244032.2, read on the forward strand.
TTAATGTCACTTTGATGTCATGTTGGAAAGTCACCTTAAAATTTTAATCACATAGTAGAATAAAAGTGATTTCCATCGTTTGCATTGTCTTTTATTTATGAAAAATAAATGTAATCCTGTTTTCTATGTGTAAAATAAACTGATATATTCACTATTATTATAATACACTGAAATCTGTACCTCGAAAGAAGGCAGCAATGTAAGTCTGGTGGGAAACATGTTTGTATTTTTGTTGAAATGCCAAGACATGTTGGTAGTGTACAGAGTACCAGACGGACAGACAGTTAATTCATCAGACTATAGTAAGGTAGATACATATAATGCATGAATGTACAAAACTGAGACTGCTTTTCATACAATTCATTCCTGCCTCACCACATTTTCTGTCCAACATTCATGAAAATTAGAATGTTTGTCTTGATAAGGTTCTGCTTTAGGTTGAAAAAGGGTCATGTCAGATCAAAAAGTAGGTCACCGGGAGAGATCTTTGAAAAAAAAAGCATGCATCTTGATCATTTCAAATAATTTTGTTTTCCTACAGGGACAGAGGCAGGTATCAGGCTGTATCAAACAGAGATTGTAGATCTTCTGGAAGAGACATTGCAGTCACAGTCTTGGGCCACTAAGGCCCAGGCTGCTGCAGCAATGTCTACTGTTGCAAGTAAAATGGGTTCAAACCTGGGACCTCCACATCTTGGTAGACTTGTTCTTGCTCTACTGAATGGACTACAGGGAAGAACATGGGGTGGAAAGGTTAGTAGTGAATTAGTTTTGAAACTGTCATGTAGCGTAATGGAGACATGTATTGTATTTCTATCTATGAGCGACAACTTTCTATGTCAGTTTTGCTGCATTGAACAGAAGTTAAATCATTAAAGACCCAGTGATGGCAAAAGTGAACAGTGCAGGCATTAACCCTTTACCATACGACAAAATTTTAGCCTCGTCCAAATTGAAAGCATTTGCAGGTGACAATTTCAATGTTTCTCAAATGGTGCAATTTTTCTTTGATAGGGTAGAAAACATTGTGGGAAAAGGAGAAAATGCTGGTTACCAGCATTTTCTCCTTTTCCCACAATGTTTTCAAAAGGCTTCTTTCCCAGGGGCGTCAAAAGGCGGCATTGTGTGGTAAAGGGTTAAAATGCATTTAGATTAAAACCATACCTTTTAAAACTATGGAAATTATTGTGAAGATGACAATATGTTCTTCTATGGTTGGTCCAAGTGTTACTTGTTGGCAGAAAAATGAAATCTAGAACCAGGTAAAATGTAAACAAAACATGGAGTGACCTGGTAACTTTTAACTTACTTTTCAAATTCATTTTTCTGCAAGCATCTAACACTGTGAGTGACTGTACAATAACAGATTGTCAACTTTAAGATAATTGCCTTACTTTTGTATGGAGTGATTTAAATTCAAATGCATTTTAACACCAGCATTGTTTACTTTTGGCTGCTGTTGGGCCTCTAACCCTTTACAACACATCCTGACTTTTAACTACCCTGAAAAAGAAACCTTTTGAAAACATTGTGGGAAAAGGAGAAAATGCTGGTAACCAGCATTTTCTCCTTTTCCCACAATGCTTTCTACCCTTCCTGAAAACAAATTTCAATTTTTCAGTCACATTTATTTTGTTGTCTGCAAATGCTCTCAATTTGGACCATTCTAGAATTTTGTCGTTTGGTAAAGAGTTAAATCTGCTGTGATAATTGAATGCTTGTTATAAACTGCATCAGTGCAATCTGAGTTTGATAGACTAGTACAGTTTTTTGTTCTGTGTTGCACTTTGAACAAGTCTTTCCAGCGAGATACATGCCTTAACCTTTTACAGCACATCAAAGTTTCAGACTTGTCCAAACCCCAGAAACATACAGACGACAATTTAAATATGGCTCCAGTGATGGAAGTTGTCTTTGATAGGGTAGGAAACATTGTGGGAAAAGGAGAAAATGCTGGTTACCAGCATTTCCTCCATTTCCCATTATGTTTTCAAAGTCACCTTTCACAAGGTTATTAAAAGTTGGGATTGTGTGGTAAAGGAAGAACACTGTGGGAAGCACTGGTAAAAGAAAACTCCAGGAAAGCATGGAGATGTGCACTGGCCACCGTGAAATAATTGATATAATGTTGAAAACGGCGTTATAGGGTGATAGGGTAGGAAACATTGTGGGAAAAGGAGAAAATGCTGGTTACCAGCATTCCCTCCATTTCCCATTATGTTTTCAAAGTCATCTTTCACAAGGTTATTAAAAGTTGGGATTGTGTGGTAAAGGGTGAAAGGTCATAAAGATAGTATTACCTTTCCTTTTCAGGAGAGCCTTATACAAGCATTACAAACTGTGTGCACATCGTGTGGGTAAGTACAGCTCTAAACTGTAATGAGATCATGACTTTTAGGACAGAGTTACAATCAGAATAGGTAGTTTTTGAAGTAAAGTACACAGATTTATCGGAAAACATTGTGGTAAATGAAGAAATTATGGAAACATTGTGCCAAATGGAGAAACTGCTCATATGTGAAGAAATGTTTTGATGCAGGACTTAGAAGTCTGGAGGTGATAATGAGTTCACCCTTTACAACACAATCCAGAATTTTAATGAACCTGGCAGAGAGGTCTTTTGAAAACATTATGGGAAAAGGAGAACATGCTGATAAGCAGCATTTTTCTCCATTTCCCACAATGTTTTCTACTCTATCAAGGAACTTTGTTTCTTTTTGTACTACTTGTGAATTTGGTAGTTGCTTAACCCTTTCCCAAATGATAAATTTTAGACTGGTCCAATTTGAAAGAGTTTGCAGATGACAATTTTAGATTTGATGAAAATGACAGAAAGTTCTCCAAAAGTGTAGAAAACACTGTGGAAAAAGGAGAAATTGCTCGTTTCGAGCAATTTCTCCTTTTCCCCCAGTGTTTTCAAAAAACTTGTACTGCAGACATGTGAAAATCTGGGCTTGTTTGGGAAAGGGTTAAATTTCAAAGAGTCTATAATTTTTTTTCTGGTACAGAATTAACATCAAAAAAGGTACTGGTTAATGCATATATTGATTCAGTTGAGTTTTGAAGTTTTTTACATTAACCCTTTACCAGATGCAGAAATTTTAGGTTTGTCCAAATTGAAAATATTTGCAGGTGACAAAGTAACAATGTGGTTCTATTGATGAGATCTGTCTTCTAAAAGTACAGAAAACATTGTGGAAAAAGGAGAAAATGCTGATTACCAGCATTTTCTCCTTTTCCCACAATGTTTTCAAAAACCCTTTTCACAAGGGTCATTAAAACGCGGGATTGTTTGGTAAAGGGTTGAATTCAACATTAACATGTCATTTTTTTTTTTATTTTCAGTGATAATTTGAAGAAAGACAGAGACAAAGATTACATCTCAATGGTAAATATAGCATCCAAATTGTTTAATTTGTTGTCAGTCATACCTTCTTTCATGACATTGTTGTTGTGTTCCACTTCATAATATTATTGAGTCATGCTCTGTGAAAACTGGGCTTAATGTACCTGCAAAAAGTATCAACCCAGGTCAGCCTGTGCAGTCCGTGCAGGCTTACCTGGGCTGAAACCTTTTGGTATAGGTCAGTTTTCTGCAGCTCAAAGGACCATTGTACCACATAATTCCGTTGATTGCTACAGAAAATGAATTTTATGGACTCATGGTACTGTAATGACTTACTTGGTATCATGCATGTTAGAGGTGCATTAAGCCCTGTTTTGTCAGCGCATGGCTCATATAATGAATGAATCCATAGCCAAACAGGCTTTATCACTCCCACAGGAGACAGCTTTTCAAGACATTGAAAGGAAAAGAGCATTTCCTTGCTACGGGCAGTTGCACAATTTCCCACAATGGTATTACAATTCAAGGAAAGACATTGTTGTATCCTTGTGAAATGTGCCTCTCTTTTAATAATTTCACCAGTTTTGTGTAGGTTGCATGGAAATGGTTTTAGTTTGTATGGTGTTCAATGCCGTTTTCAACATTATATCAATTATTTCACGGTGGCCAGTGCACCTCTCCATGCTTTCCTGGAGTTTTCTTTTACCAGTGCTTCCCACAATGTTCTTCCTAGGTCACTGGCTATCTGCCCACATAATCATCATCGAAATAATGATCAGTGGTGAGAGAGGAATGAATCCTGTTGCAATGACTATCATCAGTCCTTGGAAAGAAATTCACCAAGCTGAGGATTCAAACCAGGGACTCCCTGTTTTCAAGCCCTGTATGCTACCGACTGGGCTACTGGGCTGGGAAATGGTTGAATACATCAAATTAATCTTCAAGCACTAAGTACATTGAATGGACGTCCTCAATCAGGAATCAAGCCAAAACATTTTAAGTTTGAAGGTGGTTTGCCTTAATATTTTACAATTGAATGGACAGTTTGGATCCAAGATCAGATTGCATGTTTCTAGTAGTCTGATCTTGATCTACACTGTTGGTAGTCTGATTTAGACCTTTTTTGTTTACAAAAACATATTAAGTTGTGTATACTGCTCTACAGGTTATTCTGACTTGTCTGCACCATAAGTCACATTTTATACATTCATATACATTTCCTTGGAGACATGGAAACTTGAACAGCTGAAGTGCAACCAAGCATTACTTTGTATGTTACTATGTTTTTTCAGTTCCTTTCTTTTGATATTTGAGAAAACTGGAATGTAGATCATTGATAAGTTATTGCTACGGAAAAGCATCTAGGCCATGCTCATATAAAAAGGGGGCTGACCTGGGCTGAAACCTTTTGCATTTGGTCAATTTCCTGCATATTAACCCTTTCCCAAACAAGCCCTGATTTTCACGTGTCTGCAGTACAAGTCTTTTGAAAACACTGTGGGAAAAGGAGAAATTGCTCGTAATGAGCAATTTCTCCTTTTCCCACAGTGTTTTCTACCCTTTTGGAGAACTTTCTGTCATTTTCATCAAATTCAAAATTGTCGTCTGCAAACTCTTTCAATTTGGACCAGTGCAAAATTTGTCATTTGGGTAAGGGTTAAAGGTGTACCTCATGATTCAGTGGGCTGTTAACTCTTTACCACACGACAAAATTTTAAACTGGTCCAGATTGAAAGTGTTTGCAGACGACAAAATAAATGCGAATGAAAAATTAAAACTTGTTTTGGGAAGGGTAGAAAACATTGTGGGAAAAGGAGAAAATGCTGGTTACCAGCATTTTCTACTTTTTCCACAATGTTTTTAAAAAGGCCTCTTTCTCAGGATCGTTAAAACTCGGGACTGTGTGGTAAAGAGTTAAACAGATTTTAGGGATGTATGATACTTTGAGGACTTGCTTGGTACAATGCATCATAGCAATGCATTAAGTCACTTTTTGCCAGAGTATGGCTGATTTATTTTTAGTTCAGTACGCACTGTTTCCTCTCTTTGTATTTCAGATTGTAGATGTATTATTAAGAGAGAGTAAAAAGGAAAAGATTGAATACAAGTTGGAAGCATTGAAGTGCTTTGGTAATATCTTGGAGACATTTACCTTGGACAGATTTGCTGACATTTTCTCTATAATATCGCCTGTTTTAGACAAGGTAGGCTAACATGGATAATTTACTTTTGGGTGATAATTATTTTAAGATTCTTGTATATCTGTTAGATAATTGCTCCATAGAAATATAGGAAATAGTTAAGCTCAGAGAAAGGTGCAGGAAGTCATGACCTTTATAAAACAGAACCCAGGATTAACAATACTGGTGTAAGAGTTTGAATTAAGTCTAGGGAACTCTTCACTCTTTGACAAAAGCCCTATGTCGCAATTCCTTCCTATCTCTTCTATTGATATCACATATGCTTTGTTTACTTATGGAAGTAGGAAGATGCACGAAAAGGGAATAAATTACCTGCCGTTTGCAATAAGATAATTCATACTACTTAAGTTTTGCAATCAAGTGCTCAGGGTTTGTATTCACCAACTATTCTTAAGAACATTCTTAGGGTTATTCTACAGAATTTTCTAAATTTGAAAGTAACACAACTTCTGATTGGTTAAACCATTTGGTTTAGCCAATCGGAAGTTGTGTTTCTTTCACATTTAGAAAATCTTGGAGAATAAGATTAAGAATGTTCTTAATAATGATTGGTGAATATGAAACCTGATTTGTACTTTACTTTATGTAAAATCAATACAGTTGGTTGAACATTTTGATTTTTGAAATTTTATCAGTGATACTTTTTAGTTTACCTGAAAGATCTGAGTGAATGTGTCAAAACCATGTAAATTAGGTCTTGCTATGTTCTTGCTGATTAGTTTTATGTCAAAAAGGCAGTTTGTTGTCTAAAAGGAACAGCAACATTGCTAATTGCAGATTTAGGTGATACTAGGCACTTCTGTTTTGAACAAAATCCATGTAATGTTTTGTTATTGCAAACATGTATTTATTCAGGGAGATGAAAAAATGGAAGTTGATGGAGAAGAAAAAGATGAAATAAGCTCAGCTTTACAGGAAAAACAGCTGATCTGTTATTTTAATGTTCTTGGACAAGCCTGGCCTGAACTTACCTCCACTCAGGGTAAAAATGGATTTTCTTAACTCTTTACCACATGACATAATTTCAGACTTGTCCAAATTGAAAGCATTTGCAGACGACGAAAACTGAAATTTCTCTTTTGAAGTGCAGAAAACATGGGAAAAGGAGAAAATACTGGTTACCACAATGTTTTGAAAAGCTTCCTTCCTTAGGGTTGTTAAAAGTTGGGATTGTGTAGTGATGGTTTGAACGCCTGTTTTTTGATAATAAAATTTTCCAAATTGGTTGTGACAGTATTTGGCATATAGGGTTTCAGTAAAGCACTTGTGCAATGCTGCATCATTTCTTAACATGTTGTACCATTGGCCAATCTGAATTTGTCCTCGATTCACCAACTTGCACTTCATTTTAGTCTGTACGTCTTGTCGTCGAACGCAGCAACTTAACCGTCATTCAAATACTTCGCTTGTATGTTGAACAATTAGTCTGTACTGGGCATGAGGTCCACAGGATCGTATTTATGCCATAAAGTCATTCTTCTTAATCACGTTCTTCAATATTCGCAATTCTCCATGCATATTTTCACCAGGTTGTAGTTGTTTACTAATAGTCAGCTTTGATTGGCTGAAACAATGACCGTTTTCAAACGTGATATTCTTCGGAACCTCCTGCCGGGTCAGTATATAAACCGGGCTCATCCCATTTCAAAGAGAGATTCTTACTGATGTTCTTCTTTAGAATGGCTCACGGATGAAAAAAAAAGAACGGAAAACGATTAAACGATTTTAGAAAACTGATTGTGTTGAACTACTGAACTGTTGTAAAAAGATGATCAAGGTATAAATAAATTTTAGTTAAAAGTTTATTAACTCTTGTTTCAATACATACAGACTAGTGCCTGATTTTCCTCAGTCTCTCTTTCTCTCCCAATGTTTTGCAACGGCCAGCGTAACAGTGTCAATTATCTGAGGAGAAAACAGAATTTGTAAAGCAGGCCTCGGCCGAGTGGGCGACTTAGGCGAAAAAGTCGCCTGATTTAAAAAAACTTCGCCCATTTCGCCGGGCAAAGCGAAATCGAAGTCGCCTGAAAAAAATCGGGAAGTCGCTTCGCGTATATTGACCACGCGTCGGGTACTCGATACACAATCAGCGTGTGTAGATCTATTACCTAACAGCGCGTTATACCAGATTCACAGCCGGTGTCCAATCAGCGAAATTAATTGTTTTCAACTGTACGATTTGACAAGTAGTTGTTAATTAGTTTCTCGGGTACCAAATCCCCCTTCTTAATTGGTATGTATCATCTTAACCGACAATTAACCCCTTTGCCCCTTCAAGTCGCTAAAATTCTTGCGAAGTTCAACCAATAGTTTTCCCGTCTTAACAAACATCGGCGCCGTCTAGCGGCTTGTCTGGCATCTTTTTTCCGTGTAAAACCCTTATTCAGACATCAACGTTTATGTAATGTCCCGGAATTGAATCGAAATCGGCACCTTGCTTTTTAAACAACATTTTGTAAATCATGTGACTAAAAATTGGTGCCGGGTGTGTCTCGTGATCACTGATTTTTTGCCAAATTCCAGCAAGTCACATGATTCAATTTCAAAATGGCTGCTGGGTACGTTCACGTAGATCAAGGGCGGTTTTCTTTCAAAAGTTTGGATGAAATTGTATATTTTTCTTTGACGCGAACAAAAAGATGAAATTAAAGAAATATATATTGTTATTGATCTTATACTCTGTCAAAATTTTGACATTTTTCTTGATCGGGCCGTACCTACGAACGAACGAACGAATGATCTACGAGGTTAAAACAGGTATTTAAGTTGGAAATGTATGTCCTTAGCGAAGTTTTTTATGAACGATTTGTCTTTAGCGAAGTTTTTTATTAACGATTTGTCTGTCATCTGCAAAAGACAAACAGTATTCAGACAAACTTATCTTCGATTTCTCTTGCTGTCTGAAACTGGGCTTTAATTACCACGAGGAAATTGAAAACATTGTGCCAACAGGAGAAAATGCTGGTAGCAAGCTTTCCTTCTTTTGACACAATATTTGGGTTAATTTTTAACTTTACTTACATCCTTAATTATCTATTTGCCTGCTGTAAATGCTTTTGATTTGAGATTTAGAATTTTTTCTTACCTAGTCAGGGACTGGGATTGTAATATCCATGATTCCTGGTAAAGTTAATGATTTTCAGCAAAAATTTTGCCCAGGATTTTTTTGGAAAAAAAATAGTGCTTCAAAGATTTTGGGAGAAAAAAAACGTGCTAGGAGAATCCATTGCTCACAAGTATTTGTTTTCTCTTTCCGTAATGTTTTTATCCAAAAAGTGTATGAATTGAGCATGGTAAACAATGAATAAATATGTTTTAAGTAGTTTCTAATAGGAATAAGTATATTAATCATTAAAAAGATATACAGTATAAAATATCTTCATTTAATTTACATTGTTTTCAATCCAATCAAACTCTTGAATTGTTAAAATATTGTTATTTCCTTTAATAAGTCCGATCACTTCCGCATTTTAAGGTCCGTCTAAACTTCTCCTCTAAGTCTGACCACTTGTCTCCATTTTGAAAAACTTCTCCCAATTCTCAGACTAGGGAGAAGTCACTTCTCCCCGAAGTCTGAGCGTTGGCAGAGGCCTGTAAAGCAATTAAATTTATAGAATGCTTCACTTTTGATGTTAGTGTTCTATGGTTTATGTATGTATTATTATTTTTTTTTTTTTTCAGATGAGTATTACGAGAAAGCTGGTTGTCTGTTGTGTGAGTCTCTGCAAACAAACACATGGAGGGTGCAGGAGTCCATTTTGAAAACTTCTCAAAAGTTTATCAATAGGTTTGTGTTAATTTACTGGGTAAAAGAATGTTATATAAGCACTGTTTACGCTTAAAATAAGTAATTAAGCAAATAATTTCTCAACAGCTTTGCTCTGCCATGCTCTGGCAAAAGGGGGCTTAACGTATCTCTCTAATGCATGATACCAAGCAAGTCATCATATAGTTAGGGATCCATCAAATCCATGATGTCTATCAACGGACTTTATTTAAGGTAGACTGGTCCTTTGACATACAGGAAATTGATCGATAACGAAAAGTTTCGGCCCAGAAAGCTATTGAAAACATTGTGGATAAAAGGAAAGAATGTTTTCACAATGTTTTCTTCTCTTCTAAAAACAGTTTTCAATTGTTGAATCACATTATTTTTTGTCATATACAGATGCCTTAAATTTGAGAAAGCGTCAGATTTTGTTGTTTGGTAAAGAGTTAAAAGATTGTGGGAAAAGGAGAAAATGCTGATTACTGGTATTTTCTTCTCTTCAAACAAGGTTTTCAAAAGCATTCTCTGTTATGGTCGTTAAAACTCTGGACTGTTTGGTTAAGGTTAATGTTGGTGTTCTTAATAAAATTACTTGATTATCTATTTGAGTGGTATATTTGATTTATTTTTACAGATTACAGAGGCTTAAAGATGCCAACTCATTTTCCGAAAGGGAAGGTGGTCTTGTTTCAATGTTTGAAAAGCATTTAACCTCGCTGTCTCCATGTTTAAGTAAGTGTAGAAGTGTTACATTAGATACGAGCCATGCTCTGTCAAAAGGGGGTTTAATTTATCTCTGAGATGCATTTACCCTTTACCACACAGTCCAAACTTCTAATGACCCTAAAGAAGAATACTTTAGAAAACGTTGTGAGAAAAGGAGAAAATGCTTACCAGCATTGTTTCCTTTTCCAAGAATGTTTTCTGCTCTTGCATAAACAAATTTTGATTTTTAGTCACATTGATTTTGTCGTCTGCAAACGCTTTCAATTTGGACAAGTCCAAAATTTTGTTATTTGGTAAAGAGTTATACCATTCAAGTCGTCACATAATTAATCCTTTCCCAAACAAGCCCTGGTTTTCACATGTCTGCAGTACAAGTCTTTTGAAAACACTGTGGGAAAAGGAGAAATTGCTCATAATGAGCAATTTCTCCTTTTCCCACAGTGTTTTCTACCCTTTTTTTAGACCTTTCTGCCATTTTCATCAAATTTAAAATTGTCGTCTGCAAACTCTTTCAATTTTGACCAGTCCAAACTTTGTCGTTTGGGAAAGGGTTAAGGATCCATAAAATCCATTTTCCAAGAATGTTTTCTGCTCTTGCATAAACAAATTTTGATTTTTAGTCACATTGATTTTGTCGTCTGCAAATGCTTTCAATTTGGACAAGTCCAACATTTTGTTATTTGGTAAAGAGTTATACCATTCAAGTCATCACATAATTAAGGATCCATAAAATCCATTTTGTCTTACAAATGTCTGAATCCTGAGGTGGAATGGTCCCTGGACATCCAGAAACAATAGCAATAGCATTGGACTGCACAGGCTGCCAAAGGGGCAATACTTTTTGCAGATGCATTAAAGCCCCTTTTCACAAGGCATAGCTCAGATATAGTGGGAGCCATTTCTGTGAAAAGGAGGCTTAATGCATCTGAAAAACGTATTGACCCCGGTCAGGCTGACCTGGGCCGACACTTTTCGCTATTAGTCAACCTTCTGTATGTCAAAGGACCAATCAACCTCATGATAAGTCGGTTGTTAACCCTTTCCCAAACAACAAATTTTGGACTGGTCCAAATTGAAAGAGTTTGCAGACGACAATTTTGAATTTGATGAAAATGACAGAAAGGTCTCAAAAAAGGGTAGAAAACACTGGGAAAAGGAGAAATTGCTCGTTACGAGCAATTTCTTCTTTTCCCACAGTGTTTTCAAAAGACTTGTACTGCAGACACGTGAAAACCAGGGCTTGTTTGGGAAAGGGTTAAAAATGTGGATATTATGGATCCATAAGTAGGTGATGAGTTGCATGTTACAGTTAAACATGGAGGTGCCTTTACCCTTTCCCAAACGACAAATTTTGGACTGGTCCAGATTCAAAGAGTTTGCAGACAACAATTTCAAATTGGATGAAAATGGCAGAAAATTCTCAAAAACGGTAGAAAACACTGTGGGAAAAGGAGAAATTGCTCGTTACAAGCAGTTTCTCCTTTTCCAACAGTGTTTTCAAAAGACTTGTACTGCAGACATGTGAAGACCAGGGCTTGTTTGCGAAAGGGTTAAACCCCCTTTAGCCAGTGTGTGTCTTATTTACATTATGCTGAACTCCTATCGAGACAACAACATTTTGTTACTCCTATATATCAAAAGCATTTGTAGATAATAAATAAGACATGGCTCAAATGATTGGTTTTGTCTTTGAAACAGTAGAGAACATTGTGGTAAAAGGAGAAACAGTAGAGAACATTGTGGTAAAAGGAGAAACAGTAGAGAACATTGTGGTAAAAGGAGAAAATACGGATTACCAGCATCTTATCCTTTTCCCCACAGTGTTTTTAAAGGTTTCTCTCACCTCTGATCTGTACTGGTTCAAGAAACTCCATGAATGTATGGATAGGTGCACTAACACTGAAATAATGTTGAAAATGGCATTAAACACTGAACAATGCATATGGTGAACTTTTAACTTCATGCAGACAACTTGTAACATGTAAAAGTAGTGATTTAAGATACTGCACATATTTTTTAGGCTTTTTGAAGTAAAGATCTAGAAAGCTACCACTGGATATTTTTTTACGTGTAAAAGGGGTTGCAATGAGTAAACTACTTAATACCGAAATAAATATATGTCTGTAGTTTATTCCTTTACCCTTTACTTGTCCAAACGAGACAACAAATTACATTGAATTTATCTTAAATAGGTTAGAGAATTTGTCTAAAATAGGTTAGAAAGAATTGTGGGAATTGCGGTTACCAGCATTTTTACCTTTTTCCACAATGTTTTCAAGTCTTCTTTCTCAATGTTGTTAAAGGTAGGGGTTATTTGGTAAAGGGTTAACCTATTTTTGATCTTTGTTTTTATTGTGTACCTTTGCAGGTAATTTAAAATACACAGTCATAAGAAGTGAAGCTCTAACTGTGGTTGAAGATATCCTGAATGCTTTAAAAGGTAAAAAGTGGCCAATTTTTTGTAAAAATTTGTAAAATTTATCATATTCAGGTTTTGAATTGAACCCTAATTACAATGGTGTGTTGGAACTGTTAACTGCAATTCTGTTTCAAAAGATATAGAGGATCTTACATGAGTGTTTATGTATTATCATTTATATCAAACGAGTTGACTAAAAATGTGTGACGCGAGCCTTGGCGAGCGTCAAATACATTTTAGTCAATGAGTTTGATAAAAATGATAATACATAAACACGAATGTGAGATTCTATTTATCACATAAAACAAATGAAAGGCAAAAAATATCCTATATCATTACCCTTAGCCTATACAGCATTCACAGGTCCATGTTGACAGTTGTAGTTCAGTTTCAAATGTGTACATACACAAGTAGATAGATCTTTGACATAAACTCCGAAAGTAGAATGAAACAGGTTCTAGAGGGGTTCAGTCTACCTATTTCCGCAATTTTGTTGTTTTAAAAGACTTTCGCCGCATTTTTTGGTTTTTATTAGACATGAAAATCAACACTTTCCACGCGTATACGTCTTAGCAACAATGACGTCATTTTTCCGCAAAACGGCGTAGTCATACAAATGTCGGCACGTGCTGTGGTTGGTTTCTATCGCTTCACACGCTTATGACTAAAAACTGATCAGAACTGGGACCCAAAAAACGATAATACACTAGTGTATTATGAAAAATAAGTCATGAGTTTAATACACTGCCGGAGGAGGTTTTATGTGATAAATATAGGATCTGACATAAATTGACATTTGAGACAAAACTTTACTAATCCTCAACCTGCTAATTAAGTGAAATGAAACTTTCAAGCGGATATTAAGAACTTTGCTATTTTGTAGGTATTTTTGGGGAAAATATCTCCTTATCTGACAGTGTGGATCTAAGATCAGACTGCACATTCTGTGCAGTCTGATCTTAATCTACACTGTCTGCAAAGGTACTTGAGTTACAGTTAGCAGCCTAAAGGTTAAACAAGTCTACAAAAATGTTATTGAGTGAGAATTTAGCAAACTTAATAACGTGTTGAAAGACAAGTTTGATAAAGTCTTTACTAAACAGCCAACGTATGTCAAATTCTTCTATATCATATAATGATATCTCACTTAGTGTAAGTAAGAACATACAAAAATTTGTTTACTTCACTGAAGCTTTAATTGATAGGCTAATTTTGGAAAATGCCCAATATGCATATTTTGAGGCAAGACCCAAAATATGGTAATGAGGTGTGAGGTAATTTGCATAGTGTAGAGATGACTTAGCCCTTCACCAGATGACAACATTTAGCCTTGTCCAAATTGAAATTGCAGATGACAATTTCATTGTAGCTCAAATGGTGCTATTTTCTCTTGATAGGGTAGAAAACATCGTGGAAAAAGGAGAAAATGCTGGTAACCAGCATTTTCTCCTTTTCCCACAATGTTTTCAAAAAGCTTCTTTCCCAGGGTCATTAAAAAGGCGGCATTGTGCGATAAAGGGTTACAAGAAAAAAAAAATTGTTTGCAGAATGTAGATTTACTCAGAGGTATTTCCACTGCTCGGTTCCATGCTGCTTGTTAACACCATCTTTGATACTTTGTCTACTTCCTACTATAGGCGTGGCCATCTCTTGGCCTCCTCTTCTATTTTTGGCCTGGGCTACTTTTATGTTGGAATCGGCATAAACAAATTTGTGCCATACCAGTTTGCTATTACTTTTTTTTTTTCACTTAAATTTGATGATTTTTTTTGCCCACATTAACTCTTTACCGCACAGCAAAATTTTAGACCAGTCCAAACAGAAAGCATTTGCAGACAACAAATAAAATTGGGCACAAATGACAATACTTGTCAGGGAAAAGAAAAAAATGCTGGTACCAGCATTTTCTTCTTTTCACACAATGTTTTCAAAAGCCATCTTCTTCAGGGTTGTTAAAACTCGGGATTGTGTGGTAAAGGGTTAGAGAAGATAGAAAAGAAAAAAATGAAGAGGGGATGGGATTCTTCAAGTCGTTTTTCGATTCGATTTTTCAACAAAGGTTGTTTGGTAAAGGGGTTATATACTCATTTTACCTCTTTACCAGACAACAAAAAGGTAGACTAGTCCAAATTGAAAGCATTTGCAGACGACATTTCAAATGTGGCTCAAAACATAAAATTTGTTTCTTAAAGGGTAGAAAACATTGTGGGAAAAGAAGAAAATGCTGGTTACCAGCATTTTCTTCTTTTCCCACAATATTTTCAAAAGGCTTCTTTCTCAGGATCGTCAAAAGTTGGGATTGTGTGGTAATGGGTTAATGACATTTCTTTTTTATACGCCCGTCGAAGACGGGACGTATTATGGGATCACCCGTGGCGGGCGGGCGGGCGGCGTCCAGTTCTTTGTCCGGAGCATATCTCCAAAACTATACTACCTACGGTTATGAAATTTCATGCGTGGATAGATCTCATCAAGGGGGAGTGCAGTGCACAGGAATCATAACTCTTGCTTCCTTAATTTTTCAGTTATTGCCCTTTCTTGTTTTTCATACTTGAATTTTGTCTGGTGAATATCTCCAATACTATACTACCTAGGGTTATGAAATTTCATGAGTGGATAGATCTCATCAAGGGGGAGTGCAGTGCACAGGAATCATAACTCTTGCTTCCTTAATTTTTGAGTTATTGCCCTTTCTTGTTTTTCATACTTGAATTTTGTCCGGTGAATATCACCAAAACTATACTACCTATGGTTATGAAATTTCATGAGTGGATAGATCTCATCAAGGGGGAGTGCAGTGCACAGGAATCATAACTCTTGCTTCCTTAATTTTTCAGTTATTGCCCTTTCTTGTTTTTCATACTTGAATTTTGTCCGGTGAATATCTCCAATACTATACTACCTAGGGTTATGAAATTTCATGAGTGGATAGATCTCATCAAGGGGGAGTGCAGTGCACAGGAATCATAACTCTTGCTTCCTTAATTTTTCAGTTATTGCCCTTTCTTGTTTTTCATACTTGAATTTTGTCCGGTGAATATCTCCAAAACTATACTACCTACGGTTATGAAATTTCATGAGTGGATAGATCTCATCAAGGGGGAGTGCAGTGCACAGGAATCATAACTCTTGCTTCCTTAATTTTTCAGTTATTGCCCTTTCTTGTTTTTCATACTTGAATTTTGTCCGGTGAATATCTCCAATACTATACTACCTAGGGTTATGAAATTTCATGAGTGGATAGATCTCATCAAGGGGGAGTGCAGTGCACAGGAATCATAACTCTTGCTTCCTTAGTTTTTTGACTTATTGCCCTTTGTTGTTTTTCATACTTGAATTTTGTTCGGAGCATATCTCCAAAACTATACTACCTACGGTTATGAAATTTCATGCATGGATAGATCTCATCAAGGGGGAGTGCAGTGCACAGGAATCATAACTCTTGCTTCCTTAATTTTTCAGTTATTGCCCTTTCTTGTTTTTCATACTTGAATTTTGTCCGGTGAATATCTCCAATACTATACTACCTACGGTTATGAAATTTCATGTCTGCATACATCTCATTAAGGGGGAGTGCAGTGCACAGGAATCATAACTCTTGCTTCCTCAATTTTTCAGTTATTGCCCTTTCTTCTTTTTCATACTTGCATTTTCTCAGGTGAATATCTCCAAAACTATACTACCTAGGGTTATGAAATTTCATGCCTGCATACATCTCATTAAGGGGGAGTGCAGTGCACAGGAATCATAACTCTTCCTTCCTTAATTTTTGACTTATTTTCATACTTGAATTTTGTCTCGAGCATATCTCCAAAACTATACTACCTATGGCTATGAAATTTCATGCGTAGATAGATCTCATCAACTGGGAGTGCAGTGCACATGAACCATAACTCTTGCTTAATTTTTGACTTACTGCTCTTTCTTTATTTTGAAACTTTAATTTTGTCCAATGCATATCTTCAGAACTATACTAGCTAAGGATATGAAATTTCATGCGTGGATACATTCCATCAACGGGAAGTGCTGTGCATATAAATTTCAACTCTTGCTTGCTTAATTTTTCAGTTATTGCCCTTTCTTGTTTTTTTTTCGAACTTGAATTTTGTATGATGCATATCTCTCAAACTATACTACCTCGGGTTATGAAATTTTAGGGCTGGATACATCTCATCAAGGGGTAGTGCAGTGCACATGAAATATAAATTGCTTATTTTTTATGCACCCTTTCAAGACAGGATGTATTATGGGATCAGCCATGGCATACAGGCATCCAGGTAGCATAACTTACACATCTTAAAACCTATTAACTTTAAATTTGACAGTTGTGTTTGTTGTAATCATATGGGGTGCAGTGTACACAAAGAATAAATCTTCCTTCCTTATGAGTAATTGCCCTTTCTTCTTTTTCATACTTAAATTTTGTCAGCAGCATATCTCTCTTACTACACTACCTATGTATATGAAATTTCAGTGATGCATACATCTCAGATTATTAGAAACATAACTATTGCTTCCTTAACTTTTTCTTATTGTCCTTAGTCATTTTTCAGGCTTAAATTCAACACTATCGTATCTATGGATATCAACATAAAGTGTATAAACAAGAGTTCCGTCAACACAAATACACTGCCATTATCTTCAATCAACAGTAAAAAAAATATTCTGCACTACTATTTTTCTATACCTCCCCTTTATCATTATTATGCCCCAACTTTACAACTTGGGGTAAGACGGGCGTATCTTGCGACAATTTGCCGCTCTTGTTTCCACATGTTTCTCTTTTATTCACAGATCTGGAGAAACTTCCAATTTTATCAGAGGATATTGTAAAGAAACTTAGGTCAGATTTAAAGGCAATGGCACAAGACAGCAGTCCAGATATACAGGAGAAATCTACAAAGTTGAGACAGCTTCTGATTTAATCAAATACTTTATACGCACTTCATCATATCGTCATGAGAAACAACTTCTGAACAAAAGAGGGAATCAATTTAGGCACTTCTCCATGCAAAAAAAAAAGGGTTGAAAGTATATTGTAATAAATGGAAATAAATTTATCTCTTTTGATGCTTTACCAAACAATTCCATATTTTAATGAACCTGAGGAATAAAGTTTTTGAAAACTTTGTGGGAAAAGGAGAAAATGCTGGTAACCAGCATTTTCTCTTTTTCTAACGGTGTTTTCTTCACTATCAAAGAGCTTCAGTTCATTTTTATCACTTTCAAATTTTTTATCTGCAGATACTTTCAATTTGGAAGAATCTAAAATTTGTTGTTCGGGAAAGGGTTAAATATAATCGGATGGATAGAACATTGTCTGTTAGGGTAGATGTTGGAGGAAACTTATATAGAATGTTAAAAAAAATACTTCTTTCCTTCATATTTCTGTGGCTTGGATATTAGCCATTCACTGAAATATTCTGTGTTTTAGTGATTCCTAGAGAAAGAGAGCTATTGCAAACATTGTGGATAAGGAGAACATGCTTGAAACTAATATAGTCTCCCTTTACCACAATCATTTTGAAGACATATATCATCAATTGAGCCACATCTGATTTGTCATCTGAAAATTCTTTCAAATCAGACAAGTCAAATTTTGTCATTAGGTAAAGAGTTGAAGCATTGAATTCCTGATCAGGAAATCCTGTTCGTGTTCGTTTGCTGGTAGTGCTAGTCTCGTGGGAATGTTCTTTGGTAAGGCTTTGCAGAGCTCCAGCCTCTTACCAGTGAAACCTAGGAAGGACATGAACAATTGTCATTGCTTCATGATTGAAATTTTATAACTTTGAAAGCAGTGCAAAAACACTATTCATAAAAAGCAGCTAAAATCAACTTTATCATAAAAATGTTAATTTTACACCCTTCTAGTGTATGGCTTTGCAGGGAATGGAAGTAGTTTGCCTGTTATGATTAAATGCTCCATTCTGCAATATATTCCATTTTACCCTTTACCACACAATTCCGAGTTTTAATGCCCCTGAAGAAGAATTCTTTCAAAAACATGGTGGGAAAAGGAGAAAATTCTGGTAACCAGCATTTTCTCCTTTCCCTGCAGTGTTTTCTACGCTAATTACCTGCATTTTCTCCTTTCCCGACTTGTTCAAAAGTCTTCATCTCCTAAGCCATTAAAATATGGGATTGTTTGGTGAAGGGTTAATTTTGTAGTCAACAAATTAAATATTGCCCAAATATTGAAACTCTTTTTTTTTTTAATTGGGTTGAAAGCATTGTGGGAATAGGAGAAAATGCTGGTTACCAGCATTTTCTTCTTTTCACGCATTATTTCCGTAGGCCCTGCTCGTCATGGTCATTGACACATGGGGTTGTTTAGTAAAGGGTTAGAATGCTAACACACATCCTGTGTAGGATTGAAATACTCAGCTTTTACCATACAACCAAATTCTAGACTTGTCCAAATTTAAAGAATTTGCAGGATATAAACCAACTGTAACTCAACTGGTGTGATTCGTCTCTGAATGGGAAGAAAACACTGTGGGGAAGGAGAAAATGCTGGTTACCTGCATTTTCTGCTTTTACCACAATGCTTTCAAAAGCTTTTCTCATCAGGATTGTGTGGTAAAAGGTGAAACACCAAAGTAGAAACAAAACAAGCTGTTCATGACTATTTTCCATTGCCACAGTGTTTTCCATTTAATGTTGGTATGATGAATAAAATTCTTAGCTCAAGGTAGTTAATTGTTGATAACCTATCCCTCCCTAAGTAAAGATGTAGAGGATATTTGTTTTTTTTTTTTTTGTGGAAAGATCGATTAAAATTTATTTCATCAAGTGAACATCACTGGTAATATTTTCATGAATGGTGCAGCCATGCATGAAAATATTACCATATGATGTACACGCGATAAAATAAATTTCCATCTTCCACCAAAACCTCCCACCCCTAATATTCTATTTATTTCATGCTTCTAACCCCTTTTTTGTTGGGACTTGCGAAGAACCAGGGAGCTCCTGGTATTTTCATACCAGTGAGTTTATCAATCTGTAAACTCACTACTCAAAATAGTGAAATGATCAAACTATAATTCACTATTATTCTAGGATAAACTACCGAAAAGTATGAAATAAATCATTTTAGCTCTGTTGTTTTCCAGCATTTTCTTCTTTTCCAACAGTGTTTTCAAAAGCCCTTTACATCAGTGATGCTTAAACTTGGGATTGTTTGGTAAAGGATTAAGTAGAACTGTTGCTTGGAATCAAACTTGGCCTTTATATTTGAGTGATGCTGTGGCAAAAGGGAGTTTAATGCATTTTCATGATGCATTGTACCAAGTGACACAACATAATGATTAACCCATAAAATCCATCTTGTCTAGCAACAGACTGAATCATGAGGTAGACTGATCCTTTGACATATAGAAAATTGACCAATAGCAAAAAGGTTCAACCAATGTCAGCCTGTGCGGACTGCGCAGGCTCTCCTGGTCAATACTTTATGCAGCAGCATTAACCCCCCTTTTCACAGAGCAATTTCACACTTTCTAAAAGTAATTTCAGCTGAGCGTTGGTATCCGTAACCAGTGCTCCTATGTATTTGCTTCCAGGTGAAGATGAGGACAGCTCAGAAACCCTTGATGCTTGTGAAAAAATCCCTCGCTAAGAAAATCCCTTAACCCTTTGCCACACAATCCCGAGTTTTAACGACCCTGATGAAGAAGCCTTTTGAAAACATTGTGGGAAAAGGAGAAAATGCTGGTTACCAGCATTTTCTCCTTTTCCCACAGTGATTTCTACTCTATCAAAGAAAAATCACATTATTTGAAATTGTCATCTGCAAATGCTCTCAATTTGGATGCATCTAAAATTCAGTCGTGTGGTAAAGGGTTAAGCCCTCACCTCTTTACCACACAACAAAATTTTGGACTATACCAAACTGAAAGCATTTGCAGACAACAAATTGAGAGTAGCTAAAATGATGATTTCTGTCTCTGATATGGTAGAAAACATTGTGGGAAAAGGAGAAAATGCTGGTTACCAGCATTTTCTCCTTTTTCCACAATGTTTTCAAAAGGCTTTTTCTTCAGGGTTGTTAAAACACGGTGTATTGTGTGGTAAAGAGTTAAGGCACAAGTGTTTTAACCCTTTCCTAAACAAGCCCTGGTTTTCACGTGTCTGCAGGACAAGATTTTTGAAAACACTGTGGGAAAAGGAGAAATTGCTTGTAACAAGCAATTTCTCCTTTTCCCACAGTGTTTTCTACCCTTTTTGAGAACTTTCTGCCATTTTCATCAAATTCAAAATTGTCGTCTGCAAACTCTTTCAGTTTGGACCAGTCTAAAATTTATCGTTTGGGAAAGGGTTAAATAACGACCTTGAGAAAAAGGGCCTTTAAAAAGATTGTGGGAAAAGAAGGAAATGCTGATTTTCTCTCTTAACCACTATTTTGTATACACTAACAAAGACAAATATCATCATTTGGTTCCTTAACTTGTCGTCTGCAAATGCTCTCAATTTGGACAAATCTAAAATTTTGTCGTTTGGTAAAGGGTTAAACCATAGAGTGCCAAATAAACCCAACTGACATTTTCAATGTAATAATAAGACCTAAGAAAGTGGTATTTAACACTTAAGCTGCTAAATAAATGAAACGCAAATTTCTACTCAATACTAAAAGCCAAAACATTGCGGTTTCAAAGTTGATTTTACCATAAAGAAAATACCGTATTGGACAGTGTAGATCAAAGATCAGACTGCACGTTCTGTGCAGTCTGATCTTGATCTACAATGTCCGCAAAAGGTCAGTGGGTCGCGATTAGCAGCTTAAGGGTTAAGATTTTTTGCCAAGATATCTCAGAAAAGCTGAAAGTGTGGATTAAAGATCGGACTGCTTTGAGCCGTCTGGTCTTGATTTACACTGGTCACAAACACAACTATAGTTGTCATGGGTGCTTTACTCGTATATATATACATTCTTACTAAAAAAATATTCCCCAAAAGCTGGTCGAAGGGGGTAATTATACCTATTTACAAAAAGGGTGACCAGTCCGACCCAGCCAGTTATCGTGGGATTACATTGACCAGTTGTTTTTCTAAGCTTTTTACATCACTGGTGAATGAACGTCTAAAGGCGTGGTCTGCAAAATATGATATTTTAAGTGACGCCCAATTTGGTTTTAAGGCAAAGTATAGCACAGTAGATGCAATTTTCATTTTGAATTCTCTCATACAGAGACAATTTATGGATAAAAAGAAACTTTATTGCTGTTTTATAGATTTAGAAAAATGCTTTGATTCAATTTATCGTAACGGACTATGGTTAAAACTAATCAAAAATAATATATCTGGTAATCTTTTTAGTGTCATTCGGTCATTATACGACAAAGTTAAATTATGTGTTAAACACTTGAATTCTGTTTCAGAATTATATAATTGTGATGTTGGATTGTTACAAGGCGAGTCACTTTCGCCATTCTTATTTTCCCTATTTATTAATGACATTGAACTATTTTTATTACATAATACTACTGAAAGTTTTACAATTGGCCAATTATCGATTTATTTATTGCTGTTTGCAGATGACTCAGTTTTAATCTCCGATACTTCTACAGGACTACAAAGTTTGTTGTCTGCTTTTGAAAAGTATTGCGATAAATGGAAATTAAAAGTTAACGTTAAAAAAACTAAGATAGTCATTTTTAGTCGAGGTAGACATGTAGATGAAAATATAGATTTTACATATTCAGGAAATATTATTGAAATTGTTTCTAACTTTAACTATTTAGGTCTAATCTTTAGTAGCAACGGAAATTTCCATGATGCCATTAAAATATTAACAGGAAAGGCAACTCGGTCAATGAGTGAATTATTTTATATTACTAAAAATAAAGATATCCCTATAAAAATCATGCTTGATTTATTCGACTCTTTTGTGGCATCAATCTTATACTATTCTAGTGAGGTCTGGGGCTTTATAACGAGTGAACTCGTTGAGAGAATACATAAAAAATTCGTAAAGAAAATATTAAATGTTAAGTCATCAACCAGTAATTCGGCAATTTATGGAGAATTGGGACGATTCCCTCTACATATAAATATAAAAGTTAAAATAATCAAATACTTTGTCAAACTCTTTTCAGAAAAAAATTCGAATTGTATACTACAAACTGTATTGGCAGAAATGAATTATCTTACCAACCCTAATTTTTGGACCTTTAAAGTGAAGGATTTATTACAGAGAACTGGTTTTCATGATGTTTGGTTATTTCCTGCCTCTGTCAATACAAAAGCTTTTTTGCCAATATTCCGTAATCGATTAAGGGATATTTATATAAATGAATGGTTTCTAGATATTGGTAATCGCTCCTCCTTATTAATTTTTTGAAATTTAAAGGATACTTTTACTTATTCAATATACTTAAAGTTTATGTCCATACTGACGTATGTAATATTATGTATGTATGTCGACGATGAACCTTATGTGTTCAAGTCGTTTTTCTGAATAAAATCTGTTCTGTTCTGTTCTATAAAGATTGTGTCAAGATGGTGGAATTTTTCTATTATTGGAAAGAAAACAGTGTGGGTAAATGGAGAAAATGCTGCTTACCAGCATTTTGTCCTTTTTCCCACAATTTTTTCAAAAGCCTTCTTTTAAGGGGTAGTTAACTCTTTACCACACAATCCTGACTTTTAACGACCTTGGGAAAGAAGCTATTTGAAAACATTGTGGGAAAAGGAGAAAATGCTGGTAACCAGCATTTTCTCCTTTTCCCACAATGTTTTCTACCCTTCCAAAAACAAATTTTAGTTTTTAAGTCGCATTTATTTTGTCCTCTGCAAATGCTTTCAGTTTAGTCCAGTCTAAAATTTTGTCATTTGGTAAAGGATTAAAACACAGATGGTTAGGTAAAGGACACAAAAGCCAGGGGCAGAATGAATAAGTGAAAATTAAAATTTTAACAAAATAAACAATTATACAGACTAAAAGTACATAAATTCTTTAATACTCTCTTTTTTAACAAGGTCAAATAATGTCTTAACAATTCAACACATACATACAGGGTGTCCCCAGAAGTTGCTTACCATCCTTGCTTCCATAAAAATACACTTTTTATTTCAAAAACACCTTAAATGATCATAATAAAAAACCAACTTTTAAAACTCTTTGTGTTGTTAGTTTATTAGCCATAATTAAACCTGAAAGAGAGAAAAAAATTTGAAATCAGCATTAAATCTTACACATAGGAAAAAAGAAAAGGACGTTGCGCGACTTTTGGTACTCCCTGTATTATATACTAGGTTAGATAAAAGTGTAACAAGCTATGCAGGATTTGATCTAGTTTTCCTTTTGCATTGAGATCTCCATAATAACTCTTTGACGTTACCATTTAACCCTTTACCAGACGACAAAATTTTAGCCTTGTCCAAATTGAAAGCATTTGCAGACGACAATTTCAATTTGGCTAAAATGGTGCAATTTTTCTTTGATTAGGTAGAAAACATTGTGGGAAAAGGAGAAATGCTGGTTACCAGCATTTTCACCTTTTCCCGCAATGTTTTCAGAAGGCTTCTTTCCCAGGGGCATCAAAAGGCGTCATTGTGTGGTAAAGGGTTAACTACTGAAGCAAACACAACCAAATGATTAACCCTTTACCACATAATCCGGACTTTTAACAACCCTAAAGAAGACGCCTTTTGAAAACACTGTAGGAAAAGGAGAAAATGCTGGTTACCAACATTTTCTCCTTTTCCTTCAATGTTTTCTTCCGTATCAAAGACAGAAATCATCATTTGAGCTACATTAATTTTGTCGTCTGCAAATGCTTTCAATTTGGTCAAGTCAAAAATTTCGTCGTTTGGTAAAGAGTTAAGACAAGAAATATTTAATCATTGGCTGTGAAGTTCATATACATTTTCATAATAATATCTACTTTCCAGGAAAAAAAAATATCTGAAAACAGACACAAAACTCTTTACTGAAAGACATAATTTTATACTAGTCTAAATTGAAAGTGTTTGCAGATGACAAATGTGGTCCAAATGATGAACTTTCTTTCTGAAAGGGTAGAAAACACGAGAAAAGGTAGAATGGTAGTTACCAGCATTTTCTCTCTTTTCTGCAATGTTTTCAAAAGAAAAATGTCCTGAGGGCCATTTAACTCTTCACCAAACGATAAAATTTTAGACATGTCCAATTTGAAAGCAATTGCAGACGACAAAATTAATGTGACTCAAAAGTTGAAATTTGTTTTGGGATGGGTAGAAAACATTGTAGGAAAAGGAGAAAATGTTGGTTACCAGCATTTTCTTCTTTTTCCACAATGTTTTCAAAGGTTTCTTTCTCAGGGTTGTTAAAAGTCGGGATTGTGTGGTAAAGGGTTAAGCTCGGTATTGTTTGGTAATGGATTGACTCAATGCCACATACAGATGACTCTATCGTATAGCAGCAGACCACCTGAAACTATTGTGGCAACAGGAAATTGGTCTCAAACATTTCCTTTTCTCACAATGTTTTGTAATGTACCTAAAGTATTCAACCTTATGTCATGTCGAGTATCCATATGACAAGGATGATTTCACAGATATCTCTCCATTTTTTGGAACTTTATGGCCATTTTAACCCTTTCCCAAACAACAAATTTTGGACTCTTTCAAATTCAAAACATCTGCAGACGACAATTTCAAAATTGGTACAAATGAGCTTAAGCTCTCCAATAGGGTGGAAAACATTGTGGGAAAAGGAGAAAATGCTGGTTACCAGCATTTTCTCCTTTTCCCACAATGTTTTCAAAAGCCTTCTTTTGCAGGACCGAAAAAAACCCGGGATTGTGTGGTAAAGGGTTCATGTGAACATGGCCAAATGTTGGAGCATGTAGATCACAGATCATACTGCATAATAAATGTAGGCTGATTTTGATCTACAGTATGTGCAAAAACACCTTGAGTAAGACATAACCCTTTACCACACAATCCCAAGTAACCCAGCATTTTCTTTTCCAACAATGTTGTCTGCAAAGGCAAATCCAACAACAGTATTTATGCCATTATCTATTATATTGTTTTGAATGCCTTTAGGGTCCTGCGTGGCTCTGTAGTAAAGTGTATGACTCATAACTTGGAAGCCCTGGGTTTGAGCCTCACTTGAAATACTGTTTTTCATGGAAATGTCCTTGGGCGAAACCCAGGACATACATGAATATGTGAGCTGTCACCATGGTATGACTGAAATAATGTTGAAAGCAGTGTAAAACACCATCCAATTAAATCAATTTAATGCTTTTAAGTAGGCCAAGTCTAAAATTTTGTTATCAAGTAAAGACATAAGAGTGTATGTGCATATTTAGCCAATGAGACGATTGATTGATTGTATGGTATTTAATGCCATTTTCAATGTTATTTCAGCTTTATCCTGGTGGTCAGTGCACCTGTCCATACTTTCCTGGAGTTTCTTTTACTAGTACTACGCACAATACTCTTTCCAAGCCACTGGCTGCTTTCCCACATAAGGATTGTCGAAACAATGCTCAGCAGTGAGAGAGGAATGAATCCTGTTGCAATGACTATCACAATGACTATCTTCAATCCTCGGAAAGAAATCGGCCAAGCCGAGGATCAAACCAGCAACCCCTGTTCTCAAGTCCTGTATGCTACCGACTGAGCTAGTGGGGCTCAGCCCAATGAGACAAGCAGAGGTTTCAATGAACAAGATGGTTAAAATCAGATCTAGACGAAAAGGACACATAATAGTTCCGTTTATCAGCACATAATACACTGACTGTTAATCCTCTACCAGACAACAAAATTTTTCACTCATCCATTTCAATAGCACTTGAAGACAACAAATAAAACAGTTCAAGTTATAGATATCATTTTTAACCCTTATCCTGCTATATAAGTTAAGTGAAACTTTCAAGCCGATAGTAAAAACATGAATAATGCTTCTTCAAACTGATTATTTTGGAGAAAGAATATCTTCTTATTGGACAGTGTAGATGCAATATCAGACTGCACATTCTGTGCAGTCTAATCTTGGTCTACACTGTCTGCTAAAGGTCAGTTGCAAGGGTATAAAACATCATAGGAAAAGCAAAAAATGCTGATTACTGGCATTTTCTCCTTTTTCCAATGATTTTATTCAAAAGCCTTCTTTATTGTTGATAGCATTCCACTTGTTTAGGTGCTGGGATAAACCTTTGACCTTTTATCACACAATCCCCAGTTTTATCAACCCTGATGGAGAAACTTTTGAAAACATTGTGGGAAAAGGAGAAAATGCTGGTAACCAGCATTTTCTCCTTTTCCAACGTTTTTAACTCTGTCAAGGACAAATTTTGTCACTTCAGCAATTTTTAGTATGCTGTATGCAAATTCTTTCAATTTGGACCTGAGTAAAAGTTTGTCATTTCGTTAAGAGTTAAGTGAAAGATAGTTTATAATAAATTATATGCGCATGTGTTAAATATTCCTGATTATCATATGCGACCTACACTACTAATATTGCCCTTTTCCCTATATGTACATCTTCTTTTTTTATATTAATCTGATCTAATATACAGGCTTTATAAGGTTCCTAGTTTTGTCTTTCAAGACTGCAAGATAAATGAAACATCTATTTTCAGTCTGTGAAGAAAATCCTCTTGTAGGGTTTCATTGGGGGTTTAGATCTGACAGAAAATATCTTAAAATATCATAAGCACACTCTCTGCAGTGTGATCTTGACCTACACTGTCCAAAACAAGCATCTTAATCTTATATGGCCTCTAAAATGCAAATAGTTAATAGGGCCTTTGTTTTAGTTTCTTCTAGTATGCATAAAGTTTATCTGCTTTTCAGGCTGTAAATCTTTAACTCTTTACCACAAGACAAAAATGTAGACTTGTCCAAACTGAAAGCATTTGCAGATGACAATTTATATGTTACTCAAATGACGGAGTTTGTCTTTGATAGGGTAGAAAACATGGTGGGAAAAGGAGAAAATGTTGGTTACCAGCATTTTCTCCTTTTGCCACAATGTGTTCAAAAGCCTTCTTTCTCAGGGTCGTTAAAAGGCGGCAATGTGTGGTGGAGAGTTAAAGGGAGACACTATTTCCGTAGACTCATTCAGATTGAGAGCATTGCAGAAAACAAATCAAATGTGGGTCAAGTAATGGTGCTTGCCTTTGAATGAATAGAAAACATTGTTGGAAAAGGAGAAAATGCTGGTTACCAGCATTTTTTCCTTTTCCTTCAATGTTTTCAAAAGCAGTCTTCTCAGGCTCCTGAAAATTTTTGGATGTTTTGGTGAATATTAGAACAGTCTGAGGATATTTAACTCAAGGTGCAGTCTGATATCACAGGTACAAAGCCCAGCCTTCTTTTGTGATGCCTAAAGGTTGGGCTCTGCTTTAAGGAAGTTTAAAAGATCTGCTGAAGCAAAGTTATCATCAGCGAAGAGTGTAGCCCTTCACTAGAAAGAACCCAGTATTCTCTATCTAAATGCACTTGTAAAGAAACCAGTCTTCTCCGTCTAAAATGCACTCATAAAGAAACCAGTCTTCTCCATCTAAATACACTCATAAAGAAACCAGTACTCCCCATCTAGATGCGCTTGTAAAGAAACTAGCATTCTCCATCTAAATGCACTTGTAAAGAAACCAGCATTCTCCACTGAAATGCTCTCGTAAAGAAACCAGCATTCTCCACTAAATGCACTTGTAAAGAAACCAGCATTCTGCACTGAAATGCACTCATAAAGAAACCAGCATTCTCAATCTCCCTGCATCATACAGAAACTCATGTTCTCTATATAAATGCACTCATAAAGAAACCAGAATTCTTCTTTAAATTCACTTGTTAAGAAAACCAGCATTCTCCATCTAAATACACTTGTAAAGAAACCAGTATTGCTCAATCTAAATGCACTTGTAAAGAAACCAGTATTGCTCAATCTAAATGCACTTGTAAAGAAACCAGTATTCTCCATCTAAATGCACTCATAAAGAAACCAGTATTCTCCATCTAAATGCACCTGTAAAGAAACCAGTCTTCTCCATCTAAATGCAGCAGATCTAGCTCAGAATTAATATTCTTGTACGAATTACCTTCAGGAAAAAGACAACAGAAGATGTGAATACATTAATTCAAGTCTAATACATCAAACCAGAAGGAAGCATTGTGGGGAAAATGGGAAATTCATTTGTTGCAAACAATTATCTCCTTTACCCTCTGATGCTTGTAAAATCTTCTGCTGTAATAAGTTAACTCTTTACCACACGAGAAAAATATAGACTGGTCCAAATTGAAAGCATTTGCAGACGACAATTTAAATGTGACTCAAATAATGGAATTTCTATTAGATAGGGTGGAAAACATTGTGGGAAAAGGAGAAAATGCTGGTTACCAGCATTTTCTCCTTTTCCCACAATTTTTTCAAAAGGCTTCCTTCCCAGGGTCGTTAAAAGGTGTCATTGTGTGGTAAAGGGTTAAATATTATACATAAAACATCATGTTTATGTAAAACAATATAGTAGATATGTTAGAATCACAACAATGATAAATCAACAGACTGAAATGCATATGATTTGAATGAACAGTGCAATATAACAAAAATATATTAATTCTCCAAATACACTGAAGTGAATGTACATCACAAAAACTTGTCATGATCGGTGAAAAAAATGATGTAGAATGTCAAAATAATCATGTCAATAAATGACCAGTAATACAGTGTACTACATGATTCAAATAAACCATGCAATATAACAAAAAACAAAATTCAACATCAACAAAATGTTACAGTTCACCTGCACACAGATGTACTATCACATTACAGTATTATACAATAGTTACAGTTTACAAGCACTTGAATGAATTTTTGATATTCACATGTTACAAAATCCAACAAATAAAAACGAAATTTCAACAATGACTAAAGCTCCAGTAGGCCAGCTTGCAGGATATGTCCCTTGTTCTATCATTGTCAAACAGTGATAATAAATACAAACACTGGAATGCATATTTAGTGGTCAAAGGTTACAAAATCTAACTTAGAAAGGAATAATGTTCAAAGATAACTGTATCCCTTAACTGAACAATCCCTTGTATTAACAACCCTGAGAAGAAAGGGCTTATTTTTTGAAAACATTCTGGGAAAAGGAAAAAAATGGTGACAACCTGCATTTTCTCCTTTTCTCACAAAATTTTCCATCCACTCAAAGACAAAATTTCTAATTTGAGCTTAATGCAATTTGTCATCTGCAAATACATGTACCTACTCTCAATGCGAAAAACTCTAACGATTTGTCATATGGTAAATTTTATACAAGAGCTCCAAGCCAGACTTGTCTCTTCACCCTTTACCAAACGACAAAATTTTAGACTGGTCCAAATTGAAAGCATTTGCAAATGACAGTTTAAATATTTTTCAAATGATGGAATTTGTCTTGTATATGGTAGAAGACATTGTGGGAAAAGGAGAAAATGTTGGTAACCAGCATTTTCTCCTTTTCCCACAATGTTTTCAATAGGCTTCTTCCCCAGGGTTGTTAAAACTCGGGATTGTGTTGTAAAGGGTTAATATCACAAAGTCACATAATAACATACACAATCATTGAAATGACTGCTTGATGGCCTAATGCTGCAAAATAAAAGAAAAAAGAGTAACATATTGTTCACCAATGGTTAAAAGCTCACTAGTGGCCAAAAAAAACAATGCAAGTTTTAAATGCATTTAAATTTAAATCATACCATTTAAAAGTATGGAAAATATTGAGAAGATGACAATCTGTTATTGTGTGGTCAGTCAAAGTGTTAGTCGCTGGCAGAAAGATCAATTTCAAGTTCAAGCAAAAACTAAACAAAAGATAGAGTGACCTAGCAACTTTAACCCTTTCCCAAACAAGCCCTGGTTTTCACGTGTCTGAGGTACAAGTCTTTTGAAAACACTGTGGGAAAAGGAGAAATTGCTCGTAACGAGCAATTTCTCCTTTTCCCACAGTGTTTTCTACCCTGTTTGATAACTTTCTGCCATTTTCATCAAATTTAAAATTGTCATCTGCAAACTCTTTCAATTTGGACCAGTCCAGAATTTGTCGTTTGGGAAAGGGTTAAACATAGTTTTGAAACTAATTTCTCTGCCAGCGAGTAACAACACTCAGGCAGACCATACAACAACAAGATTGTCGTCTTCACAATAATTTCTATACATTTAAATGGAATGATTTAAATTTCAATGCATTCCAACAATTGCGTTGTTTACTTTTTGCAGCTATTGTTAATGTTCATGTCGATGTGCGTGCAGGATTTGAATCATGTTATCACAATGTCATACAGCAATAAAAACATTGGAATGCAAACTTGGTCAAAGGTTTGTAAATCAAACAAAAGGAATGTAGGAATTATCCATTGTTATGACTGTCAAACAAGAAACAATTTAACCCTTTCCCAAACAAGCCCTGGTTTTCACGTTTCTGCAGTACAAGTCTTTTGAAAACACTGTGAGAAAAGGAGAAATTGCTCGTAACGAGCAATTTCTCCTTTTCCCACAGTGTTTTCTACCCGTTTTGAGACCTTTCTTCCATTTTCATCAAATTTAATATTGTCGTCTGCAAACTCTTTCAATTTGGACTAGTCCAAAATTTGTCATTTGGGAAAGGGTTAAACAAACAATGAAATACTTGATGATTGAAGGCTACGAATTTTGCTGTAACCCCTTGTTCAGCAAAACAACACAAATATCAAAGTGATAAAAGTAACTAACTGTATGTAATTTCATGGATAAAGAATTGTTGGTGACATAAAGTTTGCATGGGTAACTCCTGTGCATGTATGTTTTGTATATTGGAGACCAGCTGTTGTATTTAACCCTTTACTAAATGACAAAATTATGGACTCAACCAAATTTAAAGCATTTGCAGACAAGAAGATAAATGTATCTCAAGTGATGATTTCTATCTCTGACAGGGTAGAAAGCATGGTGGAAAAGAAAGCATGATGGGAAAAGAAGAAAATGCTGGTTACCAGCATTTTCTCTTTTCCCCCGCAATGTTTTCAAAAGGCTTCTTCCTCATGGACTGTAAAAATGGGATCGCTTGGCACACAGTTGATCATTCTAAATTAAATTCTGATGCTTAATTCTAAGACAAGCCATCTGATTGGCTGAGACAGATGTCTTAGCCAATCTTATGGCTGATCCTGGAATTTGGAATGACAGTATTTGGAATCATTGTCCATGGACACGACTTTCACCTGGGCAGACACATGCCTAAGACATTTTCAATCACAAAAACAAATACATGTGAGCAGTGCTCTGAGAAATGGGGATCTAATAAATCTCTGTAATGCATTATACCAAAAAAGACATCGCATAATTCTTGATCAATAAAACCCATTTTGTCAAAGAACCCACTTAATCATGAGGTAAACTGGTCCTCTGATATCTCAGAAAATTGGCCAAAAGCAAAAAGTTTTGGCTCAGGTCAGCCTTCGCTGACTGCCCAGGCTGATCTGAATCTATATCGTTTGCAGATACATTAAACCCTCTTTTCAGAGCATGGCTCATGTATTGGATGCTGAAACCTGTACTTGGTGAAATGCCTAAACAAGCACCATACAGTGTAGGTCCATGACAAGCATGC
Organism: Tridacna gigas; assembly: GCA_945859785.2. Taxonomy (NCBI): domain Eukaryota; kingdom Metazoa; phylum Mollusca; class Bivalvia; order Cardiida; family Cardiidae; genus Tridacna; species Tridacna gigas. The sequence goes on from OX244032.2 coordinate 6,714,529, forward strand.
AAATTTTGTTTGCAAAATGATATAGATTTACGCTTTAACCCTTTACCAGACGACAAAATTTTAGCCTTGTCCAAATTGAAAGCATTTGCTGACGACAATTTCAATGTGGCTCAAATGATGCAACTTTTATTTGATAGGGTAGAAAACATTGTGGGAAAAGGAGAAAATGCTGGTTACCAGCATTTTCTCCTTTTCCCACAATGTTTTCAAAATGCTTCTTTCCCAGTGGCGCCAAAAGGCGGCATTGTGCGGTAATGGGTTAAAACAAAAAGCCAATACTTGTCTTAGAATCCTAATGGGTTGCAAAATCAAAGCTAATTTTAACTAAGTGATATTTTAATGTTCACTTGTGTAACAAGTCTACATCTGTATAATGAATTTTTCAAGATGCCAGTAAATGTATGGCACTTTTCCTCAAATAATGGCACTTTAACATATCTGAACAAATTTGAAAATGTAAAATACATGACAATGAGCAATTATCCATATGCCACAATATTTCAATTGATCTCTGTATATACTAGTATACTGTGGTTCATGTGCTTTGCCCCAATTGTCTTTGAATGAGGTACGAAATAGAAAACTGCCTTGAAAGTACATGTACAAGGTTTATTCATTATACATGCATAAACAAAATAAAACACCTTGAAAATGGGGATAACCATCATGAAATAAGGTTTAACCCTTTACTGCATAATGATGCCTTTTGACGTCCCAGGGAAAGAAGCCTTTTGAAAACATTGTGGGAAAAGGAGAAAATGCTGGTAACCAGTATTTTCTCCTTTTCCCACAATGTTTTCTACCCTATCAAAGAAAAGTTGTACCATTTGAGCCACATTGAAATTGTCGTCTGCAAATGCTTTCAATTTGGACAAGGCTATAATTTTGTCATGTGGTAAAGGGTAACTCTTTACCAGACGACAAGATTTTAGACCTATCCAAATAGAGAGCATCTGCAGATGACAGATTAAATGCCACTTGAAAACAAACATTTGTCTTTGGAAGGATAGAAAACATTTTTGGAAAAGGAGAAAATGCTGGTTACCATTATTTTCTCCTTTTCCAACCATGTTTTCAAAAGCCTTCTTCCTAAATGTTGTTAAAACTACAGATTCAGGGTTAGTTCTTTTAGTAGGCCACATTAAAAGGTGGCCAACTGAAAGTCAAGAAAAACATATCGCATGAAGGTGGCAATGTGTGAACAGTGTACAGTGTCGTGACTTTCGTCAAAAACACATGTCTCATGGAAAACTTCAACCTTTTGCACAAAGAACAAGTTTCTTGATGTCATTCAGTGTCCATCAATGGCCTTCAGATATTTTGCATGAATAATCTTTGGCACAAGTTTGTGTCTGAAATACAAACAGAGAAATAGTTTAGAAAATTGTCCCTCAGCCCTTTGCAAACCAATTTTGACTTTCAATGACAGATTAGGCTTTCAAAAACATTGTGGGAAAAGGATCAATCGCAAATTATCAGATATTTCCCACTGTGATTTCTGCTCTTTCAAAGGCAAATATCCAATCATTTGAGTTATATTTTCATTTGCTGTCTGCAAAGACTTACGATTTGGACAAGTTTAAAACTTTGCCATCAGGAAAAAGAGTTAACCCTTTTCCAAACAAGCCCTGGTTTTCACATGTCTGCAGTACAAATCTTTTGAAAACACTGTGGGAGAAGGAGAAATTGCTCGTAACGAGCATTTTCTCCTTTTTCCACAGCGTTTTCTACGCATTTTGAGACCTCTCTGCCATTTTCATCAAATTTAAAATTGTCGTCTGCAAACTCTTTCAATTTGGACCAGTCCAAAATTTGTCATTTGGGAAAGGGTTAAACGCTCTAAAATACAGCAAATGTCTCCTCAATGTATTATTATGAGGACTGATATTAGTTATCATAGCACAAAATTAAAGTAACAAATTGATAGTGTGGATTGCTGAATATTGTTTCTTCTGTGCATTTCTCTTTTGTACTTAAGCCTTTACCAGACGACAAAATTTTAGCCTCGTCCAAATTGAAAGCATTTGCAGATGAAAATTTCAGTGTGGCTCAGACATTGCAACTTTTGTTTGATAGGGTTGAAAACATTGTGGGAAAAGGAGAAAATGCTGGTTACCAGCATTTTCTCCTTTTCCCACAATGTTTTCAAAAGGCTTCTTTGCCAGGGGTGTCAAAAGGCGGCATTGTGCGGTTATAGAGAAGTTATAGAAAATGAAAAAAAAAAAAATCAGTGCATGAAAAAAGTTTTGCAGAAGAAACAATTTTCGGAGAATGTCATTTTATTCCCATCATTGTACAAGCCAGTGTTAGACTAATCAAGAATAAGGTCAATGAATTAAAAAAAAGTTTGAAGAAAGGAAAATACTAATTTTGAATTGTGTGGTAAAGAGATCAATCAACTTTTTAACCAATAACTGTTAATAAAAAAAAAAATTCTGTACAATCCTGACAACTTTCAAAATATTCTGGAAAAAAAAGCATTTGCATTAACAACAAATGCTGATTTTCTCAAGATGATTTCTTTGTACCAATTATGTATTTTGTATAAGAATTGAGTAGGTATAAAACTATATGAGCTGGCAAGAGTGGGTTAACCTTTTCCCAAACAAGCCCTGGTTTTCATGTGTCTACAGTACAAGTCTTTTGAAAACACTGTGGGAAAAGGAGAAATTGCTCGTAACGAGCAATTTCTCCTTTTCCCACAGTGTTTTCTACCCGTTTTGAGACCTTTCTTCCATTTTCATCAAATTTAAAATTGTCATCTGCAAACTCTTTCAATTTGGACTAGTCCAAAATTTGTCGTTTGGAAAAGGGTTAAATGTATCTCCAAGATGCATGATATACCAAGCACATTATCACATAATTATGGATCTGTAAAATCTACTTTGTGTGACAACTGACTGAATCATGAGGTAGACTGGTCCTTTGACATGCAGAAAATTGAACAAAAGCAAAAGGTATTGGCCCAGGTCAGCCTGTGCAGTCAGTGCAGGCTGACCTGGGCCAACACTTTTTGCAAATGCATTAAACCCCCTTTTTCAGGGAGCATGTCTCAATTATCCTTTGCAGTAACGACTACAAGAGTCCCACTTACCTAATTGGCATCAGGAACATTATCAATATTGGGAAGACCATTTTCATGTAGGCTATTGGAGAGAAACCAAACAGACAGAGAACCAGCAACTGTACCAGCTGTATGGCTGTGAATATGTGAACTTCACGCTGTGGTACCCGGCGTATGTAGTGATTCGGTGGGTAAGCAGCCTATTGTTGAAATGAGTACAGAGTTATTGTAAAGTAAATGTGAATTATTATTCCAACCAATTTATTATACTGAATCAAAGCTAGACTCTTTTAAAATGCAAACAAGATTTCTATAGATTAATAATTCCCTGATAGTTATGAAAGTATTTTCAAGTATTTATATTGTCAAAATGAATAGATGTTCACGTGGAAAATTGATTCATTTCAAAGATTTAACCCTTTACCATGCAATCTGGTTACCACACAATCCCGACTTTTGAAGACATTGTGGCAAAAGGAGAAAATGCTGGTAACCAGCATCTTCTCCTTTTCCCATAATGTTTTCTACGCTATCAAAGAGAGAAATCATCATTTTAGCAACATTTATTTTGTTGTCTGCAAATGCTTTCAATTTGGTCTGGTCCAAAATTTTCTCATTTGCTGAGACGATTCCAATGAGTACCAATAACATAGGGTTTAGTGGAAAATAATTCATATTTTCAATTTTGAAATCAAAATCACTCCCTCTATCTGGAGCTCTGGACCAAATAAGGGATCCATAAATATAATTCACAAACTCAGCCATTACATCTACCATATATGCTATTTTTAGACATCTCGCATCCGGTATTTCCTTACCTGTTCTGTGAAAAATAGTAAAACTCTATCAAAGAACTGGTTCCCAAATAAAGCTGTGATGGCAACATACAGAAACAAGCCATCCAGGACAGGAGCCGGAATATAGGAAAGTGGGTAGGGCAACAACAACATTGACAGACCAATCAGAACGTGAGAAATTATCCCTGTCAGTCTGGTTTCACGTACATGAACAAATCTGTAATGTTAGAATATTATATTCTTAATTATTGTCTGTAACACTTTAGCACACAATCCTGAGTTTTAATATCTTGACAAAGAAGGTTTTTGAAAATATAATCGGAAAAGGAGAAAATGTTGGTACCATTTTCTCGTTTTCCCACAATGTTTTCTACTCTTCCCAAAACAAATTTCAGATTTTAAGTCACATTCATTTAGTCATCTGCAAATGCTTTCAAGTCTAAAATTTCGACATTTGGTAAATAGTTAATATTGACTTCATATAGATTTTCACTTTGTCAAATGATTGAGAATGCTTTCCTCCAGCTTAACCCTTTACCACATGAAAAAATTCTAGACTAAGCCACAAATAGAAAGCATCTGCAGACAATAATAGAAATGTGAATCAAATGATGAACTTTGTCTTCGAAAGAGTTGAAAACTTGGTGAGAAAAGGAATAAATGCTGATAACCAGCATTTTGTTCTTTTCCCACGATGTTTTCAACATCCTTATTCCTCAGGGTCGTTATAATTTGGGACTGTGTGGCAAATTCAGAATTCCTCGTTCCTCCTAATATAAAACTGAAGCTTATTGTCCTTTGTAAATTTGATATGCAACATGCTGTAATTTTTTATGGCTCTTTTAGCCTTAACTAAGGTAGTGGATGGTGTAGATCAGAGATTTGACAGCATGTTTTGTGCAGTCTGATCTTGATCTATGCCATCCACAAAAGATGTCCAAGGCAACATTGGCAGTGAATGAGTTAATCAAAGAAAAAAACCTTACATCTGATGGACGTGTCCCTGATCTATCCTATCTTCCAGATCAGCTAACGCTTTAACATGTAGTGGTGAATGGGGCAAGGCAGCATGTACCCAGGGTAGTGTAAATATAGACAGGAATGTGTTGATTATTGCAACAGTGAAAAGATCCCAATGATATGCAGCACCTTTTTTCAATCTGAAATTGACAAAATAAGTACAAACGATTACAATACAGGCTTATTTAGTCTTATGATTTGCTAGGGCCCTGGGCCAGTATTTGCCAACCATTCTTTAGAACATTCTCGGTCTTATTCTCCAAGATTTCTATATTTGAAAGTAACACACCCTCTGATTGGATAAACCAAGCCGTTTAGATTGGCTAAACCAAACAGTTTAGCCAATCAGAGGTTGTGTTACTTTCAAATTTAGAAAATTCTGGAGAATAAGACTTAGAACGTTCTTAAGAATGGTTGGTGAATACGAGCCCTGGTAGTTCAATGGTTACAAGCTGGGCTGGTAATCCATCGGTTGTGAGTGTAAATCCCATCTTGGCCAAAATTCTTTCCATGGATTCATGACATTCCCTACAGGAGAATTTACTCCTGTCTAATAAAAAATCATTTTTGTTAGTTTGAATCCTTGTTTCCCTATAACTCGTCTGAAGGACTGATATAGGTCAATACAACAACATTCATTTGAATCTTACTGCTGAACCTATTTTGACTTTGTATATGTGGGGAAGCAGCCACTGGCTTGGTAAAGAATGTTGCTCATATCACTGGTGAAAGAGACTAGACAGAAAAGCATGGATAGATGTGCTAGCTGTCATAACATAACTGAAATACTGTTGAAAAAATGCACTGAATCCCAAACAAACAAGCTTATTTTGATTGACCCTTTACCAGACAATAAAACTTTAGTCTTATTCAAACTGAAAGCACTTGCAAAAGGCATATGTTACTTAAATTATGAAATTTGTCATTTAAAGGGTAGAATACATTGTGAGAAAAAGAGAAAATGCTGGTAACCAGCATTTTCTCTTTTTCCCACAGTGTTTTCAAAAGGCTTTTCTCTCAGGATTGTGGTAATATGTTAATTTCAAGTCAGGATTTCCAGGAAACATTAGCTCTCATGGTGCTTTATAACTGAAAAGGCTATATCAACTAATTATGAGGGATTGATTGATGCAATTCAATGGCTCATTTGAGCCAAAAGATCCCACACAATGTGAAATAATGTACATCAAAGATTAGACCACATGGTCTATGGCTGTCATTGAATGAAGTCAGGAAAAAGAACTACTAGTCTGTGATTTTCTGAGTACAAGTATTAACAATGATCATTGCTACTCACTTGTTTGATGGGTTGTTTACAAGAGCACTTGATATATTTTGATCCATGAAAAACAGCAATGATAAACTGAACCCAAGTCCAGCGGCAGCCAAAATAGCTGGCCATGGTAACAGATGAATAGGTGCCACTTCGAACATTTTCACATCTGGGTCATATTTAAAAGGTTTCACTGGAGAAAAAATAAAAGAATTGAACATATTTTTTTTTTTTGTTAACAAGAATGATCCTTCAGTCAAAACATTTGTTTGGGCGACTAGTTTTTTGAAAATTCTAGTCAGAGCATTTTTGTATCTACTTCTATAAACTTTGATGAGACAATTTGTCACAAGCAAATTTGTTTACACGAATTCACACAGAAATCAGAAAAAAAATTTAAAAAAAAGATAAAGAAAAAAGGTTGTTTTAAAAAAGAATTTTTCAGTATGGGTCAGTTTTTTTTTTAAACAGAAAACTTTATAGAAAGTATTTACCATATAACCTGTAAAAACCTTTTCTTGTTTGATGCAATTTCTTCAATTACTCACTTTTTACATGCTAATCATAAATTATATTTGAGCCATGCTCTGTGAAAAGTGGGCTTAATGCATCTGCGAAAAGTATCGAACCAGGTCAGCCTGGGCAGTCATGAAAGTTAAGAGTTCAAAGAATAAACATATAATATTTGCTGTTAGTCTTCCAAGAAATATAAAAGAATGTTTTCTTTTATGCTTGAGCAATCAGTTATGCCTCTCTCTTTAAAAGGTTCTTCAAATAGGATGAAATAACCCTGAACAAGTGTATGATTTGATGACACTTAACCCTCACAGCGCTAGATGAATGAAATGTACCTTTTCAGTTAGGAAAAACATCTGACATATTATCATTTCAAAGTTGTTTTGTCCAGGGTACATAACAAAGAAGCAGACAGTGTACATCCAAGATCATACTGTGCAGTCTGATCTTGATCTACACTCAGCAAAAACAGCTGAATTCGGTTCCAGGGCTTTAAAGAAGCAGGCTTTTGAAAGTACTTTGTAAAGGCGAAAATACTGGTCACCAGCATTTCCTCCTTCCTGAAAATGTTTTCTACCATTCAAGTAAAAATATTATACTTCAGCCACATTCAATTTAACAGTTTTTAACAAAATGAAAAATTTCAGTGAAGAAAAAAAAAAAATGCAAATGCTGTTTCAAGATTGCTACTGTCAACAGTGTTAATTAAAGAACAGTGAACAATGTAGATGCAAGATCTCATAGCACATTTTGTGCAGCCTGATCTTGCCTCTATGCTGATCCTAAGAGCAGCTATATTTGTGAAAGGTGCTATATGGGCTACAATAGAAACATTTCATTGCACACAACAGATCATAAATGTAAAGATTACTCACATTTAACTTCCCTCAGTATAAATGAACCAAAAAATGACATGATGAGAACTGCTGCTGGTAAAGCATAGTCCGCCAAGAGTTCACGCTTACCAGCTGTCAAAAATGGCCTGAAATACACATCCAAAACTAGTAGCTAAACTTGGCGGTCTCAATTAACATTTGCAAAATCATTTAATTTTCTCAAAGTTTGAGTGATATAGTAACAGTCCCTTAACCCTTTACCACACAATCCCGGGTTTTAACGACCCTGAGGAAGAAGCCTTTCGAAAACATTGTGAGAAAAGGAGAAAATGCTGGTAACCAGCATTTTCTCCTTTTCCCAAAATGTTTTCTATCTTGTCAAAGGCAAATTCCATATTTGAGCCACATTTAAATTGTCGTATGCAAATGCTTTCAATTTGGACTAGTCTAAGATATTGTTGTTTGGTAAAGAGTTAAATAAGTATTGCAAGTGTGGGACAATACTTGACTTACTGTGGGAAAGTACTCATGACTTGCCCAATGCCCAAACATACTGTAAGACATTACTCAGGACTTTTTACCCTACTGCAGATTACAGTTTCTGAAAACTTAGTGGTAAAGGGAGCAATTACTAGAAACAAGTTATTGGCAGCATAGTTCTGGTGAAACCAGGTCACACATTAACCCTTTCCAAAACGACCAATTTTAAACTCTTCCAAATTTAAAAATCTCCAAATGGCAAATTTGAATATGGAACAAATGAGCTTGAGTTTTTTGACTCGGTAGAAAACATTGTGGGAAAAAGAGAAAATGCTGGTTACCAGTATTTTCTATTTTTTCCCATAATGTTTTCAAAAGGCCTCTTCCTTGCTGTCGTGAAAACACAGGTTAGTTTGGTAAATGAGTGGTTAATGAGTGAGCTGCTGCTGTGATATGACTGACAAAAAGTTGATTCCCCATAAACCATCTATCAATAAATCGTTTAATTCCTGTCTTCCAAAATTGGTATTTTTTTTTGTATGATTTGTAATTGTTTTGCATTTGTCTTATAATAGACTGTATGGGTTCACTCATTAATCTATGTGGTATTTTTATCCATGTTTTATCAACCCTTAGCAAAAAGTTTTGGAAACACTGTGGCAAAAAGAGAAAATACTGGTTAACCCTTTACCAGACGACAAAATTTTAGCCTTGTCCAAATTGAAAGCATTTGCAGGCGACAATTTCAATGTGGCTCAAATGGTGCAATTTTTCTTTGACAGGGTAGAAAACATTGTGGGAAAAGGATAAAATGCTGGTTACCAGCATTTTCTCCTTTTCCCACAATGTTTTCAAAAGGCTTCTTTTCCAGGGGTGTCAAAAGGCGGCATTGTGCGGTAAAGTTTTAAAAGCATTTTGTCCTTTTCCCTGCATGATTTTTACCCTGTCAAAGACAAATTTCATCAATTGAGTCATATTCAATATGTGGTCTGTGTGTCTGCAAGTGCTTTTAATTAAGACTAGTCTACATTTTTTTTTCAATCTGTTAAAGACTGAATGCCTCTTATGTATGGAATGGAAAACATTGTGAAAAAAGAAGCAGTCACCATAAGAGTCTTCTTAGTCACCAAACTCAGGGGCCATTTAACCCTTTACCACACGACAAAATTTTAGACCTGTCAAAATTGAAAGCATTTGCAGACCACAATTTCAATGTAGCTCAATTGATGTGACATTTCTTTGATATGGAAGAAAACATTGTGGGAAAAGGAGAAAATGCTGGTTACCAGCATTTTCTCCTTTTCCCACAATGTCTTCAAAAGGCTTCTTTCTCAGGGTCATTAAAAGTCTGAATTGTGTGGTATAGGGTTAAGTTTATACCAGATAAATATTGAAACTTACGTTTTAGTGAAGTTAAACAGTGTTATTCCAACCCACACCGTTCCCAGCATGAGAAGTAAAAATAAGACACTGTTCTCCTTTAGACATGGAGGATGGCTGTCAGTCACGTTACCTGAATGACTAATGTAAAAGTTCCCTGTTGTATTGTTGTATGTTGCTTTATTTTCGCTGTTACAGGCAGGTGTATAGTAATTTTGGTTGAAGTCTGAAATATAATGTCGAACTACATTTCATGTATATTATGTTGTTTTTCAAGAGCCTTCACCGAACAATCTCATGTTTTCATGACCCTGAAGTAAAATTCATTTCATCTCCAGAACATCATACAGTAATATTTTTACTTGTGGCTGTGCCACTCATGAAAATATTAATGATAACGTTCCCTCGATAAATAAATTTTGATCTTTCAACAAAAAAAACCAAATATCCTTTATACAGATAGACCCTGTATAGCTCAGTAGTAAATTTGTAAACCAAGAGTTGTAGGGTCAAATCCAAGCATGGCCAAACCATAACCCTTTCCCAAACGACAAATTTTGGACTGGTCCAAATTGAAAGAGTTTGCAGACGAAAATTTTAAATTTGATGAAAATGGCAGAAAGGTCTCAAAAAGGGTAGAAAACACTGTGGGAAAAGGAGAAATTGCTCGTTACGAGCAATTTCTCCTTTTCCCACAGTGTTTTCAAAAGACTTGTACTGCAGACACGTGAAAACCAGGGCTTGTTTGGGAAAGGGTTAATCAAAGGATTGAAAGTTGTTGATATAAGATTTGAGCCATGCTCTGGCAGAAGAGGGCTTAGTGCATCTCCATGATGCATAACACCAAACAAGACATCACATAATTATGGATCCATAAAATTCATTGTGTCTAACAACCAACTGTATCGTAAGGTAGACTGGTCCTTTGACATACAGACAAAATGACCAATAGCGAAAAGTTTCAGCATAGGTCAGCCTGTACAAACTTTGCAGGCCGACATGGGTTGATACTTTTTGTAGATTATTTAAGCCCCCTTTTCACAGAGCATGGCTCATTTATTTTTCTCTCATCACTAACACTGTTGAAAATTTGTTTGTGCTGAAATAGAGTCAGTGGCTTTGAAGCAACATTGTGTATAGTCTTAGTGAAAAAAAAAACCAAGAAACCCTGAAAATCTGGAGTTGCAGCCATATTAAAAATGAAATACTGTTGAAAATGGTGCTTAACCCTTTACCACACAATTCCAAGTTTTAATGATTCTGAAATAGAAGGCTTTTGAAAACATTGTGGGAAAAGGAGAAAATGCTAGAAACCAGCATTTTCTCCTTTTCCCACAATGTTTTCTACCCTATCAGAGGCTTTTGAAAACATTTTGAAAAAGGAGAAAATGCTGGTAACCAGCATTTTCTCCTTTTCCCACAATATTCTACCCCATCAGAGACAGAAATCATCATTTGAACAACATTTATTCTGTCGACTGCAAATGCTTTTAATTTGGTCAAGTCCCAAATTTTCTCGTTTGTTAACCCTTTACCACACGACAAAATTTTAGGCTTGCCCATATTGAAGGAATTTACAGACGACAGTTTGAATGGATTTTAAATTATAATGCTTGTTCTGGGATAGGTAGAAAACAGTGTGGGAAAAGGAGAAAATGCTGGTAACCAGCATTTTCTCCTTTTCCCACAATGTTTTCAAAAGCCTTCTTTTTCAGGGTCATTAAAACCTGGGATTGTGTGGTAAAGGATTAACCCTTTCCCAAATGATGAATTTTCGACTGGTCCAAATTGAAAGAGTTTGCAGACGACAATTTTAAATTTGATGAAAATGACAGAAAGTTCTCCAAAAGGGTAGAAAACACTGTGGGAAAAGGAGAAATTGCTTGTTACGAGCAATTTCTCCTTTTCCCACAGTGTTTTCAAAACACTTGTACCGCAGACACGTGAAAACCAGGGCTTGTTTGGGAAAGGGTTAAAGAGTTAAAGCAAACAAACTTGGAGAAGTCTACAATCAATTTCTTTGGTAAAAAGTTAAGATAGTCTTGGATACTTCATTAGATCTCCGTCTTACCTTTGATTGTATCTTTAATGGCGTCTGCAGAGAAGGCAAATGTAATGAACAAAGAGAATATTTCTTCCGTTGACCTGTTAAGGATTAAAGAATTATCTCGTTAAGTTTCCTCATACCCATGAATTATTAATGCCGCAAGCTGATTGGTATTTCCATGAAGAATTTTTGACTTTTTTCATTTATTTCCATCATGTGAAAAGTGATCCTACAAAAATCATCAAAATTCTACTTTTACTTTGCTACTTGATTGAAACAAAATTGAGCCATGCTCTGGCAAAAGGGGGCTTAATAAATCTCTGTGATGCATTGTACCAAGTCAGTCATTGCATAATTAGGGATCCATAAAATTCATTTTGTCTAAAAACAGGCTGAATTCTGGGGTAGAATGGTCCTTTGACATGTGGAAAATCGACCAATATCAAAAAAGTTTCGACCCATGTCAGCCTGCGCAAACTTGACCTGGGTTGATACTTTTTGCAGATGCACTAAGCCCCCTTTTCACAGAGCATGGCTTAAATCTGTTAACTCAACAATGGAGCAATTCCATTGCAGCAGAAGAAGAGTAAACTACACATACTACATTTATTTTAACCTTTTCCCCAACTACCCTAATGAAGAAAGATTTTGAAACCATATCAGAAAAAAAGAGAAATTGCTGGTAACCAGAATTTTCTTCTTTTCCCATAATGTTTTGTACCTTTCCAAAGCCCAAGCCTATCATTTGAGCCACATTCAACTTGTCATTTGCAAATGCTGTCAAAATTTACTAGCCTAGAATTTTTTTTTTTTAATATGGTAGAGAACTTAATTTTTCTATCTAAATAAGTACCTAATGCTTCACATGATGTCTATTTACCCATACATTGCTAAAAAAATGAAATGAAAATTTCCACTCAAGAGTAAAAACCCAAATATTGCAATTTCAAAGTTGACTTCACCGGAAAGAAAAAGCCATATCGGACATTGCAGATCAAAGTTCAGACTGCATGTTTTATGCCATCTGACCTTGATCTACACTGTCTACAAAAGCGCATCTGGGTCGCACTTAGCAGCCTAAGGTTTAACCCTTTACCAGACGACAAAAATTTTAGCCTTGTCCAAATTGAAAGCATTTGCAGACGTCAATTTCATTGTGGCTCAAATTGTGCAATTTTTCTTTGGTGGGATAAAAAAAACATTGTAGGAAAAGGAGAAAATGCTGGTTACCAGCATTTTCTCCTTTTCCCCTCAATGTTTTCAAAAGGCATCTTTCCCAGGGGCACTAAAAGGCGTCATTGTGCGGTAAAGGGTTAAATTATCTACCTGTGAACAAAAACTGACCTGGTGGAATACTTCATCAGTTTACTGAGGTTTGTGACCGAGTAGATTACCAGGAAAAAGCAGTTCCAGAGGCCGGTACAGGCAAACATGGCACTAAAGTTCAAATCAAAATCCTTGGAAATGCTGAAAATAACTGTAACATGACTATTGAAAAGTTACTGAATCATCTGACATATTGTAAAACTAATAACATGTGCTTCAGTGGAAAAGTTACAAGGGAAACACTTAACCCTTTACCACACAATCCTGACTTTTAATGACACTAAGAAAGAAAGCTTTTGAAAACACTGTGGGAAAAGGAGAAAATGCTGGTAACCAGCATTTTCTCCTGTTCCCACAATGTTTTCTACCCTTTCGAAGAAAAAATTCATGTCTTGAGCCAGATTAATTTGTTCATCTGCAAATGATTTTAATTTGGACAAGCCTAAAATTTTGTTGTTTGGTAAAGATTTAAGCGCTTGCATATGTACGTGATTTCATTATCTTGTGGTTGAAAATGCTGAGGTAAGAGGAGAAATCAATCAAAATCAAAAATTTCAAATGTGCTTTAATGTTTTCACATATACAAATGAATAAAATGGATCAAACCATAAATTATGTTCTTTATCCAAAAATTCTACTCTTGACAATATGAGAAATACAAGAAACAAGAAATATCTTTCAGAAAGATAGATAGCGTAAATTTGCCAGGAAATAGGCAGGTATCCTTTATAGCCATGCCTACGTTTTTGACCAATCACAAATTTCTATTTATTCACTTGTTATCTGTACCAAAAGTAGGTCAAAAGGCTATAAACACAGCAAAATCTCATCCGAAAGACTTTGGTCAAAATTACAAACTGGGAAATTGCTACCTTTTTGTCACAACACAATTACAATGAAAACTTATAATAAGAAACTTCTGAAGATGGTTGCTTAACACAGCTGGCTGCTGAATGCAAGGTGTTATAAAGTCAGATCTTATACACTTACTTTTTGTGTAGAGAGCTAGGGGCGCTGTTGTCAACAGGACAATCAGAGGTTGTCCACCAATTAAAGCAAATAATATTCCTCCCACACACTGGGAAAATAGGATCTTCTTTACTCCTGTAATATAAAGAAATATAACACACAACTACATATGAGCCATACTCTGCCAAAAGGGGGCTTAATGCATCTCCGTGACCCATGATACCAAGCAAATCATCACATAATTGTGGATCCATAAAATCCTTTTCTCTACCAACTCACTGAATTTGAGGTGTAATTGTCCTTTGACATGCAGAAAATTGACCAAAGGCATAAAGTTTTGGCCCAGGTCAGCCTGCGCGGACTGCGCAGGCTGACCTGGGTCGATACTTTCTGCAGATGCATTAAACCCCCTTTTCACTGTGATGATAATTTGTTAGCTCTGCTGTTTTTAAGAGAAACATCAAACACTGTCATAACCCTGTCTTTGTCTGCATTCTCGTTGCATGAAATGCTGACATTTTCTCATATCCCTGTCATTTTTGAAGATATCTACATCAAACTTTGACTGGATTTCAACTACTGAAAGGGAACAAATTGGGGCAGGTAACTGCTGATCTGCTGAGGTAAATAAATATCACCTTGAAACACTTTTGTTTTCTTTGAACTGGAGTTTAATACCGTGTTAACAGCTTAGGCCATATCACAGCAGTCAGTGCACCTACACATGTATTTCCTGGCTTTCTCACACCAGTTCTGACACAACTTTCTTTCCAAGCCACTGACTATTTTTCTCACATGCATCAAAGGTGAGAGGTAAAAAATTGCTAGAAAGACAGTTAGCCTCAACTGGGCACTGAACCTGCAACCACCAGGTCACAAGTCAGATACGCTAACCACTGTGCTACCCAGCCGGGCACCTTGAAACACACACGTTTCTTTGTGCAGTGAAAAAATCTAGCTACCTCATTTCATTTTCATATAAATACATGTAGTTCTTACTGTCAGAAAAAAATACATGTAAATGACAAAAAAAAAAATTACCTATCGCTCCATCTGTGTTGTTATCATTCAACATGCCAAAAGCTATATTGGGTAAGACACAAGCAAAGTACAGAAACAAAATAGTTGATGTGACTTTCTGTGGTGTTTTGTTCCCAATAATACCTGAAAGTATACCGGAGAAAAACTGTAAGCTGTACTCATTCTGCCCATTAACGATCGTTAATTTACAAGCAATTGCTCTTTTTCCTGACACATATTCACACTGTCAAAAATGATATTTTCCTTGCATACAATTTCTGCTTTAGCCACAGGCTTTTTAACCTTTTACCACATAATCCCTTGTTTCAACAACCCGACAGAAAAAGCCTTTTGAAAACATTGTGGGAAAAGGAGAAAATGCTGGTAACCAAAAGGGATTTATTACAAGGTACAAGGAATGGCTCTTTTTCTCACATGTTTTTCATCACAAAACAGCATCTATGGACAAACAGATGGGCAGACTGACAACCTGGGTCCTTATTTATCAACCTTCTTAAGAAAATTCTTACTCTTATTCTCAAGAATTTTATACATTTAAAAGTAACACAACTTCTGATTGGCTAAACAATTTGGTTTAGTCAATCAGGGTCCGTATTCACCATTCTTAAGAATATTCTTAGTCTTATTCTCCAAGATTTTCTACATTTGAAAGTAACACAACTCCTGATTGGCTAAACAAAATGGTTTAGCCAATCAGGAGTTGTGTTACTTTCAAATGTAGAAAATTCTGGAGAACAAGACAAAGAACGTTCTTAAGAGTGGTTGGTGAATACGGACCCAGACCTTGTGTCACTTTCAAACTGTAAAGAATGTGAATAGAGGCCCTGATTCCAGCATCCTTCGCTACTTCGTTCTGACAGATAAAAAAACTATTTTTGTAAAGTTAAATTTACCGTCTTTAAAATCTGACCAATAGTGCGGAAGTCTCCTTTTCACATCCTGAATCATGCCTTGTCCAAATGGGCAGGATGCTGACTGAAATTATACAACAGACAGCATACAAAAAGTACTTGTTTTTGTTCAGTCCACTTTCCTATGTACATGATCACAGACTCTTAACTCTTTACCAAACGGCAAAATTTTAGACTGGACCAAATTGAAAGCATTTGCAGACGACAAATTAAGTGTAGCTTAAATGGTGATTTATGTATTGGATAGGGTAGAAAACATTGTGGGAAAAGAAGAAAATGCTGGTTACCAGCATTTTCTCCTTTTCCCACAATGTTTTCAAAAGGCTTCTTTCTCAGGGTCGTTAAAAGTCGGGATTGTGTGGTAAATGGTTAATCAAAGGACTCAAAGTCCTGAAAAAGCAGATTTGTTGTAATGAAAAAAAAAATCTCTTTACATGTAATGCATGTACATTTAACTCTTTACCACACAATTCCAATCTCTAAAGACCCTCAGAAAAAATACTTTTGGAAACACTGTGATAAAAAGGAGAAAATGCTGGCAACCAACATTTTCTCCTTTTCCCACAATGTGTTCTTTCCAGCTCGAAACAAATTTCAATTTTTTAGTCACTTTTATTTTGTCTTCTGTAAATGGTTACAATTTGGACTCGTCTAAAATAATATTGTGGTTTGGTAAAGAGCTTAAGTGAAGAAAATTAAAGGTTACCTTGTCATCACTTTCAAACACACTCTCCACCAGTAGAAGATGAGATGCTCTATTTTCTGGCTGGCTCTGTTCTTTGATTAAGGTCTGATATCTCTCTTGGAGAGTTTTCATGAATTCCGACTCTGTTGATGCAGCATTCAGATTAAAACGAAACTCCAGATCAGCAAAGATTGTTGAAAATGTACGACCTGTTTCAACAGCTGATTTTGTGTGTTTCTGAAAAAAAAACGAAAAAACTGTACATGTACAAGAGCTTTGCTCTATGAAAAGGGGGCTTAATGCATCCACAAAAAGTATCAACACAGGTCAGCTTGCACAGTCTGCGTAGGCTGACTTGTGCCAAAAATTTTTGGTTTTTGGAAATTTTCTGCATGTCAGAGGACTATTCTACCTTGGGATTCAGATGGACAAAATGGTTTCATGAATTCATAATTATGAGATAACTTGCTAGGTATCTTGTATCACGGAGGTGCATTAAACCCCTTTTGCCAGAGCATGACTCAATTACTGCTTTGGTGCTTTACAGTGAAACAACACAAGAACACAAGTAGAAGTCCAGTTGTTATATATGTAAAGTTGTACAGATGAAAAAGTTGATACATGTCAAAGGTGTAGCACCCATTGTGCACAATACACACTATGCATTGAAGACTAGAAAATTCCTCTATGTTTTACTCCCTTCCCTCTTCCTCCCCATTTGGCACTTTGTGCCTCACTGTGTGTATAAATATTATAATCCTGGCTATGCCTATGCATATACATGAATCTACTGTCTCAAGGATAACTTTTTGATCTTGCAACAAATCCTGAGAAAAGTAAACCAAGTAGGTAGATAATGGACATTTAAGAAGTGGTTGATTGATTGTATGGTGTTTAATGCTGTCTTCAACATAATTTCAGTTATATCATGGGGGCCATTTCCTGGAGTTTCTGTCACCAGTACTTCACACAATGTTCTTCCCAAGCCGGTGGCTGCTTTCCCACATAACCATCACTGATAGGACAGACAAGAAAGAAACATTGCAGTTTCTGTGAGATGTTTTCAACTGTAAGCACAAGTAGTTTCTTAATTAATGCTATAACTTTGAACAAAAGCACCTTATGCTGGTGCCAGTGTTTGTCTACAGTTACTTTTACAGTGAGAATATTAAGTTGAAAACAGGGCATTACCATGTCTTAACTCTTTACCAAACGACAAAATTTTAGTCTGGTCCACATTGAAAGCATTTGCAGACAACAAAATAAATGTGACTGAAAATGGAAATTTGCTTCGGGAAGAGTGGAAAACATTGTGGGAAAAGGAGAAAATGCTGGTTACCAGCATTTTCTCCTTTTTCCCACAATGTTTTCAAAAGGCTTCTTTCTCAGGGTTGTTAAAAGTTGGGATTGTGTGGTAAAGGGTTAAATATTTTGAGGGTTACCTGCCCTTCTGATATGGCTTCTTCTTTTGATATCTAACAACTTTTCAAAGTTTAACCCTTTCCCAAACAAGCCCTGGTTTTCATGTGTCTGCAGTACAAGTCTTTTGAAAACACTGTGGGAAAAGGAGAAATTGCTCGTAACGAGCAATTTCTCCTTTTCCCACAGTGTTTTCTACCCTTTTTGAGGCCTTTCTACCATTTTCGTCAAATTTAAAATTGTTGTCTGCAAACTCTTTCAATTTGGACCAGTCCAAAATTTGTCGTTTGGGAAAGGGTTAAGGAAAATATCTTCAAAAAAAACAGAGATATGAGAAAATGACAAAGTTTTTGCTCAACAATGACAAGGCTGGCATGCAACAGAATAACCAGCATTTTCTCATTTTCACAATTGGTTCTCTACCTTGTCAACAGCAAATTCCAGTATGTAAGCGATATTTTATCAGTCATCAGCAAATACTTTTAATTTGGACAAGTTTATAATTTTGTCAACTGGTAAGTAAAGAATAGGAGACATTGTGGGAAAAGTAGAAAATGCTGCTGGTTGCCAGAGTTTCCTTGTTTTCCCACAGTGTTCTCAAAAGCCTTCTATCACAGGACCATTAACACTCAGGATTGTTTGGTAAAGTGCTAAATGATTTATGGATGACAAGTTATTTCCTTATTTAGATGGTTGTTCCCAAACTTAGCTTTGGAACAAATACCATACATCAGTGATGTGTGGCTGTATATAAATCCTATAATGACAGTTTAGGGTCCGTATTCACCAACCATTCTTAAGAACATTCTTAGTCTTATTCTCCAAGATTTTCTAAATTTGACAGTAACACAACTTCTGATTGGCTAAACCAAATGGATAAGCCGATCAGAAGTTGTGTTACTTTCAAATTTAGAAAATTCATGACAATAAGACTAAGAAAATTCTTAAGAACGGTTGGTGAATACTGACCCAGGACCCATATTCAATAACCTTTCTAAATAGCAGTCTTTAACCTTTTACTACACAATCCTGACCTTTAAAGACCCTGAGAAAGAAGCATTTTGAAAATGTTGTGGGAAAAGGAGAAAATGCTCTTAACCAGTATTTTCTCCTTTTCCCACAATGTTTTCTATCCTTCCCAAGACAAATTTCAATTTTTAAGTCACTTTTTTTTTGTCGTCTGCAAATTCTTTCAATTTGGACTGGTTTAAAATTTTGTTGAGTGGTAAAGAGTTAACTAATTCGGAATTTAGAAAGAAGAACAATTTCTGATTGGCTAAACCATCTGATCTAGCAATCAGAAATTGCATTACCTCATAATTGATGAAATTCTTGAGAACAAGACTAGGAAGAATGAAGAATGCTTGGAGAATATGAGCCCTGGAAAATGGAAAGTTATTTCTTGTACATGTACTTTGAACAAGTTTTTCACCAATTGTCGATACATGAGTTTATTCAAAGGCATGGTGGTGAAAGGAGATATTGCTTGTTATGATCAATTTCTCATTTTGTCACAAAAATTTAAAAACCGGTCTGCAGCTCAACAAAAAAGTTGTCTACAAGATGTTATTTTTAACCCTTTACCACACAATCCCAAGTTTTAACAACCCTGAGACTTAAGCTTTTCAAAAACATTGTGGGAAAAGGAGAAAATGCTTGTAACCAGCATTTTCTCCTTTTCCCACAATGTTTTCTACCCATTCTGGTACAAGTCCCATCATTTGAGTATCATTTAATTTGTTGTTTGCAAATGTTTTGAATTTGGACCAGTCCAAAGTTTTCTTGTTTTGTCATTTGGTAATGAGTTAAAAGAGAAATGCAAATGAATCACTAGAACTGTTTTGTGACAAACTTAGACTGTTTATAATGTAATAGTTAGATAATTTATGTTAACGATAGATGGCAAAGTTTGCCATGAAACATTGATGTAATGAATGCCAGAAAATTTCAAGATCTAAATCAGATTAAAAACAGACTGTGCTACATACTTCTTTAGTTGGTGCCAAAACCAGAATGATGAACTGGACCTCTTGACTGGTACTACCAAGGTTAGCTGGATGCTTCAATCGTCCTATGACAACATGTCTTCTTGAAACAGTGGGTAATTCACACCTGCACAAACCATCTAACACTTTACAAAACAATCCTGAGCTTTAATGATGTTGGGGAAGAAGGCCTTTAGAAACATTCTGGGAAAAAGTCAGAAAATGCTGGTAACCAGCATTTTTTCCTTTACCCAAAATGTTTTCTACTTTCTCATGGATATTTTTCAATTGTTTAAGCCACATTAAATTCATTTTTGTAAGTGTTTCAAATTTTGATGCGTGTAAAATATTGTTATCTAATAAAGAAGCAATTAAGTAGTAAATTATGCTCTACAAATTATCTACCTTTAAAATGCAAAAGGCATTACCTGGATTAGTGGACAGTGTAGACCTAAATCAGACTGCAAAAACAAGAGCACCACATGCCTTTTGCCAATGCAAAGGCTGCAGTTGCTTTTAGAAATATTTTTATCTAAGAAAGAAGCAACTAACAAGTCAATTATGCTCTGCAAATTCTCTACTTTTAAAATGCAAAGGGCATACAGGATGTCCCAAAATATATGTCCCAGTTTCAAAGTTCAATTTTGCCACTAAATATTCAACATAACTAAATGGCTCTTCATGATATTATTAAACACAAATTAAAATTTTGTACAAACAGTAATCTTGAGGACCAGTTTACCTCCATCATAAAACATGCTCTAAATGACCTCCCATTTACTGCTGTATAAGTCTGACACTACGTCAGTAATTGTTAATGACATTTTGGCAGGTGCCCACTGTAATCTTCTGTATTTCCCTATGAATAGCAGTTCTGAGATCAGTTAAACATGTTTGTTTAAAAACATACCCCTTGCTTTTGAGAGTCCTCATAGAAAAATATCTAACAAGTTTAAATTGATCAAGTGAGGTGGCCATTCTACAGTGGTCTTCAATGAATTAACTGGCTTCCAAAAGCATCAGTCAGAAAGCTATAGCAGCTCTACTTGTACGGGGTGCTGCTCCATCTTGTTGAAGCCAACAATCATTTATGAGAAAAATCTTTTTGAAAGTTCAGGGACAGACTTATTAAATATATCACTGTAGCAATCAGAGATGACAGTGAGAGTCTCTCATTTTCCTGGAAGAAATAATGCTCAATAACGTCTTTACTGCCCAAAGCAACCCATACTGTGACTTTTTCGCAGTGTGGGGCCATTTTATGGCAAGGTGTACGATTATAAACAAACATGTTAAACTGATCTAAGTGCTATTCATAGCAAAATACAGAAGATTACAGTGGGCACCTGCCAAAATGTCATTAACTCTTTACCACACAATCACGGGTTTTAACGACCCTGAACAATACTTAAGCCTTCTTAAAACATTGTTGGAAAAGGAGAAAATGCTGGTAACCAGCATCTTCTCCATTTCCCACAATGTTTTCTACCCTTCCCAACACAAATTTCAATTTGTAAGTTACATTTATTTTGTTGTCTGCAAATGCTTTCAATTTGGACAAGTCTAAAATTTTGTTGTGTGGTAAAGAGTTAACAATTTTTGATGTCGTGTCAGACTCATACAGCAGAACTGGATGGACATTTAGTGCATGTGTTATAATCAACTTAATATAAACTAGTACTGAAAATTACTGTTAATAAAAAATTTCAGATGTCTTTAATAATATTACAAATATTTTGATGGTTATCTGCCCCTGTTGTTTGGGTCCTCCTTTTGATAGTTGACCCTTTACCACACAAAAACATTTTAGACTTATCCAGATTGAAAGCATTTGCAGAGGACATATTAAATGTGGCTGAAATGATGAGATTTGTCTCTGAAAGGTCAGAAAACATTTTGGGGAAAGAAGAAAATGCCAGTTACCAGTCGTGATTGTGTGGTAAGGGGTTAATTAGTTGGAGTTTGAAGTAAATATTTTTAGTAATGACAGAGATATTATAAAATGTCAAAGTCTTTGCAAAACAACAACAACGCAGATGACACCAGGACTATGACAATATCATGAAATTTTCTTAAAAAACAGCTGAGCTAGAAATGCAATCTGATTTTGGATCCACGCTGTTCAGTATGTTGTGAGATGCTCTTACAAAGTTTTTTTTTTTTTTTGACAAAAATGTCTTTTTAATTTTATTTTTTTTTTACACTCCAAAGGTAACTACATGTAGGAATAAGTCATTCCTTTTTCTTTTCAAATAAATAATACACTCATATTTGGAAAATGCTCTGGCAAAAAGGGGGCTTAATGCATCTCTGTAATGCATGATACCAACCAACTCATCACATAATTAGGGATCCATAAACTTCATTATGTCTAACAACCGACTGTATCATGAGGTAGACAGGTCCTTTGACATACAGAAAATTGACTAATAGCAAAAAGTTTCGGCCCTGGTCAGCCTGCGCTGACTGCGCAGGCTGACCTGGGTCGAAACTTCCCCCCCCCCAGGCATTAAGCCCCCATTTCATAGAGCATGGCTTGTTCATAAGAGAATGTGAAGTAAATCTGTGATGCTATCAAGTAACTAACATTTTTTGGAAAGATATCTGCTCATATGAATATAAAGTAGACTGATGCAATAAAGAAACAAGACATTTTATGACTGAACTGGGCATAAAAACACACATGTTTATAAATCTCACAGGGAAAATTGGATTTTATTTTCACAGAAATTGCCTGTTTTTATTGGATTAAAACTTGAAATTTATACCTACTAAGTCTGGTAAACTTACATGACAGGGCAATATTTTTTCTATTTTTTAAACTCCCCACTGAAGGAAAAAATTCTCGACTTGTCCATATTGAAAGCATTTGCAAACAACAGATCATAATTGTGGCTGAGGTAAACTGGATGTCACCAACAGGGTAGAAAACTTTGCACCAAAAGGAGAAAATAACCAGCATTTGCTCCTTTCCCCATCTTTCCAGAGACCTTCTCCCTCAGGGTTGTAAAAACAGGAAATTGTCTCGTAAAGCATTAAAAAAGAAAAGGAAAAAAAAAAAATCCATCAAAATTTAGTCTCCACCCATAGTGAAGAATGTAAAACAAAAATAGAATCATAAACAATATGCTTTCAGCCACTTCAAGAGCAATTGTGGCACAACCGTAGTTACATTAATTTGTTGCATGAGTTTGCAAACAGAATTGATCAATTAACTCTTTACCACATAAAAAAAATTGTAGACTAGTCCAAATTGAAAGCAATTGCAGACGGTATTTTAAATGTAGCTAAATACATAACATTTGTCTCTTAAAGGGTAGAAAACATTGTGGGAAAAGAAGAAAATGCTGGTTACCAGCATTTTCTTCTTTTTCCACAATATTTTCAAAAGGCTTCTTTCTCGGGGTCGTTAAAGTCGGGATTGTGTGGTAAAGGGTTAGGATAAACTTCCTTGATGTAGATCAGAATGCAAGAAATGCAATCTGACCTTAGTCTTGTCTCCGTCCTACCTCATCAACTTGTTAGCTCATGAAAGAAAATTTACAGTTGCCAATTTTAAAACAACTCAAAAAGAGCATTTTCCAAACTTTTACCTTTCACCTGTTTTCCCCTTTCATCACTTTTGCTTTTGTTTAGTTTGTCTAAGCCTTTTGAAAACATTGTGTGAATAGGAGGAAATGCTGGTAGCTAGCATTTTCCCCTTTTCCAACAATGTTTTCTACCCTATCAAATAGAAATTCCATGATATGAGCTGTATTTGATATGTCATCTGCAAATGCTTTCAATTTGGACACATCTCATATTCTATGGTGTGTACGTATCTTGAAGGAACAAACTATCGTACAAACTTACATGACACAAATCCACGACTGATCGAAGTCTGACCCACTGTCACTCTGAATTGTCCCTTGAATTGTTTTTGCTAAAGCATGAACTGCGATTGAAAAAATAATACATGTAGTCACAAATATGGAAGATACAATGGCAACATTTACTTAGTACATGTACTTCTATTCTGCAGATATCATTTTCAGAAGAGCTCATAACACACATTTTTCTTATCTTAAGTGTTTACCTAATAATGCCATGCTCTAATGAACCCTTTCTCCTTTTCCCACAATGTTTTCTGCCCTACCAAGGACAAATTTTGTCATTTGGGCCATCTTAAATTTGTCGTCTGCAAAAGCTTTCAACTTGGACCAGTCTGCAATTTTGTGGTTGGTAAAAGGTTAATGTTTTCAAAAGCCTATCTCCCCAAGAATGTTTAAATTTGGGATTGCTTAGTAAAAGGTTACATGATCATTTTTCAGAACCACTTAAAATCTAAAGGATCAATAATCAAAAAATCTTTGACCACACAAAAAAATTGTAAGACATGACCACATAGAAAGCATTTTGTAGATGTCAAATTCAATATGACGCACACTTCGATTGCCATAACAGGCCAGAAAACATTGTGGGAAAAGGAGAAAATGTTGGTTACCATTATTTTCTCCTTTTCCCACAATGTTTTCAAAAGTCTGTCTCCCCAAGGTTGTTTAAATTCAGGTTGTTTCGTAACCGGTTAAGTGATCATTTTCAAAACTGTTTAAAATCTAATGAATCAAAAAGAAAAAAAACAAGGGAACGGTGTTTAATAAACAAGAGCACTGTATGTGAATGTCAATACTCGGCTGCACTTGCTTTTAAAAAATGGACTGATTTTCAGTGAAAATTCTAAGTGGTCAAAAGGGGCATAAGTGTATCAAAAATATTTTGACTGTTACCTGCTCCTGTTGTATACGTTACCCTTTTGATACTAAACTATTTCTGGAATACATATCTTCAGTAATGACAGAGTTATATAGGATTTGACATGAGATGGCGTTTGAGATAAAATTATGGATCAGAAGATGCAAGATGTACCTATAGATGCACACATGTTAATATCCATAAAAAAAACCCATTCACTTCTATAACATATATTAAAAATGATGAGTTTAACACAATTAGATCCAAAAGCCAACCAATTTCAAGTTCTTTAATCACATAACAATATTTCACAAATTATGGATCAGAAGATGCAATATGTACCCATAGACGCACACATATTAATATTCATAAAAAAACCCCATTCACTTCTATGACATATGTAAAAAATGACGTCACACAAATGTGATATCAAATGTGTATCAGATAAGAAAATTTGCAATTGGAGTATTACACTGAAAACAAGGTAGGTTATGTGATAAATAATAAAATGTCAAAGGTCTTTTTTTTTTTGTGAAAATTCCAAGTTGAAAAAGGGGCATAGCTGTGTCAAAAACATCTTGATGGTTACCTCTGTTGTATATGTTCCCTTTTTGATAGTTAACAACTTGTCAGAGTTTAAAGTAAATATTTCTGTAATGAGCAGAGATATAATAAAATGTCAAAGTCTTTTTTGGTGAAAATTCCAAGTTGAAAAAGGGGCAAATATTTTGATGGTTACCTGCCTCTGTTGTGTGGGTTCACCTTTTGACAAATAACAACTAGTCTGAATTTTAAGTATCGGTAAATATCTTCAGTGATGGAAGAGATATGACAATACCTCAATGCTTTCTTTGAAGTTAATCAAACTAAAAATGTTTTCATTGCCCTGCCTTGTCTTACCTGAATCATGAGTAAAAGTGGCATCCATGGCTTCGCTTACAGAGAAGTCCTCACTGCCTTTGGACGAGAGTATTTTCTGAAACATGACCCGGACGATCTCTTGAAGCCCTGTTTCTTGAATCTCTAACATCAGTAAAGTTTTCTCCATAAAGTTCTCCACATCCTTGAATGCTCTAATTTCTGCTCCAAAATCTTTGAATGGTATTTTCTGTGGATTGAATAAAGGAAATTATCTTTACTCTTTGGTATATTGATGCTATCATAAATAGTGACTGGATATATGACAACAATGTGCAACTGAATCTCTTTACCACTACTATGAAAAAAATGTTTTTCCAAGCCCCTGGCTGCTTTCTTCAACCCTTTACCACCCAGAAAAATTTTAGACTAATCTATATTGAAGAAATTTGTAGATGACAATTCAAATTTTGTGCAAATGATGATATTTGTCCTTGAAAAGGTATAAAACAACTAAGAAAATGCTTTGAGGGTTTGGATTTTACTGTTTATCTATTTTTTTTTTTCACTCTTTTTGACCAAAGGACTAAAAAGAGGGTAAAACATCATCAAAGCATATTAAAGTTGATAAACTTTCAAACACTTCTTGAAATATTCCCCCTCCCCCTATTTCCTACAGCCCATACTTCACATAGAACAAGATACATGTGTTCAAGATAAAGATGGGGAAAAAAAAAAAATCAAAATTACATGCAAAAAGCGAAGTATTTAGTTTACCATAATAATTTTTAGAGCACTAAATAAACGTAACATACATTTTCAGTCTAAAAATAAGACCCAAATAAGAGGAAATTCAAGACTACTCTTGTACGGTATATCTAAGCAAAGTTGATATTGCACATTCTGTGCAGTATGATCTAAATCTACACTGCCTACAATAGCATCTAAAGTTATAAAACATGCCTGAAGGGCTAAGAACTAACCTCAAACCTGCCATGTACTAGACTGACCGTGTCATCATCTAAAACAGAAAAAAACTTCCGATACAGAAAAGACTGTTAATCTCCCGAGCAATAGAGTTTTAAGCATGTTGTTTTTACGGACAATGTAGATCAAGATCAGACTGAAAAAAACATGAAGTGTGATCATGAATTTACAATCTGCTTCTTCTTATCATTAAACCTTTACTACACAATCCTGAGTTTTAACCACCCTAAAGAAGAAGACTTCTGAAAACATTGTGGGAAAAGCAGAAAATGCTGGTAACCAGCATTTTCTCCTTTTCCTACAATGTTTTCAACCCTATCAAAGATCAATTCCATCATTTGAGTCACATTTAAATTTTTGCCTGCAAATGCTACCAATTTGGCTTCATCCAAATTTTGTCATTTGGTAGAGTTATCAGTATACAGTTGGCCTACCCCTTGGTCGGGCTACTTGTTCAGCATTGAATAATCTATAAAAAATGGTCATTTTCAAAATGCTGTAGTTGCAAAATTGGTGGATATATTCACATAAAGAACTACACCTGATTATAAAGGAGATCCTCCAAGTAATGCATTCCGACTCGAGTTCAAAGTGAAAGTAACCCATACCTCAGTCTACAAATTGTAGCAGTTCAGACTTCTACCTCACTTAACCCTTCGGCTTCTAAGCACCACTTAATGGCCCTTTGCGGACAGTGTAGATCAAGTTCAGACTGAACAGAACATGCTATCTGATCTTAAACCTATCTACACTGTCCGATAAAAGAGATATTTATTTTTCCCCCCTAAAAACAACTTTGAAATAGCCAAATTTAGGTTGTTACTATTGGCTTGAATGTTTCATTTCACTTATTTAGCAGCTTAACCGTTAAGCTGCTAGTCGCGACTCACTGACCTTTTGCAGACAGTGTAGATCAAGATCAGACTGCACAGAATGTGCAGTCTGATCTTGGATCTATACTGTCCGATGCGGTATATTCTTTCTGGTGAAATCAACAGTATTGAGTAGAAATTTGCATTTCATTTATTCAGCAGCTTAAGTGTTAATGGCTTACAGCCATCCACTGACTATATGTTTTAGAAATCCTGTGTACATCTAGTCTTGATGGTTGACTATTCCTGCAGGAAAAAATTCTTGTTGACTATCCCTGTGTGACAGAGTCCCAGTTTTCAGTCAGTAAAAAGAAGAATAGGAAAGTTGCAATTTTACACTTGTTTTGGTTCAAAACTTTGCTCTAAATGGTAAACATTACCTTTTTGCTATAAAAAGTCTCGGCGAGTTTAGTTAAGATCAGACCGCACAGTCTGTGCATTCTGATTTTGATGTACACTGCCCACAGAAGCAAACCAAAATTGGACAAGGACCAATTCTTGCACATAACTGTCCAATTTAATATTTTCTGTACCAAAGGATTAAACATGGCTTTTTGTAGGCACCATAGATCAAGATCAGACTGTACAGAACATGCAGTCTGATCTTTGATCTACACTAGCTGCTTTTGAGTGCATTGTATTTTAACCCTTTAAGCCCTGGAATTGACTTAAGTCATTTTTGCAGACATTGTAGTTTTAAATGACCTTGAGTAAGAAGGCTTTTGAAAACATTTTGGGAAAAAGAGAAAATGCTGGTAACCAGCATTTTCTACTTTTCCCATAATGTTTTCTATCCATCAAAGACAGTCAAATCATCAATTGAGCCATGTATATTTAGTCTGTCGTCTGCAAACGTTTTCAAATTGGTCGAGTCAAAAGTTTTGTCGTTTGGTAGAGTTAAAGAGGTGTAATTCGTTAATTCCGCACATGAAGGGCTACGAAAGACGTCAAGTTGTTTTTTTGACTAGACCAAAAGATCTAGGTTCCTTTGTCAATGAATGGATAGTTCTATATTCCACATGCCAGGTCTTGATCTATAAAGATCACATCTAAATTTTGAGACAATCGAGACACTGTTCAAAGTGTCTGCAGATGCAAATTGTTAGAAGTTACAGCAACCAACGATTCTAAAGAAAAATAACAAAGCTTCATTGAAAATAAGAAAGATAGGTGAGTTAATTTTGCTGCATTAATTTTTGTTACTAAAAGCTCCTCTACTTTGTAGATATCAAGCATTTTAGTCATTGGCTTAGGCCTACTTGATTTGATGAGATCATAGAAGTGAAGTAAATCAGAGGAGAAAAGTGTGCCCGACGTGGGACTCGAACCCACGACCCCCGGAACGCTTGCAGCTCTACCAACTGAGCTAGCCGGGCAACTGGTCGTGAGTCTACCCAACGCCGATTACAACACTCCTCCCCCTCCTGATTTCCTGGGAGTCAACATCACCCCCCCCCCCATCCCCGCTGACCGCCGGTGCCACATACCCGCCCTCTCCAACTGACCTCGTCGCCAATGAAGTAAATCGGAGGAGAACAGTGTGCCCGGCGTGGGACTCGAACCCACGACCCCCGGAACACTAGTACCGCAGCTCTACCAACTGAGCCAGCCGGGCAACTGGTCGTGAGTCTACCCAACGCCGATTATAACAGAAGCTAAACAACAAAGACATGCTGAGGTTCAATGAGAGATCTCTAGATCTGTTAGCGTAAGATGTGTTGAGTAGGGTAAAGTGGGGCAAAACGCCCCCCTTAAGGATAAAGTAATATTTCTAGAAATTACATGCAGAAATTTTGAATGTTTTCATTTGTGCAGTAACTTTAGTCCGAATACTAAGAATATATGGTAAAAAAATTGAGGAGGCCTGTCGGGTACACTTGCCCGGAGCCAGACAATTTTTTTTAAATTTGTGCCTTTTTGCCCCACCCCCGGGGCAAAACGCCTTTTAGGGTGGGGTAAAACGCCCATGGGTGGGCCTTTTGCCCCGAACTTTTACAAAACGAAAACAGTGCCGGAAATTAAATTTTTTTTCTTCCATTTAATGCCTCTTTCATTTCACAGATTCGATTTTCATTCTCTCGTGTTATTCATAGGTTTAATGTCATGAAAGACGAAACCATAGCTTATATGAGCACTAGCTTCAGGTAAACCATGGCTTATCGTTATGTGTGTTTAAAATGTTATATAGATAGATGCGCAAGCCTTCTGTACAAGTTTTGTCTGGCGGTTTTTGATCGCTGATTAGGCAAGGGTGAAAATTACAATTAATCCGTCTAGCGGAAAGTTTAGACCCTACATGCACGGCTTATCATATCCGTCAAGATCGATTGAATTTCTATCGGAAAGGGAAGAAAACGATGTGGGAAAAGCAGAAATTGCTGGTTACCAGCATTCTCTTCTTTTCCCGTAATGTTTTCTAGATTCATACCCACTAATCACGTCAAAACAAGGCATTGTGTGGCAATGGAAATGGGTTAAGTAAGTCGTCAAGGCGTAAGGCTAATAATCATCGGCCTGTGGGCTATATCATAAGCTCGAGTCTAAGGGGGAATTAATCAAATATGTATATCCTTGGCCTGTTCCAATAACCGGGCGTTGTTATGAACCCAATAACATTCATCTTCAGTCGATATTGCATGAGCGAACACCTCTATATAGCGACTACTTTCATTAAGCGATCACGGTTTGAAGTCCCTTTCCAGAAGCATAAGCCTCTAAACAAGAGGACGTATTTGCTCGTAAAAGCATTTTATCTGACCTAAACCCTATGTTGTTGGAACTCAGTAGAATCGTCTCGACGAGACGGTTCTAATAAGTACCAAAAAACATAGGATTTAAAGGATTTTATGAAATATTCTATTTTTGAAATCATATTGATCTTATCTATATGCCACAACTGAAATTTAAGCGACCATTTTCTTAAGCGACCGCTTTTTTCGGTCCCATGAGTGGTCGCTTTAAACACGTTTTACTGTATAAATCAACGATGCTGTGATTAAGCTTGCAAAGATGTAAAATTACATCTAAAAGTTTTTCAAACTATATTTATCTAGTTTAACTTCAAATGCAATGTTCTCTAAATAATTTGAAGCAAAATTGAACAAGTTTATCAACAACATGTATAAATGTCTAGCTGAAAATTATTTCATTCTGCAAAAGTTAAAATCAACGGAACGGGTACTCAGAATGTTAATTTTACATATCTGATTCACAATTCGGGCAGACAAATTGTGGCAAACCTTGCGTACAATCTTCGTGAGCCCAATCATGACAAACCTGGCATTCCACCCATACTTCTCCAGGGCGAGTGTTCGAATACACGTCACAACAAATGATACAGGGCCAGTCTTCACCACCGGATGCTTTTTTCACGCATGTCTTTGATTTCTTTTTGTTTTTTCTTTCATTTCTTACCGGTTTGCGTTTTTGTCGTTTTCCCCTTTTCCCTTCTTTGGCCTCCAAAACTCTTTTGTATGGGGATGAGGTGATGACCTCAGCAGATTCTTGTTTCTTGGCGCTTTTCTTTTGGCTTGACCGCTTCAGCTTTGGTACGGGGGAGATTTTGTGTATAATATTTGTTATCTTTTCTTTGGTGACATAACAATCACGTTTGTTAAGTTCTTTATTCTCCTTGATGAGACAATCGTAATGGCCTACGTCATCTCGAATCCTGCTGAACTGGACATATAGGGGATCTGACTGTAATCCATCGTTGTCCCCGTATGCCGATAATGGTCTGTGCCGGGTATCCAATACGTATATAGGTCGCATTATAGCCTTGCTGGCGCTGACAAGTTCAATTTCTCCAGGCATAGATAAAGGGTTCGCCATTCTTATGATTCGGTCCTGTAAAGACGAGTACCTAATATAGGATGGTAAATCGGCATTGATTGCGTCTCCTTGGATATGGTCGAAACTGTCTATGTTGTCACACATGTAGGAGATAACCTTTGTACGCAATTCATCAGCCGAGATTTGCTCAATCATATCAAGAAGTGGGTTGTCTAATTTCCCGTTTGAATCACGCTCACAGGTCTGCAACTTACGATTCATTCCTATCACTAGACTACGAAATAGGCAACGGCCATCTCCAAGTGTGGGAATCAGCTGGAAACCGTTTATGACATTACCGGGGACTGTATCATCATCTTCATTGATAAGAGGTAGGTCGGTAGTAATCACCGTCGCTGAAGTGTCTGGCTCCACATTGCTTTTGATGGGAGAAAAAGCGTGCGTAGCTGCAGAAGCGTTGGTCGGAGAAGCGCTGGTGGCAGGAGCTTTGCTCGCAGAAGCACTGGTGATAGAAGCGCTGGTCGCAGGAGCACGGGTGGTAGAAGTGCTGGTCACAGAAGCACTAGTGGTAGATTCGCCCGTTGCAGAGACAATAATGGAAGAAGCGCACGTCACAGAAACACTGGTAGTAGAATCGCAAGTCACAGAAGCACTGGTGGCAGAAGCGCTTGTCGCAGAAGCACTGGTGGCAGAAATGCGAGTCGAAGAATCGTTGGTAGAAATGCAAGTCGCAGAGGCTGTATTGGCCCAAATGCTGGTCGCAGAAGAACTGGTGCCAGAAGGGTTTGTGGCAGAGCTATTGGTGACAGTAGCGCGGATGGTAGACGCACTGTTGGGAGCAGCATTAGTGACAGATGCACTGGTGGCAGAGGCATTATTGGCAGATACGCTAGACGCAGCACTGGGAGCATCATCAAAATGAGTGTTCTGGTTTTCTTCTTCAGACAAATCAAACTGAAGGACTGCATCAAAATCTTCAGTCGAAAAAACGTTGGAATCGAAGGGCCAAAGTCCGCAGCTTTTGAATCCATTCACAGCTTTTTCGGGCAATGCAGTCTTCATGTAAGCAGTTCCAGTGAGTTTTGCCATATCGTACACTGTTATACGACGTCCAAGATTGGAAACCATGAATTTGTCTGCCTCACAGTTAAAGGCTGCTTTCAGAGATTTGAAATAAGCGCGGTCCAGTGGTTGCATCTTGTGAGTGCTATGTGGTGGCAACGTAATTAGAATAATCCCCTTTGATCTGCAGTACTCTACAGCTGCCAAAGTCTTATGGCTGTGATGACCGTCAAGAATTATCAAATGAGGGCTGTCGGGGGATGGATTAGCAATTTTAGAAAAATGCTCTAACCATTTTAAAAACAGCTCCTGATCTATCCACCCGCTATCACTTGGAAAACCGACAGACTGTGGCGGTGCGCCTGCCATCAAAGTACCAACCATTCGCTTTCTTCTAAAAATATACATTGGAGGTACGAAGCATCCCAACGCATTACAGGCGCAGAGCATCGTAACCAGTGACCCTCGCTCTGCGCTAGTTATCTTCCCTACTGATCTGCTTCCTTTCTGCGTCACTACCTTTTGTAGGCTTTGGACAGTTGTTAGACCAGTTTCATCTGCATTCCAGATACGTGAGGGTGGGAAATTATAGGTCTCCAATAACTGTTTGTACATGTCAAAAAAGTGACTTACTTGTCCACGATTGAACCCAGCAGCTCTTGACATGCTTGTCCCTTCTGGCTGACGCAATACCAATCCATGTCTTGATAAGAATCTCCGCACCCAGTCTTTTCCAGCAAGGTTGCGACACTTGTTGAACGGATGTTTGATTCCCATTTTATCAGCTAGATCATAAGCGAGTTTTTGGATGTCCTTGAAAGTCAGACCATACAGCCTTTTTTCCATCTCAAGGATATGACCTTTGAGTTCCATCTCTACTGCATCTGGAAGTACATTGCGAAACCGTCCAAGTTTCATTGACCCAGGTTCCTTCACCACCTTATCTCGATGCCGTCGAAGGGTGCGCGCAGGTATACCAAACTCTTTGCTGGCATGAAAAACAGGCATCCCATTCAATATTTGATCTAGAGCATTTTGTAGTGCAGTGGTACCATAGCTGCCACGTGTGGTAATTCTCTTGTAAGTCCTCACCATTTCTGAAAAAACAAAAAAGCAATAAAGTAAGCCGTACATTACAATAGACTAATGCTAAACAGAAAAAGAAAATGTTTTCGTTGTACAAATAAAAATGTGACCCGTCGTGCAAAAAGGGGCCATCTGGGAAGTGCTAAAAGTAGGCCTATTGACCCTAGTCAGACTGCGTAGGCTGACCAGGTTCGATACTTTTCAAAAAAGACAGATTTTCTGAATCTAGAAAGGTCAATCTCTTTTCCAAATATTTGTCTTACGGAATTCCCGGATGTTCCCTTTTCGCGTGACGGGTCGCAAATTTGAAAAAAAAAAAAAGCCTTCGCAGATGGTTATGTCCTCAAAACTTACTTTCTTCGGACGGACGAACGCACGGAAGGACGGACGGACGAACGTACAGACGTAACAAAGACGCACAGCCTGGAGACAATATGCTCGGCCAAAATTCTTTCAGGGAACATAAAAAGAACATATATGAATCTAATGCCAAAATTCGGGAGTGGAACGGGAACAGAACGGGAAAATGGGATAATTATTTTCGGTGGGGTAGCTTATCAATATCTATTCGTTAGCATAAATTTACCGTAATAGAGTAATATGCCACAAACCAAAATAATAATAAATGTTATTGATAATATAAAAAATAAAAAATGAGAGGGGCAAAACGCCTAGGTCGAAGGGGCAAAAAGCCCAGGGGAGGGCTTTATGCCCTCGATTCGCATGGGCGTTTTGCCCCAGATAGGGTATGCATGATTATGTAATCAAGGGAAGTAGCCATATAATTGTTCCGTAATTTTGTCCCTTTGCACGAACTCTGTAATGGCAGGCTTAATACTTTCTTCGTTTTAAAACACTGGCGAGTTCACCAAACAAGCACTACGCTTAAAATATTAAACAACGAAAATTACATCAAACTATCCTAAAATGAACAAATCCTCAGTCTGTACTCACCTATTGACTTTCAGATGAAATGTTGTTGGTTCCAGAACTTTCAGGCGATGACGTCAAAGAGATAGAATGACGTAAAGCACAAAAGTGTGTACGTCACATAATATTGGTGGTGGGCGTTTGACCCCACCTGGGCTCTTTGCCCCACTTTACCCTATTTATAATCAATGTCCTTCAAATATACAAGACGTTGTCCATCTTTTTTAAATAAAATATTTACAAAATATCTTAAGTGAGCACGACAAAGAGCTGGTATGCAGGTATATCTGCGGAACTGAGGAAAAAAAAAAACGCATTTTTTAAATAAACTGACTTTAAACTTCCCTCACTGGTCAAAACGGTCATGTGACAGCCATTAACGACAAGACCGAGTTTTGTCTTAAAATACTTTGTAGTTTATATTGAGAGGGCTTTACGGTACTAATACAAATCACTTTTTGAATATGTGCGTTTAAAATTTGCCGATTAACCTCTTTCTTCAGGGATTCTAGCAGACGAAAATAATGTCAACAAATCGAGTGACATCATCAGCCTCGATTTCGATATAGTATCACGTGGAAAAACAAGATGGCCGCGATATACCGCGACCACACTCGTCACAACTCGGCCGATTCCGTACCTACATCTAACATCGTCTGCATAAGGGAGGCTTCCATTTTGAACTACCAATCACATGATCTTAAACATGGCGGCGCCCCTGTAGATCGCTAAGCAACGACATGAACAACCACTGTGAAGTTATTCACTTCTATCGATCTGTCGGTGAAAGCTCCTAATGGAATTAATAAACCACGCTAAAAATTGAATGTACAAACTGTTTGCCGACTGAAATACTCTTAGAAAGATAACGATAGAAAATTTACTCATGCGTTCTTTCTAAAGAGCAGCCTTACAATTTCAATAACGGTAAAGCGGTGTGCTTCCGGAGACGTGCGAAATGTACCGTGTAGGTGCATATCAAGCTACGTGATACAGCCGAGGGATTTGATCACCGATCACCCGAGGTATGCCGAATGACCGCGACCATGTTTGAACTTCAGGGTGCCACTTACCCGTTTACGAGATACTTTTCACAGAGGCATAGATCTATGTATATCCTTCCCCCTAAAGATACGAGATATTCGATGGGTTTATTTTCCGTATCTAGATTTACTGGATCATCATGTAAGATGAACATAGTTGTTTATACAGTTCAACACTCAGTATTTGTATACAAGCAAGGTTCAAGTACGAGTATGCTGTGTCTATACGGCAGTTTCAAACAATGGCAAATTATAAATCTAGTTATTCTGCCTTGAACATTTCGATTTTTAATGCACTTTATACGGGACAGGCTCTCTCTTTGAAGAAATTAGCCTAGCTCTGGCAAAAAGGGGCTTAATGCATCTCCCTGATACACCGTACCATTCAAATGATCACATGATTATGGATCAATGAAACCCATTTTGTCTAACAACTAACGGAATCATGAGGTAGACTTGTCCTTTGACATGCATAAAATTGACCTAAAGCAATAAGTTTCGGCAAGGTCAGCCTGCGCGGACTGTGCAGGCTAACCTGCGTCGATACTTTTTGCACATCAAGGCCCTCTTTTACAGGGCATTCTCAAATACATCAACCAATTTAAAACTAGCACTCTGAATATTTCATTGTAAAATAGGAGAGAAAAGAAAACAGTAAACTTGTCTGGAAAATAGGTTTTGTCTAGTTCAAAGTAATGTATATCAGATATTTTTATGAGCAGGGACCTCTTGTTCAGATCCTAGATGTACATCGATATTTCTGTATGTTTAAAAATTGGTCTTCATCTAGATCTAGATTTATAACTGATTTTCTTTTTCTTTCTTCCTTACTTGATGAATTGGAAAATTATTCTTACCCACACAGTGATGATAAAAAAAATCTAACCTTCTTCTTCTGTTCTGAATCTTGAGCATGATTGGATCTGTATTATTACCAAATCAAATCTTGTATTTCAAATGGTTTTTTTTTTTGTCTAATCAACTGGGATCTTTGATACTTTGCCTGTCAAATTCACATTATTCTTACTTGGTTACTGCAGATTAATCTTTGGTTCCTATTCTTCGTGGAAGACGGAGTTATATTACCTTCAAACCAAATCTCATATTTCAATTGCTTTCAGCCTTGTGACCGAGATGTATACAGTAATACTTGAAATGGAAAAGAAATGGTATAATTATTGAAATCAACTCTTTACAAGACGACAAAATTTCAGACTTGACCAAATTGAAAGCAATCAGTACAGACGACAAAGTAAATGTAGCTGAAATGATGGGCTTTTACTGTGACGGGATAGAAAACATTGTATTACCAGCATTTTCTCGTTTTCCTACATTGTTTTCAAAAGCTTTATTCCCGATGGGTCGTTAAGACTCCAGATTCTATGGTAAAATGTTAAATAAAGTTTGCAGTCATTCGCTTAAAATTCATTAGTAATTAAAAGCAATGATAATCAATATGAACTGCGATGTACTGCATGAATATACATTGTGCTTAACCCTTTCCCCAACGACAAATTTTGGACTGGTCCAAACTGAAAGAGTTTGCAGACGACAATTTTAAATTTGATGAAAATGGCAGAAAGTTATCAAACAGGGTAGAAAACACTGTGGGAAAAGGAGAAATTGCTCGTTACGAGCAATTTCTCCTTTTCCCACAGTGTTTTCAAAAGACTTGTACTTCAGACACGTGAAAACCAGGGCTTGTTTGGGAAAGGGTTAAAGGAGAAAGTGCTCATTACGAGCAATTTTCGCTTCTTCCATAATGTTTTCAAAAGTCGACAACTGATTGACTGAAAAAGTCTGCTTGTACCAATGGCTAAGAAGGGCACTGTTTATCTTTTACCATTTTCCAAATGGTCCCGTGTTTTAATGACCATGGTGAAGAAGGCTTTTGAAAACATTGTGGGAAAAGAGGAAAATGCTGACAACTAGCATTTTCTTTTTTCCCAACAATATTTTATGCTCTGGTCAAAGACACACACCATCATTTGAGACAGACTTCACATGTCGTCTGCAAATGTTTTCAATGTAAACGAGTCCGAGTTAACCTGAACAGCCAAAGATAAATGATACGGATATAGGGATATATTTAGTCAGTAAAACAAATCACGAAGATGAATTCAAAGGCTTTTGGTGCCACGGTATCTCACTCCAAGTCGGACAGAAAAGATCAAAGATCAGGCTGCACGTTCTCTGTAGTTTTTATGTCGATCATTCTACATTTCACATTCGAGGAGTGACTTATTAGTAAAGAAGAAAACGAGAAATAAAACAAATGGGAAAGGGGTGAGTATCTGAATTCCCTAAACATCCCGTAAAACTGTCCTCAAACGCTGTAAATGGATCCTCAAGGTTCTGTAAATCCGTTTTACTTTCCTGTAAAGGCAAGAAAATTGAAAGATATGGGGCAACTGATTGCTACAAGTACATGTAATTGCAATATCTCCACCAAGTTTTTCACACTATTAAATGGTTGGTTGGTTGGTTGTATGGTGTTTAACGCCGTTTTAAACATTATTTCAGTTATATCGCGGCGGCCAGTGCACCTATCCATGCTTTCCTGTAGTTTCTTTTACCAGTACTCCGCACAATATTCTTTCCAAGCCACTGGCTGCTTTCCCACATAACCATCGTCGAAACAATGGTCAGCGGGGAGAGAGGAATGAATCCTGCCGCAATTACTATCATCAATCCTCTGAAAGAAATTTGCCGAGCCGGGGATCGAATCAGCGACCCCCTGTTCTCAAGTCCTGCACACTACCGACTGAGCTACCTGAGCTCGGCAATATACTACTAAAGGAATAGCGTTTTTCTTTTCGTCAAGTGTATCTTCTTTTGTATGCCAGCCGTGAGTTTTAGTCGATTAAGGTCTAAGCTTAGCCAGTGCTTTGGTTGTTTTATGAAGTCAGCTACTGCATTCGATTTTTCCTAGACAAAAGGCAACGTCAATAGAATTTCAAATGATAATTTTATTCCAAGCATCATATAGAGCCAGTTAAAAAAATACTCTTTTTTCCGACCGGATTTAGATCTATACCTAGTCTCCAACGGATAACCCATGAAAACGTACTAAATTCAGCCCATGCCGTCTGGATTTAAAAATTTTATTCCATTGAGGACACTTATAGATCTATTAACCACATCATCACTTCCAATAGACGGCTCTTCTTTCGTCCCCCAGTGGATCGATTTAACCCTTTACCAAACAATCCTTTGTTTTAACGACCTTGGGGAAGGGGGCTTATGAAAACCTTGTGGGAAAAGAAGAAAATGCTGGTAACCAGCTTTTTCTCCTTTTCCCAAAATGTTTTCCACCCTTTCAAGGAGACATTTAGGTGTAATCTTTCTAGCTATGTTAAATATATTATTTGCAAATGCTTTCAATTTTGGCCATCTTAAAATTTTGTTGTGTGGTAAAGAGCTGAAAAGTGAGAAAATGCTCTTATCGAGTAATTGCCCCAAAATAACCGATTTCTATTTTTCCCAATGGCATGTTTTCGCATATATCCCCACTATGCATGTTTTCGCACATATCCCCACTATGCATGTTTTCGCACATATCCCCACTATGCATGTTTTCGCATATATCCCCACTATGCATGTTTTCGCATATATCCCCACTATGCATGTTTTCCCATATATCCCCACTATGCATGTTTTCGCATATATCCCCACTATGCATGTTTTCACACACATATATCCCCACTATGCATGTTTTCACACACATATATCCCCACTATGCATGTTTTCGCACATATATCCCCACTATGCATGTTTTCACACACATATATCCCCACTATGCATGTTTTCACATATATCCCCACTATGCATGTTTTCACACACATATATCCCCACTATGCATGTTTTCGCACATATATCCCCACTATGCATGTTTTCACACACATATATCCCCACTATGCATGTTTTCACACACATATATCCCCACTATGCATGTTTTCACATATATCCCCACTATGCATGTTTTCACACACATATATCCCCACTATGCATGTTTTCGCACATATATCCCCACTATGCATGTTTTCACACACACATATCCCCACTATGCATGTTTTCACACACACATATCCCCACTATGCATGTTTTCGCATATATCCCCACTATGCATGTTTTCACACATATATCCCCACTATGCATGTTTTCGCACATATATCCCCACTATGCATGTTTTCGCACATATATCCCCACTATGCATGTTTTCACACACACATATCCCCACTATGCATGTTTTCGCATATATCCCCACTATGCATGTTTTCACACATATATCCCCACTATGCATGTTTTCGCACATATATCCCCACTATGCATGTTTTCGCACATATATCCCCACTATGCATGTTTTCACACACACATATCCCCACTATGCATGTTTTCACACACACATATCCCCACTATGCATGTTTTCGCATATATCCCCACTATGCATGTTTTCACACATATATCCCCACTATGCATGTTTTCGCACATATATCCCCACTATGCATGTTTTCGCACATATATCCCCACTATGCATGTTTTCACACACACATATCCCCACTATGCATGTTTTCACACATATCCCCACTATGCATGTTTTCACACATATATCCCCACTATGCATGTTTTCGCACATATATCCCCACTATGCATGTTTTCGCACATATATCCCCACTATGCATGTTTTCACACACACATATCCCCACTATGCATGTTTTCACACACACATATCCCCACTATGCATGTTTTCGCATATATCCCCACTATGCATGTTTTCACACATATATCCCCACTATGCATGTTTTCGCACATATATCCCCACTATGCATGTTTTCGCACATATATCCCCACTATGCATGTTTTCACACACACATATCCCCACTATGCATGTTTTCACACACACATATCCCCACTATGCATGTTTTCACACATATCCCCACTATGCATGTTTTCGCACATATATCCCCACTATGCATGTTTTCACACACACATATATCCCCACTATGCATGTTTTCACACACACATATCCCCACTATGCATGTTTTCACACACACATATCCCCACTATGCATGTTTTCACACATATCCCCACTATGCATGTTTTCGCACATATATCCCCACTATGCATGTTTTCGCACATATATCCCCACTATGCATGTTTTCACACACACATATCCCCACTATGCATGTTTTCACACACACATATCCCCACTATGCATGTTTTCACACATATCCCCACTATGCATGTTTTCACATATATCCAAGGAGATCCAGATCTATAAAAGCTAATTCGTTTAAACCTCTGACTCAAACGGATGTTCTCAAACTTGCGCAGTAAATTTGTTCGGGGGCAATGTGCCCTGAATTGTACTTTACCCAACAATTCCAAATTTTAACGATTCTGGCAGGTATTTGAAAGTATTGTGGAAAAAGGAGAAAATATTGGCAACCAACATTTTATCCTTTTTTCGCAATTTTTTCTATCCATGTAAAGAAACAACATCACTTGTAGGCTATCACATATCATCTGTTTTCTGAAAAGGCTTTCACTTTGACCTGGTCTAAAACTTTTTGGTACAGATTGAAGCTCTAGGGTAATTAAGGAGCCCTGCTTATGAGCAAAGCTACGGAATTTGGCTCTTTACCAAACGACAAAATATTGGACTCACCTAAATTGAGAGCATTTTGCAGACGACAATTCATATGTAGCTTAAGGATAATTGATGACTTTGAAAGTGTAGAAAACCTTGTGGGAAAAGGAGAAAATGCTGGTTAACAGCATTTTGTCCTTTTCCCACAATGTTTTCGAAGGGCCTATTCCTGAAGATCGTTTAAACGTGGAATTGTTTGGTACCGGGAATTTTGTCCATTTACCACACAATTTCGACTCTTAACGACCCTGACAATGAAAACTTTTAAAAACATTGTGGGAAAAGGAGAAAATGCAGGTAACCAGCATTTTCCCCTTTTCCCATAATGTTTTCTACTCTTTAAGAGATAAATGCCTCTATTTGAGCCACATTTAAATTGTCGTCTGCAAATGCTTTCAATTTGGACAAGTCTATATTTTTGTCGCGTGGTAAAGAGTTAAAGCGATTGGCTGGAGGTAAAACGACCTCTGTATTTGTGACGTTATTGGTTTGGCGCCAAGTGAAATGATACGAGCGAACAAAGTTATGTCGTACTTATTTGATTACAGGGCATCATAATTCAGGTCGAGTGAGGGAAGGCCAAGATGACAGGTGACAGAATTTAGTATCAATGAGAGACAGACGACAATCAGGGGATTGTGACATTTTCTCAGATTCTAGGTGTGAAACCAGTAATCTGATAATCTGTAGCAGGCAAAAGGACACGGCATGTCATGTAGATACCGCTTATAGATCTACCACTTGGAGGGTCTTTGCCTGTATGCCATGTTGTTAAAACTCCTTAACAGACGACATAATTTTAGACGTGTTGAAACTGAAAGCATTCGCAGACGACAAATTGAATGTGGCTTATTTCAATGGATTCTTCTTTGAAATTTTAGAAAATATATTGGGAAATTGAGAAATGCTGGTTAGGTTACTAGTATTTTCTCCTTTTCCCGCATTGTTTTCAAATGCTTTCTACATTACGGTCATTAAAACAGAGGACTTTTTGGTAAAGGGTTACCAAGATGAAGCAGTCACGTGATCAATTGGTCGACAGCAAAGACACAAACGAACGAAACCTACAGGTACTCAGAGCACTGAAAGTTCAGAGAGAACGCCTTTAACACTTAGGCTGCTGAGCGCGACTCGCTGACCTTTTGCGGACAGCGTAGATCAAGATCAGACTGCACAGATGGTGCAGTCTGATCTTGGATATACACTATCCGATACAGAGGTATCTCCAAAAGTATTTCTGAAATAGGAAAATTTGGGTTTTCACTATTGGCTGGAAATGTTTCATTTCACTTATTTAGCAGGGTAAGGGTTAACTGGTCTCCGTTGCAGATAATTATACGTATTACCTTAAAGGTTGTCAATCTAATCAGGGACGTTGCTCTTCTCAAGAAGATTGGACCTTATACAAAACTGTGATATTGTTTTAAACCTTTTATTCCTATTCGGACTTTTTTTTTTATTCTTATCACTGTATATCTATTTCCATTACGGAATAATTTCATGACATTTGTTCATTACTCACATTTGTACATACTATTTCTTCCCGTCATTACCCCTTTTCTATTTGCGCGCTAAGTGGCCCTAGATGTCGATCACTCTCTTGCACTACGGATCATTCCCATTCACCTCTGTAGTTGGCTCAGGAAGCAGTCCGTCATCACGTGATATTTTCGTCACTTGACCATAACTCAAAATGGCGACACAAACGCCGGTGAAAGAAAGACCAATCGATTGTTTTGTGTGCTGTTCAAACAGCATACGGACAACCAGACTTAGTGGTAGGAAATGTGAAAAAGAGGGATTTTCTGAAAAGCTTAAATGTCTTTTAATTTTGTTTAAATTGTCATTGTTCATGGGCGCAGCCATTTTTTTTTTTACAATTGGTGTAAGATTCTGATCGGTAAAGAAGCTTGAAAAAATAGTTCCATTGTATACAGGTAAATTCATCGGTTTGAATGCACTTATAATGTATCCGGAATCATATTTCCTTTGTCTACTTTATCATATTACACATGAAACAGTTAAACAGTAACAAAACATGTTTTCCTCGGTTTGACAAGATCCTTGTCATTTAACCCGTTGCAGAGATGTATGCTGAGAGTAACGAACGACAACTCTGCTCGGAGATTGGATGTCGATGCGCCATAAAACACCATACAAAGAAGAAAGGTATTACCTTAGATTGGTCACCTTCCCTGACACAGCAAAGGTGTAAAGACCTTTTCTACCATGAAAAGAACAACAACGCGGCACTACATTTTGTCGTGTTACCTGCAACTTTTCCTTTTCTTAGGACTTTTTCCAAACTACTGAAAAGGTGATTTTCCTTTCCGTCTTACAGTCCTCTTTTGTGCTATTTTCACGTGTTCGTGGCACCTTTAAAATGCCATGGAAATGGGTTTAAACACTGGTACCTGCAGGGCACTGCAGAGTTTAAACATTACAAGCTGCAGACGACATTTTTTCGTCTGTTCGCAGATCACTTTTGGGATCATAACAAAACGAGATATATAACGAGCATTTTTTTCTGGCTTCCAGCATTTTCACTTTTCCCACAGTGTTTTTAAATGCTTTCTTCTTCAATGTCGTTAAAACATGGGATAGTTTGGTAATCAGAAAAAGTTTGTTGCAAACAGTATTTGGAGTTCTGGATGCTTGTTCGATGGTAGGGAATTCAACTCGATTTTCAACATTCACACCAAGTGCTTTAACTCAGTACCCCTTTGGGAAATATCAGACACACTCAAAACTAGCATAATTAAAACAAAAGAGAAACATTTGAAGATAAAGGAAATTTTCTTTTCTGCATTGCATTGGAAGTATTTTTGGGAAAAAAAACGTAAAATGCTTGAAACAGTTAACAGTTATTTTTCCAATATTTTTCTTTAAATAATGTGTACCGCGCGATTTGTACAGTAGCCTGAAAGGTTACATACTCTATTACACCTCTGTTGATTTTTTATCTTGAGAGGGAACCAAAACGAAACAATCACAAATATTTGAGACACGCTCTGTTAAAAGGGGGCTTAATGCATCTGCGAAAAGTATCGATTCAGGTCGGCCTGCGCATTCCGCGCAGGTTGACCTGGGCAGAAACCTTCCGCTATTGCTCAAGTTTCTGTACGTCCACAGACCAGTCTACCTCATGATTAACCCTTAAGCTGCTAATCGCGACTCACTGACCTTTTGCGGACAGTGTAAATCAAGATCAGACTGCATAGAACGTACAGTCTGATCGTTGATCTACACTGTCCGATACGGTATTTTCTGTCCGGTGAAATCAACTTTGAAACCGCAATGTTTGGGGTTTTAGTATTGAGTAGAAATTTGCGTTTCATTTATTCAGCAGCTTAAGTGTTAAGTCGATTGTTAAAAAAAGTGGCTATTATGGATCCATAATTATGTGGTGGCTTGATTGGTATCATACATCACGTAGATGCATTAAGCTTCCTTTTGCCTCAGCCGGCTCATGT
The DNA here is from genome assembly GCA_945859785.2 of Tridacna gigas. Classification (NCBI taxonomy): domain Eukaryota; kingdom Metazoa; phylum Mollusca; class Bivalvia; order Cardiida; family Cardiidae; genus Tridacna; species Tridacna gigas. The sequence goes on from OX244032.2 coordinate 6,758,762, forward strand.
TTGTTTTAATTTTTTTCGTCAGTGCACAATTCCATTCATTACTATGGCGCGATCGGTTCCTTTGATCTGATGCTAGTTTAAAGATTTCATTGATCGACTGATTAAATGGTGTTTTAGGCCGCTTTTAACCCTTAAGCTGCTAATCGCGGCCCACTGACCTTTTGCGGACAGTGTAGATCAAGATCAGACTGCACAGAACGTGCAGTCCGATCTTTGATCTACACTGACCGATATAGTATTTTCTTTCTAGTGAAACCAACTTTGAAACCGCAGTGTTTCGGCTTTTAGTATTGAGTTAGAAATTTGCGTTTCATTTTCTCAGCAGCTTAAGTGTTAACATTATTTCAGTCATACAACTGTGACAGCCGACCGAGTCGTGTGTGACCTAGGTTTGACCAGAACTAGGGCTCTGAAGTGTCTTCTCTGTGGTGTCTTGTGCAGGGACACTACAGCGAAAAACGTGGGACCTCCAGGTCACGGTTCCTACTCCTTCACTTTTGAGTCAAGCACGACTAAATGAGCTGCGCTCCGGCAAAAGGGGGTTTAATGCATCTCCGTGATCCATTATACATGTACCAAGCAAGTAAGCACATAATTGTGGATCCATAAAATAAATTTAGTTTAACAAACAACTAAATCATGAGGTAGGATGGTCATTGAAGATGCAGATACATGTGATTTACAAAATAGCAAAAAGTTTCGATTCATATCAGCCTGCGCGAATACTTTTTGAAGATGCATTACCCCTCCCCCCTTTCACAGAGTATGGTTAAAATATGATAGGCGAAAAAGAGTTACCTTTATTTATCCACTGATATTTCTGAAATCTAATATCTCTGGAGTAAAGATTAAACGGGCAAAATAGTTTGATCTTTCTTTTCAGTGAAACTTAAGTTTGCATGCAGAGACCAAAATCGGAAATATTTAATCTCCTGGGAATTGTGTATTTTTGATTCCCCCGCCCCTCCCGATACTTTATTGTTCCATTTACTGTACTTTAACCCTTTCCGAAACAAGCCCTGGTTTTCATGTGTCTGCAGTACAAGTCTTTTGAAAACAGTGAGGGAAAAAGTGAAATTGCTCGTAACGAGCAATTTCTCCTTTTCCCACAGTGTTTTCTACCCTTTTTGATAACTTTCTGCCATTTTCATCAAATTTAAAATTGTCGTCTGCAAACTCTTTCAATTTGGACCAGTCCAAAATTATGAGATGACTTGCATGGTATGATGCATCAAGAAGATGCATTAAGCCCCCTTTTGCCAGAGCAGGTTCATTTATTTTATTAATATATTAGGCTATTATTTTAACTTCTGCTTATGCATCTATCTTTACCATTGACCAACGACAGTTGTCAATACAAAAAACAAGAGCACCGCGTGCAGGTGCCAACGCTCGGCTGCGGATGCTTGATTTTCAGTGAAAATTCTGAGTCGAAAAGGGCCATAACTCTGTCAAAAATATTTTGATGGTAACCTGCCCTTGTTGTATAGGTTCTCCTTTAGATAATTAACAAAGTGTCCTAGTTTTAAGCAAATGTCTTTAGTAATAACAGAGATATAATGAAATGTCAAAGTTTTCGCACGACGATGCAGATGACGACGACGCCAGGGTCCGTATTCACCAACCATTCTTAAGAGCATTCTTGGTCTTGTTCTCCAAAATTTTCCAAATTTGAAAGTAACACACTGTCTGATTGGCTAAACCATTTGGTTTAGCCAATCAGAAGTTGTGTTACTTTCAAATTTGGAAAATCTTGAAGAATAAATCTAAGAACGTTCTTAAGAATGGTTGGTGAATACGGACCCAGCAGGACTACAACAATACCTCGACGTTTTCTTCGAAAACGGACAAGCTAAAAATCAATAAACAAATCAGCGATCAGCATTTTCTTAGTCATGGCGGAAGCTATCTTTTTTTCCTCGATTAATCTGAATCATGAGCAGTTACATTATATATGAGCCAAGCTCTATGAAAATGGGTTTAATGCATCTGCAAAAAAGTATCGACCCAGGTCAGCCTACACAGTCCGCACAGGCTGACCTTAGTTGAAACCTTTTGCTGTTTGTCATTTTCCTTTATGTCAAAGGCCCCTTCTACCTCATGATTCAGTCGGTTGTCAGACAAAATGGAGTTTATAGATCCACAATTATGTGATTTAACATTAAAAATGATATCCATCGACAATGCTAACAAACACGACTTCAAGATATAGAGTGCGACCACTAAAACTACACTAAGCAAAACTCCGAAACGGCCACTTTTAACCCTTTCCCAAACAAGCCCTGGTTTTCACGTGTCTGCAGTACAAGTCTTTTGAAAACACTGTGGGAAAGGGAGAAATTGCTCGTAACGAGCAATTTCTCCTTTTCCCACAGTGTTTTCTACCCTTTTTGATAACTTTCTGCCATTTTCATCAAATTTAAAATTGTCGTCAATTTGGACCAGTCCAAAATTTGTCGTTTGGGAAAGGGTTAAGCATCTATAGTCGAACTCGCACTATAGTATTTGAGCCATGATCTGTGAAAAGGGAGCTTAATGCATCTGCAAAAAGTTTCGGCCCAGGTCAGCCTGCGCAATCCGCGCAGGCTGACCTGGGCCGAAACTTTTTGCTTTTGGCCAATTTTCTACACGTCCAAGGACCACTCTACCTCTGGATTCAGTCGTTTGTTAGAGAAAATGGATATGATGGGTCCAAAATTATGTGATGACTTGCATGGTATGATGCGTCACGAAGATGCATTAAGCCCCCTTTTGCCAGAGCAGGTTCATTTATTTTATTAATATATCAGGCTATTGTTTTAACTCCTGCTTATGCATCTATCTTTACCATTGACCAACGACAGTTGTCAATACAAAAAACAAGAGCACCGCGTGCGGGTACCAACGCTCGGCTGCGGATGCTTGATTTTCAGTGAAAATTCTGAGTCGAAAAGGGCCATAACTCTGTCAAAAATATTTTGATGGCAACCTGCCCTTGTTGTATAGGTTCTCCTTTAGATGATTAACACATTGTCCTAGTTTTAAGCAAATGTCTTTAGTAATAACAGAGATATAATGAAATGTCAAAGTTTTCTCACGACGATGCAGATGACGACGACGCCAGGGTCCGTATTCACCAACCATTCTTAAGAGCATTCTTGGTCTTGTTCTCCAAAATTTTCCAGATTTGAAAGTAACACACCTTCTGATTGGCTAAACCGTTTGGTTTAGCCAATCAGAAGTTGTGTTACTTTCAAATTTGGAAAATCTTGAAGAATAAGTCTAAGAACATTCTTAAGAATGGTTGGGGAATACGGACCCAGGACTACAATACCTCGACGTTTTCTTCGAAAACAGTTGAGCTAAAAATCAATAAACAAATCAGCTATCAGCATTTTCTTAGTCATGGCGGAAGCTATCTTTTTTTCCTCGATTAATCTGAATCATGAGCAGTTACATTATATATGAGCCAAGCTCTATGAAAATGGGGTTTAATGCATCTGCAAAAAGTATCGACCCAGGTCAGCCTGCACAGTCCGCACAGGCTGACCTTAGTTGAAAACTTTTGCTTATTGTCATTTTCCTTTATGTCAAAGGCCCCTTCTACCGCATGATTCAGTCGGTTGTCAGACAAAATGGATTTTATAGATCCATAATTATGTGATTTAACATTAATAATGATATCCATCGACAATGCTTACAACCACGACTTCAAGATATACAGTGAGACAACTAAAACTACACTAAGCAAAACTCCGAAACGACCACTTTTAAGCTGGAATTTCCCGTAGACCCTTTTTTTTGCATCCGCTGTCTAGAAAAGAGATAGTTCATCTGGTTTGAGTTTTTGGAGAATAATTGACCAGTGTAAAAGCATACCTAAGCCTAAGTCTGAAAAGGATTTCTGACTTGTACTTTAGAAAGAAACTTAGATAACCCTTTACCACACAATGACGCCTTTTGAAGCCCCTGGGACAGAAGCCTTTTGAAAACATTGTAGGAAAAGAAGAAAATGCTGGTAACCAGCACTTTCTCCTTTTCCCACAATGTTTTCTTCCCTATCAAAGAAAAGTTGTACCATTTGAACCACATTGAAAGTGTCGTCTGCAATTGCTTTCAATTTGGACAAGGCTATTAATTTTGTCGTCTGGTAAAGGGATAACATTCATTCACTGAACACTGAAAATTGAAAAAAAACAACAACATTTTTTTGAAAACTTCATGCTCCTTTTCTCAGTTTATATTTTTGTGCAGAAAATAGTTTTCACATTTTTCTTATTGCTGACAAAATTTCCGAGTAATTTACCATACGTTTTTTGACCTCTTTTGGCTGACAGACTACATGCATGCGCGAACCAGGTTTTTTTTTATATTTTTGAAAAAAGAGATGCCTTTTGTTGGCAAAATCGAGAATCTGTTCATTATAATACCATGGCTAACGTCCAGATATATGATATACTGTTTGTTTTAAACTAACTGTCTATTACTTGGTGAAATTTACAGGAGAAACAAAGGTGGCCGGTTAAAAGTTTTGCTGAGTTGTATTAATACAGAAGACGTTACAGGGCTCTATGGCATTCTCAGCTGTTATCTATACTGAGGACCCTAAGAATATATTGACATCTTTAACCCTTTCCCAAACGACACATTTTTGACTGGTCCAAATTGAAAGAGTTTGCAGACGACAATTTTAAATTTTATGAAAATAGCAGAAAGTTCTCCAAAAGGGTAGAAAACACTGTGGGAAAAGGAGAAATTGCTCGTTACGAGCAATTTCTCCTTTTCCTACAGTGTTTTCAAAAGACTTGTGCTGCAGACAGGTGAAAACCAGGGCTTGTTTCGGAAAGGGTTAACCCTTAGCAGGGCGACATAATTTTGCACATATCCACATCAAAAGCTTTTGAAGACGTGAAATTAAATGTAGCTCAAATGAGAGGAATTGTGCTTGAAAGTGTTGAAAATTTTGCGGGAAAAGGAGAAAATTCTGGTTACCAAAATTTTCTCCTTTTCCAACAATGCAGACTGACCTGGGTCGATACTTTTCTCAGATGCATTAAGCCCCCTTTTCACAGAGCACGACTCACATGTGTTTGCTTGTTAAGTGGTTAATACCATTTTTAACAATTTTCACTTAACAATGAGCAGAAAACCAGGTAAAAAGTAAAGAAAACTTATCGCGGCCTGGCAACTTTTGACCTAGTTTTAATATTCAGTTTTCTGTCAGCGACTATCACTTGGACCGACAGGTTTTCATATTCACAATGATTTCCATACTTTTAAATGGTATAATTTAAATTCAGTTGCCGTTCACAAAGCCCATTGTTTACTTACGGTCGCTATTGAGCAATAAAGGGAATTCAAAACACAAGTTATCTTGCACAGTCTATGGGCAAAGTCGGCTTCATCCAAAAATAAACACAATCAAGATTTTTTTTAACACTGACTGACATTCAGAGATCCACATAGGAAATTTTTGGCCGATTCCGTAACTGCATCTTACGGAACCAACCGAGTTTAGCCGAATGCCAATCCAAAGGATGCCGTACTTACTTACTTATATTTGACATTACGGTACTTCCTTGTGACGTCATCATCGTGCCTGTGCTTCCATAACCCACAGTCTTTACTATATCCATTTCAATAATTATCTTTTAAGCAGCTTTAAGCAGCAGAGTCAATCTAGGTAACACGAAACACTTTTTAGCGGATTTGTATAGCAAATTCGCTTACTGTCATCTTTCTGACCGGAACCAAATACATCATGCGTAACGACGCATGCGCGCTCCCACTATATAATGATATCAGTTTGACCTGATTATACTGTCATTCACGCTTGTGCTCTACCGATTCTACTTTCAGTTTTAGCTACTACTTATCAGCCTCGCTTTTGTCACTACCATATAAACTGTCCTACACGTGTATACATATTTCTTCCGAAATCTAAAACCAGCAAAAAACTGCGTAAGATTGACAGATCAAATTACCAATCCTTAAACAGTAATTGAATAACGGTTACAGCGCGACCCGCTCTGCAGAACAACTTTGACTTTCTCTGCCCTTGCTAACTCTATCTTAAAATGACTGCACATGTGTTGCGTGTGATTCTGTTCTTTTATTACACCACATTACAACTTTATGCTGCTCCACAAATCCGCTTCCCAGGACTTCGAGTCCTTTGATTTTTCATGATGTATGTTTTATGTTGCTAACTTAATTGATTGATTGACTGATTAATTTATTGATGTTATATCACGTCAACAGCTTGTTTGTTCTCGTGTCCTAGGTTTCAACAGTACGTGGTTAGGACTCTAAAGTCTTTTGTCCAGGGACATTCTGGATAACCAGTACCTGAAACCGTCGACATTATTGCAGTCCAACCAATGGCACATACTCGACTTAACCCGCACAGTGCCGCCTTTTAACGACCCTTGGAAAGAAGCCTTTTGAAAACATTGTGGGAAAAGGAGAAAATGCTGGTAACCAGCATTTTTTCCTTTTCCCACAATGTTTTCTACCCTATCAAAGAAAAATTGCCCATTTAAGCCACATTGATATTGTCGTCTGCAAATGCTTTCAATTTGGACAAGGCTAAAATATTGTCGTCTGGTAAAGGGTCAACATGTACAATTGATTTATTTCAGTGTAGGAAATATTGTGACAAGAGATAAAACTGCTCAAGATAATGAATTTCAACCTGTGTCACAATCGCTATGTCCGACTGAATATTTACATGTAACTCTTACAGCGCTAAATATATTAACCTTATCCTGCTAAGTAACTTAAATAAAACTTTCAAGACGGTAGTATAAACCCGAATAATCATATTGCAAACTTATTTTTTGGAGATAAATATCCCCTTATCGGACAGTATAGATCAAAGGTCAGACTGCACGTTCTGTGCAGTCTGATCTTGATCTACACTGTCCGCAAATGGTCAGTGAGTCGCGTTTAGCAGCTTAGGGGATAAGCCAAACTCTTTTCTAAAACACAACCACTGAATGATTGATTCATTGTATGGTGTTTAACGCCGTTTTCAACATTATTTCAGTTATATCGCGACGGCCAGTGCGCCTATCCATGCTTTCCTGGAGTTTCTTTTACCAGTACTCCGCGCAATATTCTTTCGAAGCCACTGGCTGCTTTCCCACATAACCATCGTCGAAACAATGGTCAGCGGTGAGAGAGGAATGAATCCTGTCGCAATGACTATCATCAATCCTCGGAAAGAAATTGGCCAAGCCGGCGACCTCCTGTTCTCAAGTCCTGTACGCTACCGACTGAGCTACGGGGCTTGGCACACAACCACTGAAACTGGCAACTGACACCTTTCTGTGCAGTCAGTATTTGATCTATGCCTTTCCTAAAAGCCTCTGCTGTTGCTCATGATGTTGTCGGGATTAAAACCATTTATCCCTTTACCATTCGATACCGAGTTTTAACGACCCTGAAAAAGACGGCTTTTGAAAACATTGTGGGAAAAGGAGAAAATGCTGGCAACCAGCATTTTCTCCTTTTCCCACAATGTTTCCTATCCTTTCAAATGCGAATACCATCATTTCAGCCACATTTAATTTCTCGTCCGGAAATGCTTTCAATCGGGACCAGTCTAAAATTTTTCTCCAGGTAAAGAGTTAAATTTAGCGCTAGATAAATTTATTCCGGTACCCGCACAATCTGTTGAAATGATGTCGATCTTACGAAGTTCAACTGTCGTAAATATAATTGAGCTGTGCTCTGAAAAAAGAGGGCTTAATGCATCTCCGTTATGCGTTACACTAAGCAAGTCATTACATAATTATGGATCCCTAAAATACACTTTTTCTATCAACCGACTGAATCATGTTGTATACTGGTCCTTCGAATTGCAGAAAATTGACCTATAGCAAAAAGTTTTGACCCAGGTCAGCCTGTGCGGACTGCGCAGGCTGACCTTGGTCAGTACTTTTTGCAGACGCATGAAACCCCCTTTTCACAGAGCGTGGCTCAATCATAAACAGTCTGCTTGTCGTTCTATTGACGTCCAACAGTAGTAAAAACATTAACCGTCCACACCAAAGTTGAAAAAAAAAAAAAACCCCAGCACATCACATTTGTTTCGGATATGAACTGTCAAGCTACTAATCCGTTCTGGGGAAAATGAATTCCACATCAAGACCATATACCAGTACAACGGTTTTTTTTTTCCCTCAGAAAGAGACATACTCTGACAAGCAAGGAACGAAACAATCTTGTTAACCCCTGCACCATTTAGTAAATAGAACGTGTACTAGTATTTTCAATCAATAACAGACCAGTATGTATAACAACTTCACTGCAACAATGACAAGATATTTATTTCTAAAAATATCCAGTATTTGAATTTGATGACAAGGTCATAGGTCATGTGCGGTCTTATCTTAATCTATACCGAGTTCAGAAGCACCACATGTTGATCTTAGCTTGGTAAGAGTTAACATCACGTGAGGATTAAGTAAGAGAACGTTTGAAGAGGAGAAATCACGATTGGGTAATAAATGTTAATTACTGTAACGTAAGTCTGTGGAGTATCGGAAAATGTGATGGGTGTTATTGGAGAAAAAAATCAGAGAGAGAGAGAGAGAGAGGAAGAGAGAGAGAGAGAGAGAGAGAGAGAGAGGAAGGAAGAGGGGGAGAGAGACAGGCAGACAGCCAGACAAGAAGCCAGAAAGTGGAGAAAGGAGAGAGAGAGAGAGGATGGCAGGCAGACAGAGAGAGAGAGAGAGGGAGAGAGAGAGAGAGAGAGATAGAGAGAGAGAGGCAGGCAGGCAGATAAGCAGTGAGAATGGAGAGAAAGAGACAAAGGGGGGGAGGGAGATAGAGAGAGAGAGAGAGAGAGAGAGAGGGGACAGGCAAGCAAGAAGAGAGAAAGGTAAGAGGGAGAGTGAGTGACAGAGACAGAGAGTTTCATGCATTCTTCATTATGAGGGTTGAACTGTTTTTTTTTTATTTTATACTGCTGAATTATTTAAGCCGAAATAGAAACCGATTCAATCATTGTATAAAAATTCCCTATTGATTTTAACTCTTTCAGCGCAAACTATAATAAATACAACCTTTTTCTACAGCTGAAATACAGTCTACTGATATCTCCCCCTCAAAAAAAAATATTGTAAAAGCATGGGTGAACAAACAGACGATATAGATCAAAGATCAGACTGCACGTTCCGTGCAGTCTGATCTTGATCTATGGCGTCCGCAAAAGTCTGTTTTCGCCCATGGTGCGGCAAGGCTTGTATTTGTATGATTGATCCGATAAGATTCACTGAATACAATTTTTTTTCCGCGTCTGCAGCGGGTAGCTTTAAACCCTTTCCCAAACAATGAATTTTAGACTGGTCCAAATTGAAAGAGTTTGCAGACAACAATTTTAAATTTGATGAAAATGACAGAAAGTTCTCCATAAGGGTAGAAAACACTGTGGGAAAAGGAAAAATTGCTTGTTACGAGCAATTTCTCCTTTTCCCACGGTGTTTTCAAAAGACTTGTACTGCAGACACGTGAAAACCAGGGCTTGTTTGGGAAAGGGTTAAAAGACCTTTGTTTGTTTTGTTTGACTGGTGTTTTGCGTCGCTTTCGCCGAGCTCCGGTAGTGCAGTCGGTTGCGCACAGGACTTGAGAACAGGAGGTCGCTGATACGAAAGTAGTATAGGAGGGTAGACCTCGGACAAAACGCGTTTTGTCCGAGGTCTACCCTCCCTGAGTGCCATTTTGTCCGAGGTCTACCCTCCCTGAGTGCCATTTTTGTCCGAGGTCTACCCTCCCGGGCAGAAAAAATGCCGCATCACTGCAATTTTGGCGTGATTCGGTTTCCGCGACATATGAATACAATAATAAATAGTCCGTTGCTAGTCTCGGGAGGGTAGACCTCGGACAAAAGTAGTTCCGGCCGTTGGTTCAGGTAGGAACCCTCGTTGGACTTAGTCTTTTTTTGGAGGGTTGATCTTTCTCTCTCTATTACCGTTGGACTTAGTTTTTTTCACAGTTGGATTAAAAAGTAGTTCCGACTGATGTAAACAAGTAGTTCCGACTGATGTAAACAAACGTAAACAAACGTTTTGATTGGTCGAGACGTTTTCCCGCCAAAATTCGATGGGGTTATTTCCCCTTTTCAGCTTGGATCAACGCAAAGACCTTTGTTGGACTTAGTCTTTTTCACAACTGTATTAAAAAGTAGTTCCGTCTAATGTAAACAAACAGGTTGGTTCAGGCAGAGTCTATCGTTGGACTTAGTCTTTTTTCCACGATATGGACTATATTCTCTACTTACGCTGGGTCAGGCAGAGAGCGTCGTTGGACTTAGTCTTTTTTCCGTCTTTATTCGCCTCAATCTTTCTCTATTACCGTTGGACTTAGTCTTTTCTTTGACTCCTAGCAATATGATCTTTAGACATTACCTAACTATATGATTTGAGTGTGGATTTTTCCGACATTTCCCGGAAACCACTTCGTCTAGACTTACCCAATCTTAGGTTTTATCCGTCCCTAGTTTTATTCGACCCTAGTTTTTTAATCTGCAGAACTTTTTAAAAATTGTAAAAATTTTTATCCGAAAATTTTTATCCGAAATTTTTAAGCGTAAAAATTTTTTCTATTGGTAAAATTTTCTCTGTAAGATTTTTTGAAAAAATTTTTCTTGCAAGATTTTTTATTTGAAAAAATTTTTTCTATCGATAAAAAGTTTTTCTCTCTGTAAGATTTTTTAATCTAAAAGTTTTTCTCTCTGCAAAAAAGTACAACAACACATCTACAAAATTGACAATTGTTAAAGATAGATTTTTAAAGGTTTTGGTTAGTCCTGAAAAGGACTGTTTTTGAGATTAGACTGTCTTTTTTCCTCGTCTAATGACAGCAACCAAAATTTGCATGACAGATGGGACAACTTCCAGTTCTTCTTGTGATTGTCATTGTACCATCCTTCGTGGTGATCTTTCTCCCGAGTTCAACGTCAACTAATATGAGCTCTGGAGTTGTTGTCTGCATAAACAGCTCAAGTAATTTTTCTCCGAGCTCTCTGTATGGTTGTGTTATCTGCTCTAGATGTCTTTGAACTGCTATGAGTTGTCTTCTTAATACCAACAGATCTTCACCAGCATTTAAATAGTCTTGGAGAGCATCAATTATTTGATGGTTTATCTGTTCCATATTTTGAATTCTTTTTTTCGCTTTGGTTACTTTATGATTTATTCGTCTTACTCGAGAGAACGAGAGTCGAATGACTATAGAAGAAGTTCACTGATTTTATAGCTTGGTAGAGGGATTGACCTACTTTGACTTGGAATTAACGTTAACCAATCGTTAGTTTCGTTACATTTTTTGGAACTGATACTCTTAGACATTGTAGATAGATCATATAGTACATTATGTTCTATCTACATGCTCTCGCCCACGTTCGCGCTTTTAATTCTAACGCGAAGTAGGTCAATCCCCTGTTAAGCTATAAAAGAGGCAGCATTTTTTTATTCTTGTATTAACTCATTTCACAATGAAGTTATCGAAATTCTACTGTGGGTTGTTTGGTAGTAAGAAGAAGAATAAGAAAGAAATGAAAGAGAAATGGGAGCAAGAGGCCATGGAAAAGAAAGAAGACGAGGCAGAAGAAAGAAAGAGACTAAAACATAAAGCTCTTCGCGAGTTCTTTGCAAGACGAGGGTATGAGTTTTATACTCGTACCCCAATCGTTAAGATGGGTAATATTTACCCAGACTTATCAGAACTGATACCGCCAACAGAGCATCGCGGTTGGCAGAATAAATTAATGAGAATGTATCCTTCATTGAAATGGTGAAGAATACGTTCTCTTTAATTTTAAAAACAGCCCTTTTCAGGGCTATCCAATACCAAGAAAGTTTTTACTTTCTTCAAATTGTCAAAAACAAAAAAGTCAAGTCCTATATGTTTTTTATATCTTTTATTTAAAACTTTTTATTTAAAACTTTTGTACAATAATCATTACAATGAAATTTTTATTTAAAACAATAAACTGGTAAAATATATACAATGAAACATTGAACTGTAGAAATATTTGAATCGTTTTTTTTTGAAAACAGTTCTTTGAAACAGTTCTTTGAAAATGTTTTTTCTGTTAAAAATTACAGACACGTTTTTCTTTTTTTCTTCGGAATGTCAGGCTCACATTCACTCTTGCGTTTCCTCTTATTGTTTCCATCATTGTGTTCGTCATTGTTATTTTTCAACACAATATCTGGACAGATTTTTGCACCATGTTTTTTTGTTTTGCAGAAGAAACAGTTCTTCTTTTTCTTTTCTCTTTTCTCGTTGATTTTCTTTTTTTCAGATCCTGAAGATTTCTGAGACATCTGTTCGTTGTTTTGCTCTCCAGACAGTGAAGAGGGTTCATTGTTTTGATCGAGTATAAGAGTATCCTCTGAAGAAAGTTTATTTTTTTGCGAACTTTGTTGCGGCTTATCATGTATTTCTACTTGAATTCTACAGATTTCTGTGTCGTTGATTTCTGTGTTATCATGCTCCATATTTTCGATCTCCTGCTCGATCTGATTTCCAGTCGATGAAGTTGTAGTCTGTGACGATTTTGTCTTCCATTTATTCTCGTCTGCTTTATAGGATAATAGAGCCCCAACGTATTTCATATGTTGGAATTCTCTACCGGTTTCCATTGTTGGTGAAATTTTAACATCGTGACTGTAGGGGTCCACGAAGACAGAAACGAATCTCCACATCATTTTTTCTTTTTCTGGACATTGTCTAGCCCAATGTCCTGATCTGTTGCATGTAAAACAGATATTCGTTGTCATATCACTCACTCCATGACGCTTGTCGAATGTTGCTTGATCCAGGACTCTGGTGATACGATAGGTATCTTTTTCTGCAAAATGTTGGTGGGATAGAAATGATCCCACGTAGTTCCCAGTATGGTAGACTTGATATCTTGACGGTATATTGGTGATCTCATAGTCGTGAGTGTATGGGTTAACATACAGGTACATTCTCTTTGGTGTTGTACTTTGTAGCTTGAACCCACTCATTTTTCTACCAGTTGTTCTGTTTGAAATCTTTCCGAAGAATGATGAAGATTTCAGTCGTAACGCCTCTTTTTATACACTCTTGGTCTGAAAAAAGATATAAAAAGCTAGGATTTTTTTGAGTTCTGGGACATTACTTGACTCGCAATCGGTCATAAAACCATGTCTAAAAGACTAGTACCGTATTCAGACAGTACAGGTGACGATGAGGTAATTCAGCCGATGTCGAAGAAGAGAAAAAAATTACTACCGGCAAAGAAAAGAAAAAGAATCCTAGTCTATCCAGACAGTAGCAGTAATGATGAAAGCGATGATGAGAAATTTTCAGCGTCAACCAAAAAGAGAAAAAGTTTACCATTGAAAGAAGAAAGCGACGGTGAAGTCAAAAAATCTTTGAAAGAAGAAAACGATGAGAAATTTCCACCGTCAACCAAAAAGAGAAAAAATTTGAAAGAAGATAAAAAATCTTTGAAAGAAGAAAGTCATGCTGGGCTATTTTTACCCAAGAAAGAAGAAAGTGGAGACAAAAAATCTTTGGATATGAAAAGTCTATACACCTTAAAAGAAGTGGGAAAAAAGAAGTCAAGAAAATTCAATACAGATTCCCGTGTGCTGGCGGCGTGCTTTAAGAAATTCGATGAGTTACAACCCCAGCAACTGACTACCTTATTCGACGATGTTATCCAACAAATCGTTCAAAAGTTAAAGGCTGAATCGAGGGATATGATCAGAATTACCATCAATCACCGTTCATTGGATATGGGGATTCATATACCCTTTCTATATGTGGAGGAGTTGGAGAGTCATACTATATTGGACGAGATTGAAAAAGTTCTACAGTCGAATGAGAAATTCGTCTTGAACGATGGTCACATGACATTCGATATCACACATACGGTACCCCCAAGTGGAAGTGGTAAAAGAGTTAGGGGTACAGAAATATTGGATTCAAAAGTTTTCGCAAAGAAGAAACAATCGATTATCGAAATTAATAATGAAGATCATCTATGTTTTGCAAGAGCTGTTGTTGTGGGGATTTATCACCATGAACGTGAAAACACCCAAGAATGGAATCGAAGATGGGATATCATCAAAAGATCAAACAGACCGCTTCAAAAGATTGAAGCCGAGAAATTGATGAATGAAGCTGGAGTTTCGTCAACGCAACCTGTAGGACCTGAAGAATACAAAAAAATTCAAGATTTCTTGTATGAAAAAGACTATGTTATTAAAGTCCATCAGCAGCAATCGAGAATGGAGAAAGTGTTTGAACATCCAAAAGTGAAAGATAATAGTAAAATCATACATTTGTACTATCATCAAAAACACTATGACTACATCAAATCCATTACATCATTTCTTGATTGTGGTTATTATTGCGAGTTCTGTGATATACGTTACAGGAATCGGGAAGACCATGTTTGCTCAAAGATCTGTAAAGGTTGCTTTCGTACTGGAAAATGTCCATCGAAATCAAAAGAGTATGTCTGCTACAAGTGTCATAGATGTTTTTTCAGTGCAGAATGCTTGGAAAAACACAAAACACTTCAAGGTAAAGAGAAGAAGACCATTTGTGAATTAGTGAAACTCTGTTCAAAATGTGGAGGCCAGTTTTTTGTCAGAAAGAAAAATCATGTCTGTAAGGGAAAGAAAAAGTGTCATCTCTGCAAGAAAATAGTTGACTTCTCTCATCGCTGTTTTATTCAACCTTACCAGAGTAAGATGAAGCATGACAGTGACGATGAGACGAGTTCTTCTGTAGTCAAAAAACCTTTGTTCATTTTCTTTGATTTTGAATGTCAGCAAGATACAGGGATACATATTCCAAATTACTGTATTGCACACCGAGCCTGTGCTGAATGTATCGATAAACCACTTGATTTTCATTGTTCCACATGTAGTGAATTCGAAGAAGGAAGAGAAGTTATTTTTCAAGGAAAAGAAACTTTGAGTCAATTCTGTAGCTGGCTCTTTACAAAGCATCATAAAGGAATCATAGCTATTGCCCATAATCTCAAAGGTTATGATGGTCAATTTATTCTCAATCATATTATCAATGTTGGGATGAAAGAACCAGAACTGACTATGAATGGGAATAATATTTTGAAGTTAGAATTGAATGGTGTGTGTTTGATTGACTCCTTCAGTTTTATGAACTTTGGTCTGGCAAAATTTCCGACTACATTTGGACTTCAAGAAATGAAAAAAGGCTACTTTCCTCACTGGGCAAATACAGACGAATTCTGGGATTACGTTGGGCCATACTTGGGTATGTCTTATTACAAGCCCGATTCAATGTCTGAAGAGGCTCGATCGAAATTCATAGTCTGGTATAATGACAAAGTTCAAAATGGTGAGGAATTCAATTTTCAAAAAGAGATGGAGATGTACTGTCGATCGGATGTTGATATCCTAAGACGAGGATGTGGTGAATTCAGAAAGTTGTTCATCGAACAGAGTGGAATTTGTCCATTCACAGAGGCGTTTACTATCGCCGGCGCCTGTAACAAGATTTGGCGAAAAGATTATTTACCAAAAAATCAAATAGCCATCATTTCAAGCAAAGACCCAGTCAGACGTCGGTTTTCTATGAAAGCAATACGATGGATTCAAAGTATTGCTAGGGAAAAAGGGATTCATATTCAACACGGTAAAAATGGTGGTGAATTTCAAATAGGAAGATATACTGTAGACGGTTTTCACCGTCAATCAAACACCGTCTATGAATTCCTCGGGGATTTATTTCATGGCTGCCAGACATGTTTCAAGGATCGAAAATATATCAATCCCATCAATGGAAAAACAATGGATGAATTGTACAACAATACCATTGAACGATTAGAAACCATCAAAAGAATGGGATATAACATCGTGACCATATGGGAACATGAATTCGATACCAAGATGAAGAAGGACAAAGAGTACAAAAAAACCATTGAAAGTCTATATCCGAACTGTGACCCCATCGAACCAAGAGAGGGTCTGGCTGGAGGCAGATGCAATGCAATAAAAATTGCTTATGATGTTGAGGAAAGCAGTGAGAAGGAAATCAAGTATATCGATATCTGCTCTCTGTATCCTTACGTCTGCAAACATAAATTCTATCCTGTAGGTCATCCCACAATCTTGACTGCTGAGAGTATTGATATGAAGAATATTCGTCAGTATGAAGGGCTCATTAAATGCAAAGTTCTACCCCCAATTGATTTGTTTCATCCTGTTCTTCCAGTTCACTGTAACAACAAGATGATGTTTCCACTCTGTATGAAATGTGCACAAGAAAGCTCAAACGTTTGTAACCATAAAAAAGAAGAGAGATCCTTGGTTGGAACTTGGGTTACATTTGAACTGTTCAAAGCTCTCGACTGTGGTTATCAGCTAATACAAGTGTATGAAATCTGGCATTTCCACTCTGTTTCGGATCAATTCTTTAAAGGCTATGTGGATAATTTCTTGAAAATTAAGCAAGAAGCCAGTGGATATCCCAGTTGGTGTCAGACAGACTCGGAAAAGAATCAATTCATTCGCGAGTATGAGGAAGCTGAAGGGATTCGTCTCGATCCCAAATGTATTCAAAAAAATCCTGGTAAAAGATCGTTTGCTAAGATTATGCTGAACTGTCTTTGGGGGAAATTAGCACAGCGTGAAAACATGAGCAAGACGAAATACATCAGAGAACCATCTAAATATTTTGACTTGATTACCGATCCGAAATATACGGTAAAGCATGTGGAAATTTTTGACAATGAGTGTCCATTCATTTTAGTCAACTATGAAGAAAAGATGGACTTTGTCGAAACGCATGCAACAGCCAATGTTATTGTAGCATCCTACGTAACAGCTTATGCAAGGTTGGAACTGTACAGTGTTCTTGAAAGATTGGGGGATAGAGTTCTATATTTCGATACAGATAGTTGTATGTACATTCATGATCCTGAATTGTGGAACCCTCCCATCATTAACAGTAGGCTAGGAAAATGGACCGATGAAGAGCCTGATTGTAGAATAACTCATTTCAGAGGATTAGGCCCCAAGAATTACGCTTACAAAATGAGAACAAAAGATGGAAAAGAAAAAAGCAAATGTAAAGTCAAGGGAATTACTTTGGATTACAATACAAATCAGATGGTAAATTTCAACACCTATTCAAAATGTGCTTTGGATCGTACAATAGAAATCAAAGTTCAGTATGACTGTAGAATCAAAAGGCATAAAGACAGAACAGTGACCAGTGAACCACAGACAAAAACCTTTCGCTCTGTATACACCAAAAGAGTGATTGTAAACGATACTGATACTGTTCCCTATGGTCATAAAAGTTTAAGGGTATAAATATCTGTAAGAAACAATATCGTGTTACACTGTTTTGAAGTGAGCGATCGAAGTAAGACGTTTTTTAAAAAAACAGTGAAAACTATCAAAAAGTGAGAAATCATGTCAAGCGAAATGCTACCTTTACCGATAGAACTACGTGAAAAAGTTTATAGAGATTTTATCCAGCAGCACACGCTCGATAAACAAGTACAGTTGGATATTAAATTCGCCTGTGTGAAACTTTGGATAAACAAATTGCATAAGGGAGTTGCAAAAGGAGAAAGATCGTGCAAGTTGTATAGAATGCACAGCTTTATTGTAATGATAGGGGATGATACAGATTTTGATTTTCCTCTCAAAGCTTATTTAGCATTTTGTTTGTTGAAAGACAACTATATTGCTAAACAGATGGATTCCACAAGTCGGTGGCAATTCATTATCGTAGGAAGAACAGAAGAAAGTTTTCTGAACGTCCTGAAAATGAAATCGGTTCTGTTTAACTTTTACTTACGCTATAAAAAAGGATCCATTCAAGACGGTGAGGAAATAGTGGATACCATGGAAGGGTATATTCTTTTTGATAGAGATGTCACAGAAGAAATCGTATATTCAACTCTTTCGACAAAAGATATTTCAAAACATGTTTTTCCATTTAGTGGAGTACGTGAATATAGTGAAATGGATAGCAAATTTCCATTGTTTTTGGGTAATGATCAGTTGCACAAAGTTATTGTGGAATATGAAGACAAGTGGAAAAATCGAGGTATCTGTGAATTTGCATTGTAACGATACTGCACTCTATGACCTATAAGATTTGAGGGTATAAATAACTGTAAGTGACAATACCATGTTACACTGGATTGAAGTGAACAATCAAAGTAAGACGGTTCTATCGAAAAGTGGAAATCATGTCAAGTGAAATGCTGCCTTTACCAATAGAACTACGTGAAAAAGTTTATAGAGATTTCATCCATCTGCACACACTCGATGAAGGAACACAATTCAACCTTAAATTCAGATGTGTGAAATTTTGGATAGATAAATTGCACAAGGGAGTTGCAAAAGGAGAGACATCCTGCAAAATGTATAGCATGCACGACTTTATTGCAATGTTGGTGACTGAGTCAAACTTCGATACCACCATCAAAGGCTATTTGACAGCTTGTTTGTGGAAAAGTGACTATTTCGCTAAGAAGTTGCAAGCCACAAGTCGATGGCGATTCATTATCATAGGAAGACCAGAAGAAAGTTATCTGATCATGCTGAAAATGAAATCACTCCTGTTTAACTTTTACTTACGGTATACAAAATCAAGAGATAATGCAGAAGGAGTGGATATCATGGAAGGCTATCTCCTATTTGATAGAGATGTCACAGAAAAAATCGTACTTTCAACTCTTTCGACAAAAGCAGTATTCAAAAACGTCTTTGAAATTAGAGGAACGTGTGAATATAGCGGATTGGACAGTGTATATAGTTTGTTTTTAGGCAATGAACAATTGCACAAAGCTGTTGTGGAACATGAAGACAAGTGGAAAAATCGAGGTATCTGTGAATTTGCATTGTAAAAATGTTCTGTCATTGTTGTAAATAAGAACTGTATTGTCAATGCTTTGTATATAAAAATGTACCTTCATTGTTTTTTGTATATAAATTGTCTTTGTATATATAAAATATAGTGTTAGAACATTTGGTTTGTTTTAAACGTTACTGTTTTTTCATGATATTGTTAAGAACTTTTGAATGAATAAAGAAATGATTTTAAAAAGGTCGTCTGTTTTGATTTCTTCCAAAAACTTGAATAAAGAAAAGTTCAGACTTAGAAAAATGTAGCTAGATCATTACATTCTATGTGAGATCATATAGTACGTTATGTTCTATCTACATGCTCTCGCCCCCGTTCGCGCTCTTAATTCTGTATCAAAGTAGGTCAATCCCCCCCTACCAAGCTATAAAATGTTGACAGAAATTTTCCTATCTTTTATTCTTTCTCTATCTTTTTATCCTAGCGATATGTCCGTGAGACAGGGTTTTGGCACTCCGCCTCAATCTTATTATAGTGGGCAATATTTACGCTATAAGAAGTACTTCAATCATGAGCATTTCATTAGAAAGCATTATTTCGATGCAGAACGATACTTGGATGAAGCTCAGCCTAGTTTGTTCTCTAGAAGATTTTCCGTTTCAGAAATTTATGAAATGGTAAAATCTACTGTAGAACATAGCGATAGTATTAAATTGCAAGGTTTCAACAAGATAATTTTTGAAATGAAATTTCCTGTTGAAATCGGAAAAGATTCAGATGGTAAAGAGGCGTATGTTTGTAAAGTCGTCGCCTGCTATGATGGATTTGAGTTGCCGGATGTAGTCAAGTATAAAGATCTTTCTGTCATCACGGCATATCCTGTATAATGGATAAAAAACAATGGTTCTTTTTTAAGAACCACTCTCTCCTTCTTTTTAGGATTGAGGGCTCTTTTCAGAGCCAACCAATACCCAGGAAGTCTGCTTCTTCGAATTGTCAAAAACAAAACGTATTTCTCAGATCTAAAGATTGGTTGTATCAGACTCAAAAAAGACTAAGTCCTATCCGAAGAATCGTCGTTTTTCCCCAAATACCCGCCAAGATCAACCGTTTTTCCCACTCCCGCCATTCCTTTTCTACAAAAGAATATAACAAGTCTGACGATTGGTCTACGTTAATTCTGAGTCAGAAAAAAGTAGGTCAATCCCTCCACTAAGTTATAAAAATTCAGTGAACTTTTCCTATAACCATTCGACTCTCGTTTCTCTCGAGTAGCACGAATAAGAAATCGTAAAAGTATACCAAGACGAGAAAAATGTTTATATTTTTTCCTTATTGCCCACAGTGTGATAGACCATGTGCAATAGAGTGTGGAAAATGCTTTCGTATCCTACAACATCTTGGAGAAAAGCACAATTGTCCAGAACCAGATGAGGGATTCTATGACTATGATGAAGACTATGGTGTAGTGATTTGGTGTTATCATTGCTGTCAAGCTTTCATCGTGGTCCAGTTTGAAGAAGAAGAAGAACATCTCGATCGCAACCAGTGAAGAATGAATCTTCATAAAAACAGTCCTTTTCAGGGCTAACATGCAACAAGAAAGTTTTCTACTTTTTCTTCAAATTGTCACTTCAACTCAATTCTGAATTAAGAAATATAACGAAACTAACGATTGGATAACATTAATTCCGAGTCAAAGTAGGTCAATTCCTCTACCATCCTATAAAAGACGGGGCTATTTTTCTTTTTTAATCAGTTTTCCCTCTCAGAGCTCAAAAAATGAAGACCCTCGACAAACGGTTCAAATTGGTTGAAGCAGAGCGACGACTTAGAAAGGGGTGCAAACAGATCGAATTGCTTAAAAATCGTCTGAGTGGGATAGAAAAACGATATGATAAGTGTAAAAGCAGAGCCGTGCAGTATAATCTGAAAATTCAACTTTGTTCAATCAAAGGAGTACTCATTATGTATAATGAGTATGTCCAAGCCAAAGTTGAAGAAATCAATGAACTTCGGCGTGAGCTATTCCCCGAAGATTCAGATGAGGAGGTTTAGAGTCCTCGATCTTTTCTCTAGTTTTGAAATTAAGTTAACCGATAGTTAAATTAATTTCATTACAGAGAATAGTGAAAAACAGCCCTTTTCAGGGCTAACATACACCAAAAAAGTTTTATCTCTCTTCAAATTGTCAGACCAAATCAATTCTGATTTTAAGAAAAGGTTAATTTTTACTTCAACTTATCAAAAAAAGACTAAGTTCATCAGAAAACCTTATTCCCTACCGCAACGTATAGACTTGTTTTCATCTATCTTTTACTTATTCAAAAGAGAATATAACAAAGCTAACGATTGGTTAACGTTAATTCTGAGTCGAGGTAGGTCAATTCATCTGTAAAAACGTATAAAGAAAGCCGGTCAAGTTCTCATTTAATCATTTTTTTACCTCTCAATACTCGAGGATAAAAAATGTTTTGCATGTTCATGTTTGGATCTGTGGTATATTATTCGATACTGAACTGGTTAGAAGATTGGTTTCGTCGACGACAGATACGTCATAACCTAGCACTACTTATTATGTTACTTGATGAGTTAGAGGCTGCGAGAGATAGACGAAGAGGTTAAAAAATACAAATCTTCGAAAAAACAGTCCTTTTCAGGACTACCAAACGTTAAGAAAAGTTCTATCTTTTCAAATTTTGTCAAGCAAAATTCTACATAACTCTAAGAAAAAATCTCATACCAAATAATATTTCCTAATATAGTATAGTTCATTCTTTTGCAAGTAAGCAGTATAACTATGTAAAAACCGAAAGATTATCATTTCTGCTTGACTAGAATTCAGTTGTTTTCGTTCAATCATAGGATATGTTACATTCACAATAGAGCTCAGATCAATCGGTTAGCTAGTACCCCAGATTTCTATCATTTCTCTCTGTAAGTGTTATAATCATTCGTGACTGCTTCCGACCGGGTCCGCGCTCTTAATTCTTTATCAAAGTAGGTCAATCCCCCTACCAGCCTATAAAACGTTGACGATATTTCTCTACAATCATTCGGCTCTCGATCTTCGAGTAGTACGAGTAAAAACACACTGTTAACGGGAAAGATGAATCTCAACTTAGCCGATTACAACTTAACCGACTACATCTTAGACAACTCCTTGCCACAGAGTGGAAACAGTGGAGATATTCTAGCGTCAACCATGAATTCAACATTCATTGAGCCAATGGCAGCACCAGTTAACAAATTCGAGGAAGAGATGCGACAGATGATCTCAAAACAAGATGCTACAATAACTCAGATTTTAGAGGAGTTGAAAACATTGAACAGAAACATCGAGACAATATGTCAGCAAAGACAGTCAACTACGCCTGTTATTGTGAAGATTCCGGTGGAGTTCGACTTTGATAAAAACAGCCTTCGAAGGCTA
This sequence comes from Tridacna gigas, assembly GCA_945859785.2. Classification (NCBI taxonomy): domain Eukaryota; kingdom Metazoa; phylum Mollusca; class Bivalvia; order Cardiida; family Cardiidae; genus Tridacna; species Tridacna gigas. The sequence continues at coordinate 6,781,032 of OX244032.2, forward strand.
ACAGACTCCCTTGTATCAGTTGTAAAAAAGAAAGATCAGAAGTCAAAGGAAAATCAGTCGAAGGAAAAGCAACACTCAAAGGAAACACAACCAGAGAAAGATCATTACCCAAAGGAAGAGAAGATAAAAAATAAAAAACGAGAAATAGAGAAAGACGATGATGAACAACTTCACAAAAAACAACGATACGAGCCCACCTATGTATCACCGTCAAAAATAGGACTGGGAAAACATGGGAAAAATATTGACAACTTCAAAGACTTCAAGATCCCAAAGATTCCAAAACTCAAACTCAAAAAGATACCCAAAGAAACAAAGAAAAGTTCTCAATAGAGAAAGAAGACAAAAAAGACAGTTCAATTTCCAAAAAACAGTCCTTTTCAGGACTAATCATTCCCCAAGAAAATCTATCTTCAACAATTGTCAATAAGTAAGTCAAGTCGCCTCCAACCGTATAAAAGACGATGATATTTTCAGTACATTAATCATTCGGTTCCCGAATAGATGACAGCTAAAGAAATGGTGATGGACTATAGTGTACAATTTCTACTTCTCTCGATGACAAAATGGTATCTGACAACCTTTCTACTGGCCATGATGCATGACTCCACTTTGTCTATGCATAAAATAAACAAAATAAGAAGGTTAATAGCAGATCGAAGAAGACCCGTGGAGTGTCCTATCTGTCAGACAAACTTTGGATACTATCATTAGAGGAGGAAAAAACAAACTCCAAAACAGCCCTTTTCAGGGCTAACCATTCCCCAAGAAAAGTCTATCTTTCTCAAATTGTCAATATCGGTAAGACCAATAGAAGAGTCTTTCATCTTTGGAACCATATCGTGGAAAAAAGACTAAGTCCAACGATAGACTCTGCCTGAACCAACCTGTTTGTTTACATTAGCCGGAACTACTTTTTTAATCCAATTGTGAAAAAAGACTAAGTCCAACAAGGGTCTTTGCCTTGATCAAAGCTGAAAAGGGGAAATAACCATCGAATTTTGGCGGGAAAACGTCTCGACCAATCAAAACGCTTGTTTACGTTTGTTTACATCAGTCGGAACTACTTGTTTACATCAGTCGGAACTACTTTTTAATCCAACTGTGAAAAAAACTAAGTCCAACGGTAATAGAGAGAGAAAGATCAACCCTCCAAAAAAAGACTAAGTCCAACGAGGGTTCCTACCTGAACCAACGGCCGGAACTACTTTTGTCCGAGGTCTACCCTCCCGAGACTAGCAACGGACTATTTATTATTGTATTCATATGTCGCGGAAACCGAATCACGCCAAAATTGCAGTGATGCGGCATTTTTTCTGCCCGGGAGGGTAGACCTCGGACAAAAATGGCACTCAGGGAGGGTAGACCTCGGACAAAATGGCACTCAGGGAGGGTAGACCTCGGACAAAACGCGTTTTGTCCGAGGTCTACCCTCCTATACTACTTACGAATCCCCAGCTCGGCCTTTCTTTCCGAGGATTGATGATTAGTCAGGATTCATTCCTATTTCATAGCTGATCATTGTTTCGACGATGGTTATGTGGGAAAGCAGCCACTGGCTTGGAAAGAATATTGTGCGAATACTGGTAAAAGAACCTCCAGGAGAGCATGGTTAGGTGCACTGGCCCTAGCGATATAACTGAAGTAATGCTGAAAATGGCGTTGAAACCATACAATATATCAACCAATTGCGCCGCTTTCCATTGTATTTCAGTTCTTTTCATGTCTTTCTTCGATTTTAATTTTCAAATCGAGAACTAGGCTTTACACCTCACTGCAAAAAAAAAAAATCAAAGTGTTGAAAGCACTGGTGTGGCATTTGTCAAGGAAGCCATTGTGGTGAATTAATAATTTGAAAAATAAACATCAGAAATAGTTTCAAAATAATGCTTGAAATCAACCTACTATATGGTCGTGCACAATCCAATAGAGTAGGTGCAATCTTGTGGAACGAACAAGCCATGGCGAACAAGCCCAGGGACGAATAAGCCCAGGAATAAACTGGTTTTGGGACGAGCAAGCACGGAATCGATTGGTCAGGAGACAAAGATCGTGTGTATCATTACGCCAATAGAAGGCCATAACGAATAAAGCTATTTTCGATAAAAAGAAGTGTTTCCACGATCGACGGCTTAATTCAATTGATTTTAATATGCCATTTTCAATTTTATATCTGAGTGCAATTGAAACAGTTATTTGTCTGAGTAAAATTGACTTTAATTGGGTTTACTTCCTTCGGTCTAGCACATATTACGATACATGATTTTCAAAGTGCCGTATTGAACTCATAGTGACATTGTCTTCGACAAATGCCACAAAAAATATGAAACCATATACATGTAGTACTAATCCTCACCAAGATACACCACACCGCAAACAGGCCGAAGCAACAAATCTTTCGCTAAGAAAGATATAAAATTAATCGATCGAGGTGCTCTAATAAAAAATCAGCTGAAAGAAGCAAAACGATGACAGGGACCAGCACACGTGTTTGAAATATCGGATTAATGAGACCTGAAATAACCGATATCTTTTTGGTGCAACGAACTGGAATTTTTGCCGGGAACTTGAAAATTCCTCGAAGAATTCCGGAGCTCTCGGACGTTCGAGACTCGAAATATCGAGGTTTCACTGTATGTACAATATGGATACACGAAAGGATATGCTTGTTAAGAGCGCTTGCTCATTTCCCACATTGTTTCTAATTTCAATAATGCCTTTCCTTTAAATGTATTCCTTTAACCCTTTCCCAAACAAGCCCTGGTTTTCACGTGTCTGCAGTACAAGTCTTTTGAAAACACTGTGGGAAAAGGAGAAATTGCTCGTAACTAACGAGCAATTTCTCCTTTTTCCACAGTGTTTTCAACCCTTTTTGATAACTTTCTACCATTTTCATCAAATTTGAAATTGTCGTCTGCAAACCCTTTCAATTTGGACCAGTCCAAAATTTGTCGTTTGGGAAAGGGTTAACGACACAATAACAATCAGTACATTTTTCACGTGTGAGTGGCGTTTAACTGGCCTTTAACTGGCTTTCAAGGGTATTTCAGCTCACTTAATCATCTTCTTCCTCAGTGCAATGTTTTGGCTCTGCAGTGCCCTGTCCGAGGAAACTTCAACATAAATATGGGTGCTAGAAGGATCTAACTAGAGTTCCCTGCCTACAAAGCCAAGGCTTACGCTTTACCACCCAGTCCTATGATTTAACGACCCGTATAAGAAAGCTTTTGAAAACATTGTGGGAAAAGGACAAAATGCTGGTAACCACTGAAAAGGAGGTCCTAACTACCAGTTTGTTGGTTTGTTTATATGGTTGTTAACGCCATTTTCAACATTATTTCAGTTATCTCTTTACCATACGACAAAATTTTAGACCGGTGTATATTGAAAGCCGCTTTGCAGATGGCAATTTCAAAATTGTCCTTGATAGGATAGGAAATATTGTGGGAAAAGAAGAAAATGCTGGTTAGCAGCGTTTTCTCCTTTTTCCACACTATTTTCAAAGGCTGTCTTCGTCAGGGTCGTTAAAAGTCGGGATTGTGCGGTATAGGGTTATACCGCAGAAGGCCAGTGTTTCCTTTACCAGTCCGTTATATAATATTCATCCCAAGCCACTGGCTACTTTCCCATATAACTATCGTCGAAAAACTAATCAGCGTTGGGAGGGTAATGAATCCTATCGCAGTCACTATCATCAATCCTCGGCAAGAGATTCGCTGAGCTGGAGATTTGAACTGGCGACCCAACCCACCTGGTTTCAAGTCCTGTGCGCTACCGGACTCGGCACAACCAATTAGCGGCGTGTCGACAAGTAGCTTGTCGCACTATGAATTAACTTTCAAGTTGGTTAACGAAGGCCTTAAGCGAAGACTTTAGAAACTATAGGGTCCGTATCTATCAATCAATCAAAATGGCATTCTAAGGATTTTTTTTATGTATTTCAAAGAAAGAAAGATTGATTGATTGATTGTAGAGTGTTTAACGCCGTTTTCAACATTATTTCAGTTATATCACGGCGGCCAGTGCACCTATCCATGCTTTCCTGGAATTTCTTTTACTAGTACTCCTAACAATATTCTTCCCAAGCCACTGGCTGCTTTCCCACATAACCATCGTCGAACCAATGGTCGGCGGTGAGAGAGGAATGGATCCTGTCGAGATGACTGTCATCAATCCTCGGAAAGAAACTGGCCAAGCCAAAAGAAAGAAAGAGAGACAGGCTAAAAGGAAATTGAAAATAAGTGCTCTTTCGTGCTCGTGGAAGCTTGGAATCGCATTTGTGGCAAAAAGTTTGTTACAAGAGCTGCAAGATTATGGGGCTGGGGGGAGGGGCATTAGATACTGGGTTTCGTATATTCAGTGTGTGGTATCTGGGCTCGTATTCACCAACCACTCTTAACCCTTGGATCTTGGATCTACACTGTCCGCAAAAGGTCAGTGAGTCGCACTTAGCCGTCAATGGGTTAAGAACATTCTTCGTCTAATTCTAAAGAATTTTCTAGATTTGAAAGTAACGTAATACCTGATTGGATAAACCATTTGATTTAGCCAATCAGAAATTGCGTTATGTTCTAAATCCCTACTAAATCCCGACTAAGAATACATATTTAGAATGGTTGGTGAATACGGCCCGTATACATAGAGTGAGTAGGGACAAGCAGAGTAAAGAAGTAGCAAGATGCATTGTTCTGAATTCTAAGACAACTTGCTTAATCTTGGATCTACTGTGTCCTAAAGCTGCAAGTTTGTAGGGTGAGAGAGTTGATCAGTACGGGAAAGGGTGTTTGTTAGTATTCCAATTACAAATTGATTTTGGCATGTACTATTTAGAGAATGATTGGTTTCTATATTAAGTTTTTGATATCTGACAGATCTATATCGTAAATGGCTGCAGAAACAGACCTACGGTAGTATTCGCAAACAATACTTATTATCGCCAGTCGGATAGAGTTATCTCTCTTTGAACATTCTTGTACATATTAGTCTGGATTACCTGCCCCTACGACTACGTTATAGGGTCAGGCAAAGCGCAATAATGGCGGCCTCCATGGCGACCTCAAGCTTAGCCCTACATGCTTTCCTGTTTTTTTCTCAATTTCATGTGATCCAGTTTGATCAGTGAATAAAATGGGATCAATTTTGTACAAAATATACATTACCGAATCTAAAGCGTGCTGTTGGGGTATGGTTTAAATATAAAATTTTACTATGAATCGTTTTAAAAGTAGCTCTATTTTCGGACGTTATATCGGTCCATTGACATTTCGGATACTTAAAGCATTTTAGATAGGTAGTTTTTCTCGCTAAATAAGAACGACAATTAAAAAAAACTAACTGCCATTACTTTTTTTGCAGCCGATCTGTTTTCAGTTCAGTCTGTAGTCGGATCTGATCAAGTGAAACAAGTTGGCTTCTTTAAAAAAGAAGCCAGGAGAGGTCAGCATCAATGTTTTCAAATAGCTTATTGCTTTTAATTTCAATATATTTTAGTACATATAAACAAATAAGTAAGGCATTATATGATTGCCGCTGTGTAAAAAGGAGAAATCTTTTATGCATTACATGACCATGAGACACGTGACCTTTTTCCCACGTTTTCAAGTGATCTTTTCCCGCGGTGTTCTCTTTTTTAACGAAATTCTTTGTGTGTGTGTGTGTGTGTGTGTGTGTGTGTGGCTTTATTTGTTTAATGAAAAATTACAACTACTGGAAAGGTCATTTGCAATCAAATCAATATAACAAATCCTTTTTGAAATCCGTCATATAAAAACAAAACACGTCTATTTCTTATTTCAGTTTTTGGATTTCGGTTTATTTAAAAAAACCATGACGAAACAGACTGTGTATCAGAACGATTTCGCTGAGAAGCATGGAATTAGGCAGCAATTTCTGAAGCAGTCTACATTTTAAACTCACCACTGTTGGAGAGGTCTGATGACCTCTCCAATAACAATAATCCGTTACTTCTGCATATTACCAATGGGGGCCGCCATTATTGCGCTTTGCCTGACGTACTTTTGAAGTACGGTGGGGTACCGGACTAATATTAGGAAAGAAAATGAACACGTCTCAGGAGACAGCGCGATATTTAAAAGTCTCATACGGCGCCCGTACCGTAAACAAAACATTGACAGACCATGACGAGAAATAACAAATGAGAATTCAAAGCCTAAATCTACATACCAGACACTGCATTGCACTGATATATGCCTTATTTGGTAAAGATAGTTGCATTTGATTGTAATATTTCGTATATGAACCATGCTCTGTGAAAAGGGGGCTTGATGCATCTGCGAACAATATCGACCCAGGTCAGCCTGCGCAGTCCGCGCAGGCTGACCTGGGCCGAAACTTTTCGCTATTGGTCAATTTTCTGTATGTCCAAGGACCAGTCTACCTTATGATTAAGTCGGTTGTTTAAAAAAAAGGCTATTATAGATCTATACACAATTATGTGATGGCTTTAATGGTATCATGGATCACGGAGATGTATTAAGACCCCTTTTGCCAGAGCATGACACACACACACACACACACACACACACACACACACACACACATATATCGCCAATGATTTTTGTTTATGCGTGGTCCCGGTAAAACGCGCCTGAACACGTCTTTAATTTGAAGCGTTTCACAAATGGAAATAAGCATTTGCACTAGGAATTCCATATACAAATCCACCCGTCTGATATTAGAACTGCAATGTGCGAAAACAACATTCGGGGAGATGCTGGTTTCGGGAGGGTTTTTTTTTTTTATAAATTGATTGTGCTCTGTGCTCTTTATAGAACAATGGGCTTCTATATTCAGTGTTTGATAGCTTAAGCACTTACAGCCCGGGTGGATTAATATACCAAGGTTTGTGTCCACCAAAGCATATATATGTTGTTCTAAATTTATCGACTAGCCGTCTAATGGGGGTACGGGGGAAGAAAGCAATTCCTGTATGCCAAATTATCTCCCTTGTCAGATAAAGACTAAAGGTAACCAAATAACATATTTGTCCTTTCACCTGTATTCCTCTGTTTTTGTGCTTGATTCCCTAGGGATGTTGCGATAAATATATTAATATTATATGATTTACGGTTTAAAAATGTAAGGTCCTAATGTAATTTTAAGGTAGAATCTGTTCTCAATCATTAGCAAAAATGCAAGATCGATTTGTAAAACAATCTAACCAGATTTAGTTTAGATATTATCAAGAACATATTTGTGAAGTGCAAGAAAATCAAGGATAAAAACCAAGTAATCTCCTTCTCAGGACCAATATAGTACTGGAGAGGAATCAGGGGAAATAACTAAGAATCCCATTGAACGCTTCAGCTGCTCTGACGGCTAGTCTTAAAATTTAGAAAGAACTGAATTTATATGTTTTGGTGAATACGCACTGACTAGGTCAAAGTATTAAACTGTAGTCCTTACGAAATTCACCAATCTCTTTCTGAACGTCCACGGAGGCCATATCTATTGATTAAATTGAAAATAAAAGAACAGAGAGTATTGAGAGCCAACCTTCAGTTTCATGCAATAGAACAGAAGAAGGTTTAACAAATGTCAATCCATCACTGTGTGAGTAATACACGTTTCTTTGAAATTCAATTAGTATGTTGGCCATTAAAAGGTCTTCAGCTTTCCTTTCAGTTCTTTACCCAATCTTAACGACATTGAGGAAAAAGGCTTTTGAAAATGTAAAAGCATATTGAGCGACATTTTTAGAGGCCGAAGTAATAACTGGGTATTTCTGCGATTGTATACTAATAAATGATCAATCGAATGGGAAAAAAAAAACATCACGTGGGATAAAAGTCATACGTACAAAATATACAAAATTTGATTGGCAAACATGTTCACGAGGGCTTGTGCCTAAATATGGTTATAAAAAGTGAGTTTACTATCTAGCAACTGGTGAACAATAATGTGAATACTGTTCCAACCTAAAACGGCATAATTTAACATGCATTAGCGCAATAGGTTGGTTTCTTTTGTTACTTTTTCACTGATTTATAATTCATTTTTCTGCCAACGACTAACTTGTATCTACTGTCTAATAATAGATTGTCATTTTCACAATATTTTCCATACTTTTAAATTCAAACGCATTCTAATACCCAAATTATTTACTTTTGGCCGCTTCTGGGCCTTTAAACCTTGAGAATATATCACGTACAATAAACAACAAGTTTAATCGATAGATTTCATTTTCATTATTATCAAGCTATTCATAATACAGGAGTCAGGAGCGTTGGTAAAGGTTAAAGGATTTACTATTCCCCTTTTTCCGGATACTTCACAAAGCCATTACAAGATCTCGAGATAAATCTTAGTAAATAATGCCATCGATACTCGTTAACCATAAATTTAGCGGACTGACATCCCAGAATAGTGACCTTTCTTCAAAATAGATGCATTTTTTTCAGAAGATAGACAAGTAAAATTCGACTAAAAGGGCTTGTAAATCAAATATTATAACGAAAGCGCCTCTCCTTTTCTGTCTAATAAACTTTTACCATAGAAATACGACTTGTACCCTCGTAGTACGAAACTTTGGAAACTTTGCGAGAAAAGGAGCAATCGCTTATAGTAAACAGTTGCTAATTTTCCACAAGTGCCACAGTTTCCTCATTACATGTATTTAAAAAAATGTTCCTTTAAAAAAAAAGTCATTTTTGCTTTACTGGAACTGAGCCACCTAAATATACCTGTAGCTTGCATGGTGATAGATTACTCTGTATCACGCCTATAACTACAACTGGTGTCCTTTTCGAAGAGTGCGGGCCAAGATCAGCCTGCACGGACGTGCAGGCTGATCTTGATCCGTACTCTTCGATACCCATCTAAGTGCTCAAGCTTAACCACACTCTTTTCAAATCAATAAATGCAAAAGAATGATTGTTTCAGTTGGCTATTCTTATCTAGCAGGATACAGGGTATGTTGTATTCGCCACTGTACCTTCAATGCTTCCACCCACGCTCGCTTTTTTCTTTCCGTTTGAGCCTTTGAAATTCGAATCGGTTACTTCCTGTGCGTCATTTCCGGCAATCAGAGGTAAATGTTGCTGTTGGTCACCATTTGGGGAAATCGCTTCCGGGTCATCCATTGTGCGATATCTGAAAAAAAAAACATATCGATATTAATTAACAGAGAGAGAGAGAGAGAGAGAGAGAGAGAGAGAGAGTGTGTGTGTTTTACAGTGAATTAATCTATGCTTTAGGATAGAGCAAATTTACCAGCATTTTCTCCTTTTTCCTTAACGTCTCAAAAAAAAAAAACTTTCTTTTGTTGCCGAGCCGCGGTAGCTCAGTCGGTAGCGTACAGGACTTGAGAACAGGAGGTCGCTGGTTCGATCCCCGGCTCGGTCAATTTCTTTCCGAGGATTGATGATAGTCATTGCGACAGGATTTATTCCTCTCTCACCGCTGACCAGTGTTTCTCACGGTGGTTATGTGGGAAGGCAGCCAGTGGCTTGGAAAGAATCCTGTGCGTAGTACTGGTAAAAGTAACTCCAGGAAAGCATGGATAGGTGCACTGGCCGTCGCGATATAACTGAAATAATATTGAAAACTGCATTAAACACCATACAATCAATTAATCAATCATAAAACGTGTTTCTCGCAAATATGAAATTGTGAATAAGTCTGGCCAAGACACGCACATTTTCCAGTAGCATTTTGCCATGACATGCTAGTCACTTCGACATAATTCAATCATTTTCGCGGTTGTTAAAACTCGGGATTATACAGTAAGGGCTGAAAAGCACAGGAAATCAGTAGTATTGTAGGTCTTTTTGTAACAGGGGAGGCAACTATAACTTATTGAAGTGATTCTTCAAAATTCCGGTAAAATTTATCGTTCTTGTTTTAACTTCTGTCTCGACTTAGTACACAATGGTGTGTTATATGCTACGGTATCTTCGCCTTTTCAACTAGAAAACTATTTTTAAATGACTTTTATTGAAAAAAAAAAGTGCGAAAAAATCCAGATTGTTCTTGTTAAATGTTTATGCTCTAACTGTTTTGCTAAAGTTTATGTATTTGTCTGTTGGTTTGTTTGTTTAATCAAAAGAGATCTACAGCCGCTTAAGACAGTATTTTATATCACCGATACAGCTCACTTGATCATGTATGTCCTGGGTTTCACTGAACTGGGTTCTGTATTGCCTTGCCCAAGGTCACTCTATCATGACAAGTGTTGTTGAGATTACACAAGGATTACTTTGCTATAAATCCACAACATTCAATACTGAACATTTAACCCGTTACCACACAGAACTCTGAGAAAAAAAAGTTTTTGAAAACATTGTGGAAAAAGGAGAAAATGCTGGTACTCAGCATTTTCTCCTTTTTTCCACAATGTTTTCTACCCAACCACAACACAAATTTCAATTTTTTGGTCACATTTATTTTGTCGTCTGCAAATGCTTTCAATCTGAATAAGTCTAAAGCTTTGTCGTTTGGTAAAAGAGTTAAAGAACTAAAAATAACATAGCAAAGAATATGTTGCCCCTGCGAACCTTACATTGTCAAACCTTGAAAACGAACTGTAATTACATACAATACTACAATACAATAACTGTACAATAATAGTGTAAAACCTTTCCTTGCGTGAGAACAGTTGACAAATCTTTGGTTAAAGGGGGCTGTTTAGGTTTTATATCGTAAGTCAACATTTCTTGTAAAATACCGATAACCAAAGCTAGGTATGTTTCTTTGCAATAATTTAGAAGCTGTGCGGTTACGTTCAGTAAAATGGCTACAGCTTTGGGCATTACATTAGATGTGACGTCATCATACTGATTTGAATACGAATCCTCGTAATCGACGTGTGCTATTGATCTTGTGACATTCCCAGAAATCTTTGCGAAATTCTAGAGATACGTTAAGAGGCTACGTAGCCTACTAAGACAAGACAAGACAAGACAAGACAAGACAAGACAAGACAATACTTTATTGACTTAAACTCTACAGTTTCTCGTCAAACATTAAAAAAATAATAATAATAGTACAGTGACTAGCAACAGAATAGTCGAACAAAAATCAATGATGTTAAAGATAATGCAATGACAATGATAATGGTAGAAAGACAGATCTTAATGACAACTTTGACAATGAAAGCAAATAGATCTTCATTTATGAAGAAAATAACAATAATAAATGACACTATATGAAGAGAAGCACATAGCTGAACAATGAAAAAGTTGACTCACACGAGACTACCTAAACATTATTCTATGTTGTTAATAATTTCCGATCTTCGAGAAAAACTTTGCTTAATAAACTTGGCTAAATTTGAAAGACTATTTCTGTTTTTTGAATTTAATAATTTCACAAACTTAAACATATTTGGGCGTTTATAAAAATACTTTTTGATGTGAACCGTTCTTAAATCTACATACGCTGGATAGACTAATAAAAAATGATATTCATCTTCAATTTCGTTTTTGTCACAACAAGTGCAGATTCGTAAACTTCGTTCCACTCTGTTGTTACCATATCTTCCTGTTTCAATTCTTAATTGGTGTGATGAAAGTCTGAACTTTGCTAAATGTGTTCTCCATTTCCTGGGTAATACTTTTAAATAATGTTCAATGTCTATTGGGGTACGAATAAATCTGTACATTGTAAATGATCCATTATTTTTAGAAGTATCTAAATTTTGAGTAAATTCGTCAATGACCCTGCTTTTAAAAAGAACATGAAAAGTTTTCAGATTTACGCTATGTGGATTAAACCATACGTATGCAAAACCATACCGAAATAAAAGGCTTTTGACATTACTACACCAATTTGAAGCACCGCTATCGCTCTGTGCTAACAAAGCGTTATACATTGTACTAATTATTATATTATTGGACGATAATATCTTGCCCCAATATTTAATTATACTTGAATACCTATTAATGTATAATGGGTACCTATTTAATTCACTATATAGGATAGAAGTACATGTGGAACTTTTCACACCCAAATTCTTCTTACAGAATTTTAGATGCAAACGCTCTATTTCTTTTGATTTAGACATACCCCATATCTCGCTAGAAAAATTTAATATTGAGCCCACAAATGCGTCAAATAATTGAAAAAGAGTAGAAATGTCAAAGTCGAATGAGCGGGTTTTGTTACATAAAAACATTCATTGCTTTTAATGCTTTATCTGCCAACATTTTTTGATTCAGTAAGAATGACCCAGTGTAATTAAAAACAGTTCCCAAGTAGTTAAAGTCATTAACAACCTCTATGTTAACATTGTCATAGGTCCAACTTTCAATCCTGCGTAAAGGTCCTCTTTTTCTAAAAAAAACAATTTTAGACTTTTCTGCGTTAACTTCTAAGCCCCATTTATTACAATAATTACAAAGTGCGTTTAAACTATTTTGTAAGTCAAAAGGGTCGTCAATAATAAAACCATATCGTCTGCAAACAATAATAATAAAATCTGAATATCTCCGAAATTCATGATTTTCCTTGTAAATAAAGCTCAAGGTCATCAACGAAAAGCGCGAAAAGTAACTAAGCAAATAATATTTTTTTCTAAATTTTCTAAATTTTGTCTTATCTTTACTGATATTTTGCATGCTGTCGCCTTACTAAATTCAGTAATAAACCATTTTTGAAGTTTTGGTCAGACTGTAAAAATCTGAACAGCCCCCCTGTAGCTTTTCTAAGCGCATAAATAAGACTTCTCAACATATTGCATGAATCATATACACCACTTATTAACCTTGGCTGCTATGCGTGACTCATTGCGCTTTTGCGGACAGCGTAGGTCAAGATCAGACTGCACAGAACGTGCAGTCTGATCTTGGATCTATACTGTCCGATAAAGAGATATTTTCCCCAATAAATGATTATGAAATTGCATTATTTTGGTTTTTTTTTTACTATTGGCTTGAAAGTTTCATTTAGCCCATTTACCACACAATCCCGAGTTTTAACGACTCTGGGAAATTATACTTTGAAAACAATGTGGGAAAAGGAGAAAATGCTGGTAACCAGCATCTTCTTCTTTTCCCACAATGTTTTCTTACCTTACAGAAACAAATCCAATAATTTGAGCCGCATTTAATATGTCGTCTGCAAATGCTTTGAATTTGGACCAGTCTAAAATGTTGTCGTATGATAAAGAGTTAACAGGCTAAGCGTTGGAAATTCCCATGAATCATTTTATCACTTGTGTAAGTTATGTTAATTGATGGTGAATGAGATTTTGCAGGCTTCAATACACAACTTTGTAATCAACAATGTCTTAATTGTACGTTCCTAAACAATTAAGGCAAGACATAATCGTTTCTCATTCATCACCATAAACAGTAAAAAGAGGCTTCATAAAACGTGTGCCGAGCACCGGTAGCTCAGTTGGTAGCGTACAGGACTTGAGAACAGGAGTTCGCTCGTTTGAATCCCCGACTTGGGCAATTTCTTTCCAAGGATTGATGATAGTTGTTGCGACAGGGTTCATTCCTCTCTCATTGCTTATTATTGTTTCGACTATGGTTATGTGGACGAGCAGCCAGTGGCTTAGAAAGAATATTGTGCGTAAAAGAAACTCCCGGAAAGCATGGGTTGGTACATTGGCCACCGCGATATAAATGAAATAATGTTGAAAACGGCGTTAACCACAATATAATCAACCAACCAACCAACCAATCAACCAATCAATCAATCAATCAGTCAATCAATCAATCGTGTTTCTAAAAAGCATTAACGGTTGTAAATAAGTCTGGCCAATGTATGTACATTTTTCCAGTCCCATTTTGCCATGACATGCTAGTCACTTCGACATAACTTTTATTACGTACTAATAAAATGTTCTTTCTAAATTTCTGAGTAACCTTGGCAAATTTGATGGCCATGTAACATTGTCAAATTTTTCCATGTACATACGCCATTGGTAGAACCTTCAGTGACATTATGTACCTGGTTTACAGTCTGTTTATGAATAGTTTTGTTCATATAAATGAGGTTTGCTCTGTGAAAATGGCGCGTAATGCATCTGCAAAAAGTATCGACCCAGATCAGCCTGCGCAGTCCGCGCAGGCTGACCTGGGCCGAAACTTCTTGCTTTTAGTCAATTTTCTGTACGTTAAACAACCATTCGACCTCAGGATTCAGTCGTTTGTTAGAGAAAATGGATACAATGGATCCATAATTATGTGATGAATTGCTTGGTATGATGGATCGTGGAGATATATTAAGCACCCTTTTGCCAGAGCATGCAAATGTATTCACCTCTAACTCTTTACCAAACGATAAAATTTTAGACTTGTCCAGATTGAAAGCATTTGCAGACGATAAAATAAAAGTGACTCAAAAAATGAAATTTGTTTTTGGAAGGGTAGAAAATATTGTGGGAAAAGGAGAAAATGCTGGTTACCAGAATTTCTCCTTTTCCCTAACTGTTTTCCAAAGGCTTCTTTCTCATGGTCATTAAACCTCGGGATTTTGTGGTAAAGGGATAAAGTGCTTTTCGCGGGTACAACTGCCTTTGCATCCAGTGTTGATCAAAATCAGACTGCACGAAATGTTCGGTCTGATCTTTGATCTGCATTGTCTGCTTTCCTGAAACACTACAGACAAAAGCGACCATGTGTAAATTAGTTGATATTGGTAGACTTTTAAACAAAGTCTGTTCGATTTATCCGCCATTTTAAGAATTAACTCTATAATTGTCCAAATTCAAAGCATTTGCAGACGACAAATTTAACATTGCTCAAACGGTCAAATTTGTCTTTGATAGGACAGAAAACATTGTGGTAAAATGAAAAAAATGCTAGTAACCTACATTTTCTCCTTTTCGCTCAATGTTTTCAAAAGCCTTCTTTCTCAGTGCCTATAAAAGTCGGGATTGTTTAGTAAGGGTTAAGTTGCATGTACTTGTATCACTCGGGTTTTTCCGAAACATATGCTTGATAAAACGAATAAAAGGTTAAAAGTATATCCATACTCGTTTTCAGCGTGTTTTTCACCCATTTCATCTTTATTTTATGAAACTATAATCATTCTTGTATCTTCATGCCAACTGTTACCCCTGACGGCAGCAAGGTTACACAGTTTGCATTTCATATTTTGGCATCCTTCAAAGAAATCACTGTTGTCGTTTCAGGTTTTAAATGAGTACTAGTCCTTTGAGGTTCTCTATCCTTTAAATCATATGCCGGTATGTTGGTTATATATCTATGTTTACACAGCTTGCCAAATTCTGAGCCATTCTACACACTTCCAAGTTTAAACAGAGTTTTTTCTCTCTGGGTGTAAGGATGTATGACCATTTTGATCTACCATGCAAATCTTTGTTAGACTTGTCCATAATGATAGCATCTGCAGACAAGAAATCAAATTTGACTCAAATGAGGAGATTTATGTTGTAGAAACCCTTGTGGTAAATGGAGAAAATCAGCATTTTTTCACTTTTCCACAATGCTTTCAAAAGCTGCCTTCCATCAAGGTCATTAAAACATTGGATTATTTGGTAAAATGGATAAATTAAATTTTAGAGTAGAAAGTTTTATCACCGGTTTGCTTCTTGTGTTGATCCATTCAAATTTGTTATCTCAAATTTTTGAGAAAAGTAAATAAACATTACGGCACGTATTCCAATACTACAGGTCAAGTATTCAAGATAGTCCTTTCGCAAGGCAGTGACTAAGTTTCTACATGTAATTTGTTTTTTTATACACTTTCCCTGCGAGTTAAATAACTTTTGCGGACGGCGTAGGTCAAGACAAGACTGAACAGAACGTGCAGTCTGAACTTGGATCTACACCGTCCGCTAACAGCCTAAAATAGCACGGAAATGATCTTAACTGCAATAGAAATGTACTTTTAGACCTGTAGAAAAGTCACTACATTAAATTGGCAGTGAAAAAGTTAACGCTGTTTTCAACAGTTGCTATTTTTTTTTTAGCAATATCAAGGCAGACAACTTACAGTTGAAGTTAACCCTTTACCGCACAATGCCGCCTGGGAAAGAAGCCTTTTGAAAACATTGTGGGAAAAGGAGAAAATGCTGGTAGTCAGTATTTTCTCCTTTTCCCACAATGTTTTCTACTCTATCAAGACAAAATTGCACCAATTGAGCCACAATGAAATTGTCGTCTGCTAATGCTTTCAATTTGGACAAGGCTAAAATTTTGTCGTCTGGTAAAGGGTTAATTCTTTCACTGCCATTTGATGTAGTCGACTAATTTGACAACTAGCTACGAAGGACAGAGTTTACCCTAGATTTTTCGGTGTGGGGGTCATTTGATCTCCTTCCAATAGATTAACTCTTTACCAAACGACAAAATTTTGGACATGTCGAAACTCAGAGCATTTGCAGACAACAATTTCACTGTTGCTAAAATGGAGGAATTTGTATTTGATATGGTAGAAAACACTGGGGGAAAAAGAGAAAATGCCGGCCATCAGCATTTTCTCCTTTTCCCACATTGTTTTCAAAAGGCCTTTTGGTAAGGGTCGTTAAAGCTCGGGACTGTGTGCTAAAGGGTTAACCCTTTACCAGACGACAAAATTTTAGCCTTGCCCGAATTCAAAGCATTTGCAGACGACAATTCAAATGTGGCTCAAATGATGCAATTTTCCATTCATAGGGTAGAAAACATTGTGGGAAAAGGAGAAAATGCTGGTTACCAGCATTTTCTCCTTTTCCCACAATGTTTTCAAAAGGCTTTTTCCCCAGGGTCGATAAAAAGGCGGCATTGTGCGGTAAAGGGTTAAAGAAGTCATAGATATAAATTTTGGGGTCATTTAGAAAATTTGGGGGTCCAAATTCAAAGAAACAGGGGGTCACGGTAAACACTGAGAGGTAATGTGTTATGCTAAAATATTTATGATTTGGCTGCCAGAAATCCCTGGCTCCAAATATATGAACTGTATTCAAACATTTTTTCGCTGTATTTGTAAACTTATGTACTACTCAAAATTTGCTAGGGATCACCATATAAGATTCAGCCAATACATTTGTCTAGCATGTATAAGTTAGGGTTTTTCAATATGTCACATTACCACACTGATGAGTAAACCCACCTGGAGAATTGAATGTTTTTAACGCAAAACTGTATTTGTTATAACATATACCAGTATTAAAATATCTCAATGATCCCTATCAAAGTTTGAGTAGTATATATTATAGCATACCCACTGACCAACATTTGTTTACCGATTGAAATTATTATCTCAAACACGTGACATTTTACAAATTTATCTCAGCTGTCGCGTTTATAGACCCTTTATACAGTTTGAGTGGTACAATAACTCGCGAATAAAGATAAAAACCTTTTCTTCCATGTACCTGTATACAAGCCATGCTCTGTGAAAAGGGGGTTTAATGCATCTGCAAAAAGTATCGACCCAGGTCAGCCTGCGCAGTCCGCGCAGGCTGACCTGGGTCGAAACTTTTTGCTTTCGGTAAATTTTCTGCATGTCTAAGTACCATTCTACCTCATTACTTAGCCGGTTGTTGGACAAAATCGATTTATGGATCCATATTTATATGATGACTTGCTTGGTACCTGTATAATGCTTCACGGAGATGCATTAAGACCCCTTTTCACAGAGCATGGCCCGTGATTCACATTCTGTCGCATCTTCAGCAAATAATCAGAGAAATTCTTTAATATATCAATCATCAAAGATGCCAATTAATGCTTGCGGTGGTTCCAACAATTTCAAAGTTTTCTATTAACTTTGAATTTCGTCAACAGTAACTTTTTCCTAGGTTACAAAGTTTAGACTTGCCCCAATTGAATATATTTGCACTTTTGCAGACATGATTATCAAATGAAGTTCAAGTGCTAAGATTTGTCCTTGAGAGGGCAGAACACATTGTGAGAAAAGGAAAAAAATGATGGTTACCAGCATTTTATCCTTTTCCCACGATGTCTTCAAAAGCCTTCTCCACCATGATCGATAATTTAGGATTGTTTGGTGAAGGGGTTACGCTATTTATCCATAGACACAATTTATTCACCGATAGGAATTCTTATCTCAAACACGTGACATTTTAACTTTTATCTCAACGGTTGCATTTTTTAAGAAAATTAAAACTGCTTGAGGGGTACACGAACTTTTGGTGAAGCTGTGAAAACGGACCAGAGTCGATATATAGGACACACAAATCTAGGTTTCATGTATAGAATTAGTAAGCAGAAAACTGATTTCTTTACTGAATTTGTTCAAATGCGACATACATAATTGTGGTCCATAGAACAGCTTGTATTAATTACCATTAAATTGGGGTCCTGCGTGGCTCAGTGGTAAAGTGTAAGACTCGTGACCTGGAGGCCACAGGTTCGAGCCTCACTAGATCCACTGGGTTTTTCGTGGGAGTGCCCATGAAAAATACACCTCAGAGCCCCAGCCTAGTACTGGTGAAACCCAGGAAATATATGAATACGTTAGCTGTCGCCGTGATATGACTGAAATAATGTTGAACGCGGCGTAAAACACCATTCAATCAATCAATCAATTACCTCTAAATTGTGTTTAATGTCGCTTTCAACCGCTATACAATTACATCATGGCAGTAGTAGCTCACTGTTGCATGTAATTCCATGGTTTCACCAGTGTAAGGTCGAAACTTTCGAATAGATTTGTATATGGACAGAAACATGACGTCGTGATCAGCGACGCTTGCACACCAGAATTTCCTGATTATAAACCCAACGCCTTGACGAATAAGCCATAGTAGTCCACTGGGTTTGTACCAACAAGCAAACGAATAGAAAGAGGATGTCAAGAAACAAAATAGAAATTTCTGAGCCCGGTGCCTACCAAACTCCAGGAAACGCGAATGAATTCGATTGTCACAATGGAAAAGCTGACTAGGGTAAAATGTCCAATACATGTATGATTCGAATGAAAAAGCGGAGCATTTTTTTTTCTGAATTTCTACTTCTACAGGGTATCAGAATTTCATTTTATATGTTGTGAGCAAGTTTTTCAACCATCTTATAAATGTCGATGGTTGCTTTATGGGCACCAAACGAGTGCGCCTGCCATGGTATAGGTATTTGCAAAGGTTTACCCCGTTTAATTCGTTAGACCCTTAATTATCTAGAGAGACTGACTGTCTAACACTTCATTTATATTTACTACAATAACAGTTAAACTTTTTACTCAGGATTTTTTTGCGACTGTTGAAGACACGTGGTTCCAAAGGTTTATAATGATCAAACGTCTGAAAGTATTGATATAAAACGCCCCATACATTTATAGAATATACATTTTGTAGAATATAAGATATATATGATTGTCTTAACCCTTTCCCAAACGATAAATTTTAGACTGGTCCAAATTGAAAGAGTTTGCAGACGACAATTTTAAATTTGATGAAAATGACAGAAAGTTCTCCAAAAGAGTAGAAAACACTGTGGGAAAAGGAGAAATTGCTCGGTATGAGCAATTTCTTCTTTTCCCACATTGTTTCAAAAGACTTGTACTGCAGACATGTGAAAACCAGGGCTTGTTTGGGAAAGAGTTAACATGCTACCTTCTATAAATAAAGTGATTATTATCATCATTATTATTATTATTACACCAATGAGAGTTTTTCCTTGAATGCGATTTCAAGATCGCCGTTTCTCATCTGAAATCGCTGCACCCATCCTGTTACTGGTGGTATATAACACAGGTCACTTTGTGGTCGATTCTGACTTTTTGGTTTTTGTGTCATGAGAAAATAAAATCATGAAAAATACGGAAAGTCAGAATGGTTAGAATAGATAAGCTGGTAATATTCGTACTCATTTTGTTTTGTTTTTGATAGAATCTGTCACTTTAAGAATAATCGATACTCGGAATAGATTTGCTTCTATTGATTCCGAATGACTAATCTGGTGAAACCAATAAAGTTAAAACTTTCAAAGTGACTACCTTTGCAATATCCTTCTATATTCACAATTCTAAAAAAGTGTAATGATAAAATTTTCCGAGGTTTACAGTCAGTTATTAATATTAAGCATCTGACTGACTTAAGATTAGATGACCAGTAAAGTTCTTGACTCACTTTCGCACGCACAAAAAGTATGCTAGTAGTTACATGCCATATATTTGAAGTCGAACTCTTTAACAAGAGTAAACCAAAAGTCTGGCTAGCGATTCTTCCTGCTCTCTAAGGTGCAAGTGCGATTCAAACCCTTGTCTTCCGACTATATAACAGACAAGAAGGTATATAACTGTCAAACAGTAAAAGGCATACAATCGTGTAATGGTTAACAGCTGTTGATATCGATACAGTAAACGCATGCTTAAAAAAAAAAGCAGATAGTCAATTCAAAAGATGTTAAATACATGATGATTATGATGTTGCACCTGATATTTATGATATAAATGAAAATATTGTAGCAAATCAGGAAATTACTCGTTACGATTAGTTTCTTAGTTTGTCGTATTGTTTCCAAAAAAGAAAGATATAAAAGAAAGTATGTATGGGAACATGAGGTAAAAAAGAAATCTAGAAGGTGATTGAAAATACATCCATACCGATTTACTTTTTATTGCGTCATTACATCCGGTTTCAGCGGTTATACACCCGACGTATCCGTTTGAAACACACTAAACATAGCAGTAAACGCATGCTTAAAAAAAAAAATAATCCCGCTAAAAATAATCCTAAACTAAACATAGCAGACTGATACCCCGCTAAAAAAAAAGTCCTAGACCACAAGGGCGCAGGTTGGAGCCAATCCTTGATTTTCACAATTACACAACGAACACGGATGTTTCCCGTGAAAATATGTAAAACAGATGTAAAAAATGTACATGTTGTAACAGCTGCTATTATAATATCGATACGGTAAATGCGTGCTCAAAAAATCCATAACCCCCCCCCCCCCCAACCCCCCCCCCCCCCCCACAGCCACGACATATTTAATCCCATTTACATACATGTACATATGAGGCATG
Organism: Tridacna gigas; assembly: GCA_945859785.2. Lineage (NCBI taxonomy): Eukaryota > Metazoa > Mollusca > Bivalvia > Cardiida > Cardiidae > Tridacna > Tridacna gigas. The sequence continues at coordinate 6,801,936 of OX244032.2, forward strand.
CTTTGTGAAAAGGGGGCTTAATGCGTCTGCGAAACTGAATGTCGGCCAGGTCAGCCTGCGCAGTCCGCGCAGGCTGACCTGAGCCGAAACTTTTCGCTATTGGTCAATTTTCTGTATGTCAAAGGACGAGTCTATGACACTGTTGGTTGTCAGACGTAATGGATTTGATAAATCCCTGGGGATGTCTTGCTTCGTATGATGCATCATGGAGATGCATTAAGGCCCCTTTCCACAGAGCATGGCTCATATATCTAAAGATAAAAAGAAAGGAAACATCGTGTGTTACTCTTTGCAAAACAATCTCGAGTTCAAGCGGCACTAAGGAAGAAAACATTGTTGAAAAAGGAGAAAATGCTGATAAGCAGCATCTATTCCTTTACCCACAATGACTTTCCCGTCAAAAGACTAATTTCGATTTTCGAGTCTCGTTTACTTTGTCGTCGATAGTTTTTTGTTCAATTTGGACAAGTCCAAAATCTTATCTTCTGGTAAAGAATTCGTAACTATACCTAATATGATCTCCGTATGGTACAAATTCCAAGCAGAAGCCTGAAAACAGCTTGTAGAACGCGCTTAATAAAAAATATTGTGGCAAATGGAAAAAAATATATTCGTTCCAAGCAATTTCACCACCTGTCACAATGTTTTTAAAAATGGGCTGATGCAAGACGAGAAAAAGTCGTCTGTATGTAATAATTTATCCATGTAAAATACATGTCTCAGGATGTGACGTAACAGTGACAAATTATGGTGGTCGGTTCACAACAAAATAATCCTTTTTCGAAAGAAAAAAAAGTTTTAGTTCTAAACCAGACCACAAAAATATTTACCGGTCAATATTGAAAGCAGCTTCAGACGAAAAACAAATATGTGGCTCGAATGGTACAATGTCTTTTAAAAGGGATGTAAAACAATGTGGGAAAAGGAGGAAATACTGATAAATAGCATCTTCTCCAAAATCCTATTTTTCCAGGGTGGTTAAACATAGGCCACTGAAAAAATACATGTATTTCTTTTTAAAACTGATGTGCGTTTCTAATAAGTCCATTCAATTTTTTTACAAACATATGAGCCATGCTCTGTGAAAAGGGGGCTTAATGCACTTCCGAAAAGTATCGACTCAGGTCAGCCTGCGCACTCCGCGCAAGCTGACCTGGGCCGAAACTTTTCGCTATTGGTCAGTTTTCTACTTGTCAAAGGACCAGTCTACCTCATAATTCATTTGGTTGTTAAAAAAAAAAGTGGCTGTTATGGATCTATAATGATGTAATTGCTTGCTTGGTATCATGCATCACGGAGATGCATTAAGCCTCCTTTTCACAGAGCATGGCTCATATAACGGCGACAGTTCATTTATTCATGTATCGCTTTGGTTTCACCAGTAGACTACCATGCAACGTCCCCATGAAAAACTCAATGCCCCGGATGAGGATCGACTCAGGACCTCTGGATTACTCATAAAGCAGCGTAAACATAGAATCACGTAGGACACATTTGTTTCCAGAAATAATCCAGTAGCAATACACACACAAAAACAACAACAACAACAACTATAACAGCAAAACCAGCAAATATTACATATGAGCCATGCTCTGGCAAAAGGGGGCTTAATGCACCTTCGTAATGCGTGATATCCAGCAAGTCATCACAGTATTAGGGATCCATAAAATCCACTTTGTCTAACAGCCAACTGTATCATGAGGTAGACTGGTCCTTGGATACACAGAAAATTGACCAATAGCGAAAAGTTTCGGCCCAGGTCAGCCTGCGCGGACTGCGCAGGCAGACCTGGGTCGATACTTTTCGCAGATGTATTATGACCCCTTTTTCACAGAGCAAGTCATCCATAAAGTCCATCTTGTCTAACAACCTGCGGAACCCTGAGGCAGATTGGTCCTTGGACATGCAGAAAATTTTACAATTAGCGAAAAGTTTCGACTCATGTCAGCCAGCGTCGACTGCGCACGCTGACATGAATCGATACTTTTTTTGCAGATGCATTAAGCCCCCTTTTCACAGAGGATTGCTCAATTATTCATCCCTAGAAAAAACATGTACTTACATTCTTTGAATGTTATCATAGACATTTCACTTTAACATGTCGTTATTGATTATTCTTGATGGGATAAATTTATGCATTGAGCGTCACGTGTGGATATACATGTATATACTTTTACCTTGAAGCACAGACACTACGGACATGCTTTAATTCGAAATAATGCCGATTAGTCTGAAATATAAGCTAAAACTGATACGCGCTTTCGAAATAATGCAGTAGCAATTGCAACACTATTTTCTACAGAGCTTTTACTTAAATGAGCCTTAGTGTCATTTGGTTCGTAAAACATGGAGAAAAGAGGAGGTAATGCTTTTATCGATAGCCCATGATGTTTCCTAATCTTTTGAAGATTACGTCCATAATTTGGGCTACGTTTGATCGTCTGCAAATTCAACAATTTAAACAAGTCTAAAATTTTTCGTCTGTCAAGGGCTAGACGTTCTTGAGCTTAAGTCTTTATCATACAACAATATTTTAGACTTATCAAAATTGTAAGCATTTGCACAAGACAAATAAAATCTGGCTCAAACGTTTAATTTGTCGTTTGAAAGGGTAGAAAACAGTTTAGGAAAAGAAAAAAATGTTGGTTATCGGCATTTTCTGTAACCAGCATTTTCTCCTTTTCCAAAACTGTTTTCATAAGCCTCCTTCGGCAGAGTCCTAAAACTCGGGGTGTTTGGTAAGGGGTTTTAAGTTTTTTGATAATCGAATATTCTGGTAATATAAACATACGTGTATTTCTAAGTCTTCCTTTACGTATCCGAAATAATAGAAATAATATTTCAGTCTCTTTATCCTCAAAACGCCAAGCCTAGCCCTTGCTGACACTGTAGATTAAGATCAGACTGCACAGAATCTGATCGATTCAGCCTTGAAATTGTATCAGCATGTCCTTTTTATGCCCATTTGACTTATTTGATGCTCTTAGTGTCGTGTTTTTACGTTTGATAGGTGCTTTATTTATGCTTTTTCAGCAGATGGATAGGTGTTTCATTTATGCTTTTTCAGCAGTTGGATAAGTGTTTTATTTATGCCTTATTTCGACAGTATTTCGTGTATTTCTATGTGGCTAAGACACTTACCCATGCATTTCTATAATTTATTTACCACCTACTTGTACACTAAAACACTGGCTGCTATTCCGCGCATACACTTCACCAAGAAACTTGTTGTTTTTCCACAAATGCGAAGTCGAAACAATCACACGGTTAGGTGATGTGAAACTATGAAACTCCCGGTTATGCAAGTCATTCCAAGAATGATAACACTGACATATAAACGACAGTACATCTTCGCTCGCAGCCAAGTTTGGTTTATAGCAGAGAATACTGAGCACGACTTAAGGTGTTTTTGTGGACAGTATAAATCAGGATGAGACAACTCAGAGCGTGCAGTCTGTTCTTGATTTATACTGTCGAAAATCATTCGGAATCTGGAAAAAAGGACTTGTGCGTAAGTAAAAGGCCGTTTTCTACTGACTTAAAATGACCATTTAAATTATTCAGCACATTAAGGTTGCAGATAGTCGGAATGTTTCACAAATTCCAGCCGATGTTTACACGACGCATTCATTACTCTTTAGGTCTAGCTCTTGCTCTGCCAATCACTAGTTACATAACCTTTGCGGACGGCGTAGATCAAGATCAGACTGTATAGAAGGTTCAGTCTGGTCTCAGGTCTTCATCGTCCGCTATCTAAATATGAGCCATGCTCTGTGGAAAGGGGGCTTAATACATCTGCGAAAAGTTTCGACCCAGGCTGACCTGGGCCGAAACATTTCGCTACTGGTCAGTTTTCTGTATATCTAGGGCACTCGTCACAACTCGGCCGATTCCGTACCTACATCTAACCTCGTCCGTATAAAGGAGGCTTCCATTTTGAACTACCAATCACATGATCTTAAACATGGCGGCGCTCCTGTAGATCGCTTAGCAACGACATGAACAATCACGGTGAAGTTATTCACTTCTATCGATCTGTCGATGAAAGCACCCAACGGAATTGATAAACCACGCTAAAAATCGAAAGTACAAACTGTTTGCTGACTGAAATATTCTTAGAAAGATAACGATAGAAAACTTAATCATGTATTCCTTTTTAAGAGGAGATTTTCAATTTCAGTAAGGGTAAAGCGGTGTGCTTCCGGAGACGTGCTAAATGTACCGTGTAGGTGCATATCAAGCTACGTGATACAGCCGAGAGATTTGATCACCGGATCAGCCGAGGTGTGCCGAATGTATCTAAGGACCAGTCTGCCTTGTGATGCAATCGGTTGTTAGTGACTATTATGGATCCATAAATATGTGATGTCTTGTTTGGTATCAAGCATCACGGATTTGCATACACCCTTAGGCTGCTAAGCTCGACTCACGGACCTTTTCCAGACAGTGTAGATCAAGATCAGACTGCACAGAACGCGCAGTCTGATCTTGAATCTACACTGTCCGAGATGTTTCCCCAACCCCCATAACTTTGAAATACCAACATTTTTTTGTTTTTACCATCGACATGAAATTTTCGTTTAAGTTACTTAAAATGAGCCGTGCTCTGGCAAAAGGGGGCTTAATGCACCTCCGTGATCCATAATGCCAATCAAAGTGTCACATAATTACGAATCCAGAATAGCTACTGTTTTTAACAACTGACTGAATCATGAGGTAGATTGGTCCTTGGATATACCAATAGCGAAATGTTTCGGCCCAGGTCAGCCTGCGCGGACTGCGCAGGCTGACCTGGGTCGATACTTTTCGCAGATGCATTAAACCCCCTTTTCACAGAGCATGGCTCATCTATTTGAATATATCTTGAATTGCGGTGAAAATAAAGCTGAAGACCTCGACTTGAAAAAGTCAAATTCATTTAGTTGACATTGAATGAGGGAAGCTTTATTACACAGATTAACATTTATGTAAAAAGCAAAATATATAAACGAAAAAAATACAAGTATTTATGTATATAAAGGGGGTCCTGCGTGGCTCAATGGTAGTGTAGGACTCGTGACCCGGAGGCCCCGGGTTCTAGCCTCTCTGGATCCACTGGGCTTCTCCTTGGAGTGTCCATGGGCAAGACACCTCAGAGCCCTAGAACTGGTGAAACCGAGGAAATATATAAATACGTTTGCAGTGGCCGTAATATGATAAAAAAATGATGTTGAAAGCGGCGTAAAACATCATTCAATCAATCAATCTATGTATAGTTCTCAAAAAACATAAGTTCTCACAATTTTTACGCTGTTTTGGGCCAAAATATCTCAAGTGTCGAACAATGCAGATGCATGATCAGATTGCGTTTCCTGTTTACTTAAAATCCCATCCTTTAACCCTTTTACCACATAATCCCGATTTTTACCGATCTTGATAAAGAAGGCGTTTGAAAACCTTGTGGGAAAAGGAGAAAATGCTGGTAACCAGCATTTTCTCCTTTTCCCACAATGTTTACTACTAATTCGCAGACAGTCACATAATTTGAGTCACATTCGATTTTGTCATCTGCTAATGCTTTCAAAACAGACAAGTGTTGAATTTCTTCGCTTGGTGAACGGTTAAATCTTTACCAAACGACAAAATTTTACACTGGTCTAAGCTGAGAGCATTTGCAGACGACATGTCGAGCCAACCATTCTGAGGAATATTCCTCGTCTTATGTCTGAAGAGTTTTCTAAATTTGAAAGTAACACAACTTCTGATTGGCTAGACCAAATTGTTTAGCCAACCAGAAGTTGTGTTACTCTCAAATTTAGAAAATTTTGGAGAATAAGACTAAGAATATTCTTAAGAATGGTTGGTGAATACTGACCCAGATTATAATGGTATTATTCCACTTGTTCTTACCTTCTGTCTCAACATGTTACAAAATGCTTCAAGAAATAGCTTTAAAAGCAGACACCACATTCTTTACAGTCACATAATTAGTTTATCAATTTCTCTTTATCACATAACTGTATCTAGTGATTCAATAACAAGTACCATCATATGATATATGCAAAGTCTACATTACAGTCTACGTGAATGAGACCGAATCGAGGCTTTGACGCTCAAAAAATACGTGTAGTTCCAAAGAAGCTGACATACTTGATGGCAAATATTGATTGATTGTATTATGTTTAACGCCGTTTTCGTTATGATTTCAGTTACATCGTAACGGCCAGTGCACTTATCCATGCTTGCCTGGAGTTTCTTTTACCAGTACCACCCACAATATTCTTTCCAAGCCACTGGCTGCTTTCCCACATAGCCATCGCAGAAACAATGGTCAGCGGTGAGAGAGGAATAAATCCTGTCGCAATGACTATCATCAATCCTCGGAAATCGAACCAGCGACATCATGTTCTCAAGTCCTGTACGCTAACGACTGATCTACCGGGGCTCGGCTACAATTAATATAGAAACAACTCTACCGCGCTTTATAACGATCATCAGTTCTGATCGCTAAACTGAGAAAAATTTGTCTCATGTGTTTTGGTTTAATGATGGACCTCAAACGAGAGCACCGCATGCGGGTGCCAACGCTCGGCTACGGATGCTTGATTTTCAGTGGAAATTCAAAGTCGAAAAAGAGGCATACCCCTGTCAAAATACTTTGACAGTTACCTGCCCTTATTGTATACGTTTCCCTTTTTGATAATTGAAAACTTGTCCAAGTTTGAAGTAAATAACTTCAGTAATAGTAGAGATATTATAAAATGTCAATTTTTTCGCACGAAAAGGCAGACGACGACTCAAACGGCGACATCAGGGCTATGACAACCTAGAAAAAAGATTGCGGCCGCCTTATGCCCTTGTGACATCACAAAATTTATCTCAGACGTTTGTAAGATGGGAAAAGTCGTACTGGCCATATTATAATGGAAACGTCATATCCTAGTTTCCGCACAAAAGAAACAAGTAATGAAACTGAAAGAGATACTATTGAGGAGGTGTGTCGCGTTCTTGGTTATTGAGTTAACTCTTTACCACACAATCCCGACTTTTAACGACCTTGAGGAAAAAGGCTTTTGAAAACATTGAGGGAAAAGGAGAAAATGCTGGTAACCAGCATTTTCTCCTTTTCCCACAATGTTTTCTCCCCTTCCTGTAACAAATTTCAATTTTTCAGTCACATTTATTTTGTCGTCTGCAAATGCTTTCAGTTTGGACCAGTCTAAAATTCATCGTTTGGTAAAGAGTTAAAACGACAAGCATTTTCTTGTCATACTGTGGTGAGAGATTAAAAGTGCAGATTAAAGGTCCGACTAGACCTACATTGCAATCTGATCTTTATCTACACTATCCCGTGAAAAAAAAGTATATTAAGCCGTCTCAGAACGAGAGAAAATATTCGGTAAAGCGACAAGCCCTTTTCAGACACACTACATGTTGTAACAACCCGTCAAACGACAAGTAGGCCTAGACGAAATGGGCATTCATAGTCAGCAGAACTTACAATGACCCATGCCCTGGCAAAAGAGGGCTTAATGCATCTCCGTGATGCATTGTACAAACCAAGACATCGCATTATGGATCCATAGAATCCATTTGGTCTAACAATCGACTGGTCCTTTGGCACGCAGAAAATCTGCCAATAGCAAAAAGTTTCGATCCATGGGTTGATACTTTTTGCAGATGCAATAAACCCCCTTTTTGCAGAGCACGGCTGACATATTTTTGTTGTAGATTCAGGTCTGTTTTCTCAGAATATCTCAACATCAAGGACATGGTAGTGTCAAGATCAGACTACACCTTTTATGCAGTCTGATCTTAATCTACATTGTCCGTGATAGCAACTAAAGCTGTGAAAGGTATTTTAAAACCTTTACCGAACATTTAGCGGCCTTGAGGACTAAGAGTTGGAAACAATTCGGGAAAACGGGAAAATTCTGAAGACCAGCATATGCTCCTTTTGCCACGATGAATTTTATTCAGACACAGGCAATTTCCATAATGAGTCACATCTAATTTTTCGTCTGCAAATAGTTTCAAATCGAAAAAGAAATTGTCGTCTTGTATAGAATTAAACGTAAAATTGCGTGTAAGTCCGGAAACGCGAGAGACGTCACGTTATCTAAACGCCTGTAACGTGCACGTGACAGTTTATAATTAGCCTTACGTTTTTTCCGCTGTTATGCACAAATATTATGCAGTTTCTTATAGGAAATCGAACGGACAGCTTTTGCACGTTATAAGATTCCCTCAATATGTAACCTTATTACATCCATCAGACGACTTTTTGAGTTCGAAAGCAGACTACTTATGACAGCACTGTGGTTAAAGAGGACTTCGGTTACTACGTACAGGAAGACCACAGTGCCGCGATCTTGCACCGATTCATGCAGGGTTATCAACAAATCTCCCGGAGCTTACCGGTGTATTTAACCTGCTTTTCTATTCGACAAAATTTTAGACTTCTCCAAACTGAAAGCATTTGCAGACGACAATTTAAATGTGGCTCAAATGACGGAACTTGTCTTTGATAGAGTAGAAAACATTGTGGGAAAAGGAGAAAATGCTGGTTACCAGCATTTTCTCCTTTTCCCACAATGTTTTCAAAATACTTCTTTCTCAGGGCCATTGCAACTCCGGATTCTGTGGTAAAGGGTTAAATGTTTTAACATTCCGAAAAGTTCGTTGGGTTCATCCGGGAATCTGTGCTGTGGTTTGCAAACGGTTCGTCCAGTATGTAAGGGGGTTTAAGATTCAAAATCGACTTTTACATGATCCTTGAATTGGCCGCGTTGGAAAATATTTTGGGAAAAGGAGAAAATGCTCGTAACATGAGGTTATTCCTTTCCTAAGATGTTTTGCATATTCCAAGAAAAGTTTGTCCTTAGGTTATCTGTAATACATGTATATATTTTAGATGGTCATGATCTGATATCCAGCAGAATTCTGGCTAAAAATCACGGTTTTGGCCGATTTCCCTAGAAACCCGAATAAATCATTTCTAAACGACCAATTTTAGTCTTGTCCAAAGTCAAAGCATTTGCAGCCGACAAAATTGAATATGGTTCACCTAATGGCTTTTAACCTTGGAAGGATAGAAAATATTGTAGGAAAAAGGACAAAATGTTGGTAACCTTTTTCTCTTTTTACCTCACTGTTTTCAAAGCTCTTTTTCCCAAATGTCGTTAAATCACGCCATCGTTTAATAACGCGTACAGAGTCCGTAAAGGCATTTATACCCGGTAAACTATAACTGAGGTGTACTTTAACCAAAAATCCACTATACCGGTATTCGATGTTTTTGTCCCACGTGACGCCCTTTGACTGATTGGTTGGTTTACCAGCGTAGCTAAAAATCTAATTAATTTGTCAAAAATTATTGACTTAGAGATCGCGACATAGGAAATGCAGTCGCTACCGTGAAATTATCTCACAATAAATTAAAAAAAAAGAAGTTATCAAGACAGATTCCTTCTTTCTGGTTGACTTTCATATTTGCACCTTCGTGATTGTTGAATAGGACAAATGTTTATTTCCATTTCTTGTGTTCGTTCTGTTAAAGTGCATTTTGGTTTGTATTTTCACATAAGGTTTTCCGCTGTGTATTTCTTTTGTGTTTCAATACCATGTCAGACATGTTTGCAGTTTATTTTACGGCTTTCAGCGCCAATGGCGGAAATAAGGGCTTTTGCGGACGGCATAGATCAAGATCAGACTGCACAGAACGTGCAGTCTGATCTTGGATCTATACCGCCCGCTTTTTCTACTCAAGCCTATAATATAAGAAAAAAACTGAGTTTTTGCAAATTGTATGTATTTCTAACTGTCGAAAGAGGATGAGTTTATGTGAGCCATGCTCTGCCAATATGGCTTTTAATGCATCTCTGTGATGCATGATACCAAGCAAGTCATCACATAAGTATGGATCAATAAAACCCATTTTGTATAACAACCGACTGATTCATAAGGTACACTGGTCCTTTGACATGCAGAAAATTGACCCAACTGCGAAAAGTTTCGACTCAGGTCAGGCCTTGCGGACTGCGCAGGCTTACCTGAGTCGATACTTTTCGCAGATGCATTAAGCCCTCTTTTCAAAGACAGTGGCGCATATATAATTAGGTGCAGATAGAGCTTGACTGATTTAATGATTGACTGAATGGTGCTTTATGCTGCTTTCAACAATATTTCATTATATCACGGCGACAACACACATATTCATGTACACGTATTTCCTGGGTGTCACCAGTACTAGGCTAGGGCTCTGATTATGTCTTTCTCAAGGAGACTCCCCCGAGTCATTTATCCAGGCACTCCTAGTGTTTCGATACTAGTCCTGCACTCAGGGTTCTTTCCATTGACTGATTGATCGATTGAATAGTGTTGTACGCCGCTTTCAACATTATTTCAGTCATATCACGGCGACATCTCACATATTCATCTATTTCCTGGGTTTCTCCAGGACTAGGCAGGGGCTCTGAAGTGTCTTGCCCAAGGTCAGTCCCACGAAAAACGCAGAGGATCTAATGTGGCTCGAATCCGGGGTCTCCAGGTCACGAGTCCTACACTTTACCAATGAGCCACGCAGGACCCCAGGGTTCTTTCCAGACCGTTGCTCTTTTCCCATTACAGCATAAAACGATATTGAGCGAGGGAAGAATTTTATCCCATAGCAAAATGACCATCAACCCGCAGAAAGAAGTTTAAGAAGTTTGGATTGGAACTCGCCACTGCTGGATTAAAAATCTTATTTCATTAACAGATAATCTGTTTTTGGCTGGCGACCTTATTACAATGAATAAACGTCGTCATCATCATTGCTTGGGACTAGTATTACGCTGACGGTGTGCCACTTCGTAACGGCTAAACCAAATGATTTTGTGTAGAAATACGAGCCATGCTCTGTGAAAAGGGGCTTTAAAGAACCGTGCTCATTCCGCACAGGCTGACCTGCGTCGAAACCTTTTGCAATTTGTAAACTTTCTGCATGTCCATGGACATTCTACCCCATAATTCAGGAGATGCATAAGCCCCCTTTTGCTAGAGCGTGGTACCTAAACAATAAAACATAAATGAATCTAATGAACGATAAACTACACTCGTAAATGTACATATACAATAGTTTTGAAATACGAGAGCGAAAAAGTATATAAGGACAATACTCACGACTAAAATACTCCGTTAAAGTCCGGTATATCCTTGCGAGCAAAATTAGTTTTCTACTGAAGGCTGATTGCTCTCTGTATCGTTAAAATTTATTTCCAAAATAACAAAAACACAACAACACACTCTTTGTTTTAAAAGAAACGTCAGTGATGATTTATAAAATGCATATGAACCTGTCTCCGACAAATATTACAGTGTTCACAACAGTGACATACGACTGAACTACATTACTCCTTATGTAATTTTTTACACTATTCCGATTTGAAAACCTTTTCGAGAAAACGATTATCAAATTTGGTGAATAAAAGAATCTTGTATGTTGGGAAAAAATGAAAACATTGTGGCAATTGGAGAAATTGCTCGAAACGAGCAATTTCTCCATTTGCCACGATGTTTTTCAAAAGGATGGCATGTACTGCTGCGGTGTCGAACGGTATAGGAGACAAATGTTGTTAAAATTTCTAGTTTCGAGGCTGGGCTGTCACGGCAAAGTGCGATAACAACTGAGCGGGGAACGGACTATTAAGTTTATACATTGATACTGCACAATAAGGCGGAGTTAATTCTTTACCAGACGAACAAAATTTTGAACTTGCCCAAATTGAAAGCAGTAGCAGACGACAAATTTGATGTGGAACAAGTGATGGGGTTTGCATCTAAAAAAGTTGAAAACATTGTGGGAAAAGGGAGAAAATGCTGGCTACCACAATTTTGCTCCGTATCTTACAATATTTCTTAAAAAAAACCTTTTTTTTTCACAAGTTCGTCAAAGTACGGCATTTTGTGATGAAGGGTTAACTCTTTACCACACAATCCCGACTTTTAACGACCCTGTGAAAGAAGCCTTTTGAAAACATTGTGGGAACAGGAGAAAATGCTGGTAACCAGCATTTTCTCCTTTTCCCACAATGTTTTCTACCCTTTCCAAAACAAAGTTTAAATTTTCCATCACATTTTTTTTTTTTTTGTCGTCTGCAAATGCCTTGAATTTGGACAAGTCTAAAGTTTTGTTTTTTGGTAGAGAGTTAACTGTGTACATGTTCAGTCTCGTGTTTAATAGACCTCAAGGAAGAAGGCTACTGAAAACATTGTGAGGAAAAAAAAAAAAGGGAAAATTCAGGTAACAGTCGCTTTCTTCTTTTCCACAATGTTTTCTACCCTTTTAACGACCTAATCTATCATTTGAGCAATGTTTTAATTGTCATCTGGAAATCTCTTTCAATTTGGATGACTGCAAAATTTTGTCGCCTGGCTATGAGCGACGTCTTTAACAGCCCAGCCGAGCCCCAGTAACTTTGTTGGTAGTGTACAGAACTTGAGAACAGGAGGTCGCTGGTTCGATCCCCGCCTTTGCCAAAATTTCTTTCGGAGCATTCATGATAGTCATTGCGACAGGATTCATTCCTCTTTCACCGCTGACCATTGTTTCGAGGATGGTTATGTGGGAAAGCAGCAATGGCTTGGAAAGAATATTGTGCGTAGTGCTAGTAATACAAAGTCCAGAAAAGCATGGGTTGTTTTTGATCGCCGCGATATAACTAAAATAATTTGAAAACAACGTTAAACACTATCAGTCAATCAATCAATCAATCAATCAATCAATCAGCCAGCCAGGCAGCCAGCCAGCCAGACAGCCATCGATCCATCCATCGATCCATCCATCGATCGATCGATCGATCGATCCATCCATCCATCCATCCATCAATCAATCAATCAATCAATCAATCAATCAATCATGTCTTTAACAGACGACAGAATTTGTCCATACTGAAAGCATTTGCAGACGACAAATTAGATAAGGCACAAATGATGAAATTTGCTTCTAAAAGAGTAGAAAAACATTGTGGGAAAAAGAGAAAATGCTGAATACCAGCATTTCTCTTTTTTCCACGATGATTTCAAAAGGCCTCCCCCCTCTCCCAAGGGTTAACCCCTTACAAAGCAATTCCATGTTTTGACGACCGTGAAGAAAGAATTTTCGGAAAACATTGTGGGAGAAGAATAAAATACTGGTTACCAGCATGTTCCCCTATTCCGGAAATGTTATCTACCCTTTCAAAGACATCACATATAATTTTGAATCGGGTAATGCTTTCAGGTCGGACAAGACTAAAATTTTGTCAATTGGTAAAGTGTCGATGTCAATGTGGTTTTACATTGATACTGTGCATTCAGAAGGGCCTAAGCTATTTTCAGATGATAACGCCTAAAATAAAGATAAAATGTACTTTAACCCTTTACAAGACGACAAAATTTTAGCCTGACCCAAATTGAAAGCATTTGCAGATGACAAATTAAATGTTACTCGAAAGATAAAATTTGTCTTTCACAGGGTAGAAAACATTGTGGGAAAAGGAGAAAATGCTGGTTACCAGCATTTTCTCCTTTTCCCACTATGTTTTCAAAAGCCTTTTTTTTTTCTCAGGGGCGTTGAAAGTCGGCATTGTCCGATAAAGGGTTAACCCTTATCTTGCTAAATAAGTTCATAAAACCTTTAAGCGGATGGTAAAAAACCTGAATAGATCTAATATTATTTCAAACTTATCATTTGGAGAAAAATATCTTCATATCGGACAGTGTAGATCCAAGATCAGACTGCACGTTTTGTGCAGTCTGATTTTGATCTACACTGTTCGCAAAAGGTCAGTGAGTCGAGCTTAGCAGCTTAAGGGTGAATTCATATTCGTAAAACGGTTATTTTGAGACCTACTGAAAAGTGAAGTAAAACAGGAAAATACCCTTTGTCCCTTCTGGAAAACATTGTAAGAAAAGGAGAAATAATCATTGCATTGAAGTAAGTTGTTCGTGTTCATTTCTGTTTAACTCCTTATCTGCTAAATAAGTAAAATGAAATCTGCAGCCCGGTGGTAAAAAACTAAAAGTTATTTTTTGGGTGGGAAAAAAAAGCATCAATATCGGACAGTGTAGATCTAAGATCAGACTGTACGTTCTGTGCAGTCTGATCTGAATCTACACTGCCCGCAAAAGGTTTTTGAGTCGCGCTGAGGGTTAAGCTGTTTACGACTGGTAATTTAATATCGTCTTTTTGCAGAATTAGGTTAACCCTTCACAAAAAATTGCTATTGTTTTAACGAATCCGAGGAAAAAAGCTTTCGAAAACACGGGAAAATGTTGGTAACCAGCATTTTCTCCATTTCCCTAATTGATTTCTACCATTTCAAAGGCATAGACCTTCATTTGATTTTTCGTCTGCAAGTGTTTTGAATTTGGACAAGTCTAGAATTTTGTCGTTTGTTAAAGCGTTTAGGCGACTCGATACCACTTGATCTATTTATTTCCTAGATGATAACTCATTTCGATAAAGACATAACCCTTTACCAAAACGGCAAAATTTTAGACTTTTCCAAATTGAAAGCATTTGCATACGATAAACTAAAGGTTGCATAAATAAGGAAATTTTTGTTTGAAAAGGAAGAAAACATTGTGGGATCAGGAGAAGATGCCGGTTACCTGCATTTTCTCCATTTTCCACATTGTTTTAAACATTTTTTTCCTCAGGGTCGTTACTACTCGGAATTGTGAAGATTAACCCTTTATCACATAATCCTGCTTTTTAACAACCGGAGAAACAGGGACTTTTGAAAACGTTGTAGGAAAATGAGAAAATGGTGGTAGTAACCTATTTTCTTCTTATTTCTGACAACATTTTCTACATTTTCAAAGAAAAATCCGAAAATATGGGCCATAATTATTTTGTCATCTGCAGATGCTTTCGATGTGGACAAGTCTTGAATCCCGTTATCTGCTATCCCATAATACACTATGCACATGTCTTGTTTGGGACCTGCGTCGTTCAGTGGTGCATAGAGATCCTGGCTTCTGTCACCTCTCAAAGCGCTGGGTATATTCGCGGGACCGTCCTTGGGCAGGTCACTTTAGAGACTTAGCCAAGCACTTGTGAAATCCAGGACATATATGAATAGGTGGCATATCGCCGTGATATGACTGAAATAATGTTGAAAGCGGCACAGAAATCCATGACAATCAACGAACACCTCATGTTGTTTTTGCAGTGTAAGTTTATTATAGTGCACATCTCTAGCACCCTAACGTTAGATCTACACAGTCCGCTATGTCAGGAAATATTCAGACAAAACCCAAATTAAAGGGGTATATTTAGGTTATTTTTTGGTAAGTCAAAATTTCTTGTTATACCCTAGTAAATAATAGTTTACCATCACAAAGATAAAGTTTTTTTTCTTTGCAAGCGTAAACAAACTTGACGGCCACATTTTGCAAAATAGTGCACTTTTGGAGTGTAGACAAAGGCATGGTCATTTTGCAATAATTACTAACTCATTATCTTCCCATAGCTGGCACTTTTCAAATATTGGAAGAATATTGACATGCGCAGACAACGACTCGTAACTCCGTCAACTTTTCTGGTATCAGTTATGACGTCATCGTATTGATTTGAATCAGATCTTTTACGTAAAATTGACAAATGACCATTTGAAAACCACGCAAGCCGTTTCAAAATCCTAGCGTGAAATCTAAATATACCTTAAACAATGATGTATCACTTTAAGGTAATATCAAAGTATGGAAAAAAAAAGCTCAAACATCTATTTCTATTTTACCCCGCCAAAGGACACTCCCACGTGACCAGCGGCAACCAGGATTTCGTGATCGCGAGTCTAATACATAAATGCAGTGCTTCTAGCTTTTATACATTCGGTGTGTAAGTGTAATTCAACTGTTAAAGTTTTAAACTGGGTTATAAACCTTTACGACCTTGAGAAAAGAGCCCTCGAAAACATTGTGAGAAAAGAAGAAAATGCTGGTAACCAGCATTTTCTTCTTTTCCAACAGTGTTGCCAACTTTTAGAGAAACAAATCCTATCATATGAGCCAAGTTAAATTTGTCGTCTGTAAATGCCTCCAATTTGGACAAGTCTTAAGTGATATCGTCTGGTAAAGGGTTAATTTGCATCAGAAAGGACAGGAGACAAAATAGCCTGGCCGGAAATAAGCTTTAATTTTCAAATTTTACGAGAGAAAAGAAAAAAGACAGAGACCAAATTATCCATACTGCATGCATAATACAGAACTTTGTCACATTGAAATTTACAATTCAGATATGGTATTAAACCTTCGCACTACCTTCGTAGCTAAATTCGTTAAACCTTGGGCTGCTACGCGCGGCTCAATGCTCTTTTGCAGAATTGTAGATCAAGATCAGACTGCACAGAACGTGCTGTCTGATCTTGGATCTACAATGTCCAATACGTTGAGTTTTTTTTCCTGCAACGAGAAATTTGTTATCGCAATGTTTCGGTATAATTATACTATTGTCTGAAAATCTTCATTTTATTTATTTACTAGTTCAACCCTTTCCCAAACGACAAATTTTGGACTGGTCCAAATTGAAAGAGTTTGCAGACGACAGTTTTAAATTTGATGAAAGTGGCAGAAAGGTCTCAAAAAGGGTAGAAAACACTGTGGGAAAAGGAGAAATTGCTCGTTACGAGCAATTTCTCCTTTTCCCACAGTGTTTTCAAAAGACATGTACTGCAGACACGTGAAAACCAGGGCTTGTTTGGGAAAGGGTTAAGGGTTAAGAAGCTCTTTTGAACAGCGTATATTAAGATCACACTACACAAAACGTGCAGTATGATTTTCGATCTGCACCATCCGCTATTACATTAACCCTTAGGCTGCTAAGCGCGACTCACTGACCTTTTGTGGACAGTGCAGATCAAGATCAGACCGCACAGAACTTGTAGTCTGATCTTGGATCTACACTGTCCGATAAGGAGATATCCCCCCCCCCCCAAAAAAAAAACCCATTGAAATAGCAATATTTGGGTTTTCACTATCGGCTTGAAAGTTTCATTTCACTTACTTAGCAGGATAAGGGTTAACAACGTTGGACACCACAGGACGGTCGGTTTAATGGGCTATATACACATAGGTATAAAGACGCGTGCTATTACTTCTTTTTTCTTCTTTTTTTCCCCCATGATTCAAAATTTCTTGTAAATCACCGATAAATACAGCCAGATATATACATGAGCCGTGCTCTGTGAAAAGGGGGCTTAATGTATCTGCGAAAAGGTTCGATCCAGGTCAGCCTGCGCAATCCGCGCAGGCTGACCTGGGCCGAAACTTTTCGCTATCGATCAATTTTCTGTATGTCCAGGGACCAGTCTACCTCATTATTCAGTGGGTTGTTACACAAAACGGATTTTACGGATGTATGATAGATACTGTGATGACTTGCTTGGTATGATGCATCACGGAGATGCATTAAGCCCCTTTTTCACAGAGCATGAGTCGTATTTCTTTTAACAGCAAAGAACCTGTACAATTACATTAAGTAAGCATTTGCAATTATGGGTCCTTGAATTAATTAACGAGACGGCCGTTTTGCAATCCGTCTGTTTTGGAGATCTGGGTCCGTATTCACCAACCATTCTTAAGAATATTCTTAGTCTTGTTCTTCAAGATTTAGAAAATTTGAAAGTAACACAACTTCTGATTGGCTTAACCATTTGGTTAAGCCAATCAGAAGTTGTGTTACTTTCAAATGTTGAAAATTTTGGAGAATAAGACTGAGAACGTTCTTAAGAATGGTTGGTGAATACGGACCCTGGGTTCGCATTCACCAACCATTCTTAAGAACATTATCAATCTTATTCTCCAAGATTTTCTATATTTGAAATTAACACAACTTCTGATTGGCTAAACCCAAACGGTTTAGCCAATCTGAAGTTGTGTTACTTTCAAATTTTGAAAATTCTGGAGGATAAGACTAATAACGTTCTTCAGAATGGTTGGTGAATACGGGCCCAGATATGACGTCATCCTACATCGACACGTGTTTTTAATCATGCACCATTCCCAAAAGTCTTTGCGAAACTCCGGCGTAAAATCTAAAAATACTTTTTGTTGCTGCATAAGCAATTAAGGAAATGCCATTTGAAAATATTTCTTTATTACTTTTGGCTTTCTTCTTTACAATGGGTTTCGAACTAGGTGTTCTTAATCACAAATCTTAGGTCATAACCTCCGAGTCAAGGAGGACCCATCTTTTCTTCCTAACCCTTAGGCTGCTCAGCGCGACTCAAAGCATTTTTGTAGAACGTGTAGATCAAGATCAGACTGCACAGACTGATTGACTGAATGGTATTTCACGTCGATCTCAACCTCAACATAATTTCAGTAAGATCACGGCGACAGCACACAAATTCATGTATGTCCTAGGTTTTACCAGTACTAGGATAGGGCACATAATGTCTACATTCGGCATACCTCGGGTGATCCGGTGATCCAATCCCTCGGCTGTATCGCGTAGCTTGATATGCACCTACACGGTACATTTTTCACATCTCCGGAAGCACACTGCTTTACCGTTATTGAAATTGTAAGGCTCCTCTTTAGAAAGAACGCATGAGTAAATTTTCTATCGTTATCTTTCTAAGAGTATTTGAGTCGACAAACAGTTTGTACATTAAATTTTTAGCGTGGTTTATCAATTCCGTTGGGAGCTTTCATCGACAGATCGATAAAAGTGAATAACTTCCCCGTGGTTGTTCATGTCGTTGCTAAGCGATCTACAGGGGCGCCGCCATGTTTAAGATCATGTGATTGGTAGTTCAAAATGGAAGCCTCCCTAATACAGACGAGGTTAGATGTAGGTACGGAATCGGCCGAGTTGTGACGAGTGATAATGTCTAATTCTAGGTCAACGACGTCTGCTGCGGTGAGATTCTTCCGGCGGGAAGAATATCAATGTCGCAATTTATGGCTTTAATTATCATTTTGTTGGAAATGTTCACTGAATTCATCGACTGCGGCAGTTTAAGGGTAAACATACATTCCATTTTATCTTAAAACTTTATTACTTACCAAACGACAAAATAAGTGTAGACTTGTCGAAATTCAAAGCAATAGCAGACGAAAAATTATATGTAATCCCAAGGACAAAATTTTGTTTGAAAGGGTAGAAAAACATTGTTGGAAAAGGAGAAAATGCTGGATATCAGCATTTTCTCCTTTTCCAACAAGGTTTTCAAAAGCCTTTTTTTTTTCTTCCTTATTCCTTAGGGTCGTTAAAACCCGCGATCGCTTGGTATCGAGAGAATAGTAATCCTACATGCCACGTTTTTGCAGCCCAAGCCACCAAGACGTTTCCTGCTTACTGAGGACACACGCAGGCAATCTTCTTTGCTTTATCTCGTCTGAGACCTTACTCTTTACCCCTCAATAACAAGTTTTAACGCCTCTGGGAAATTAGACTTTTGAAAACATCATGGGAAAAGGAGAAAATACTGGTAACCAGCTTTTTCTCCTCTTTCCATGATGTTTTCTAAACTTTCAGAAACAGATCATATCATTTGAGCCATAATTAGTTTGTCGCGTGCAAATGCTTTGAATTTGGGCCAGTCCAAAATTTTGTTGTATGGTAAATAGATAAAGATTAACCCTTAACAAAACAATCCCGAGTTTTAATGTTCCCTGAACGACTTTTGAAGGCATTCTGAGAAAAAGGAGAAAATGCTCGTAACCAGCATTTAAAAAAAAAAAATCTCACAGTGTTTTCTTCCCTTCGAAAAGACGAATTTTATCTTGTGAGAGTCATTTAATTAGTCGTCTGCAATTACTTTCAGTTTCGACAGGGTGATAATGTTGTCGTCTGGTAGACAGCAAAGAACAGAAAGTATTACAAACAGACGCATCTGTCTTTACAAAAAAAGAAACCGAAAGAAAAACTAAACTCTCTAACCCTTGACCAAACGACATTGTATCTTATGCCCCTGATGAAGAATACTTTTGTAAACAGTGAGGGAAAAGGACGAAATGCTGGTAACTAACTTTTTTATTCAACTCTTATGATAGTTTCTACTATATCAAAGGCAAAACCCATTATTTGAGCTAAAATCAATTCAGTGTTTGCAAATGTTGCCAACCTGAATGATTTCTAAATTTTGCCGTCTGGAAAATAGTTTAGAAAAGACGAACCATCAACCCATAGGCTGCTAAGCGACTCACTAACGTATTGCGGACAGTGTAGATCCAAGATCAGACTGCACAGAACGTGCAGTCTGATCTTGGACCTACACTGTCCGATAAGGAGACATTTCCCAAACCCCAATAACTTTGACATACCCACATTTGGGTTTTTACCATCGGCTTGAAAGTTACATTTTAAATCATTTAGCAGGACAAGGGTTAAAATCGACGAATAAAGAAACCGGAGATTTTTAGTCTAGAGATGAGACCCACATATTAACCCCTAACCTGCTAAATAAGCGAAATGAAACTTTCAATTAAGACGATAGTAAAACCTATAATTCTGCAATTTCAAAGTTAGTTTTGGGCGTACATATAATCTCCTTATCGGACAGTGTAGATCCAAGATCAGATTACACGTTATGTGCAGTCTGATCTTGATCTACACTGTCCGCAAATGGTCCTTGAATCGCGCTTAGCAGCCTAATGGTTAAATTGTTATCATAAAAGTTGTTCTTGACTGGAATCAGCAAAGCGGACAAGGTCAACGTTTTGTGCAGCCTGATCTTTAATCTACACCGGCCGCAAAGGCAAATAAGTTGTAAAAGAAGCTTTAACCCTTTTCCAAACGACAAAATCTTAGACTCGTCCAAATTGAAAGTATTTGCAAACGATAAATGAAAAGTGGCACAAGTGATGGAGCCTACCTATAACAGAGTGGAAAACATTGTGGGAAAAGGAGAAAATGCTGGTGACCAGCATTTTCTCCTCTTCCCGCAAATGTTTTCAAAGGCTATCTTCCTCAGGTTCGTTAAAACTCGAGATTGTTTCGTAAAGGGTTAAGGGTTAAGACAGGAAATGATGTACATGCAGGAAATTATTTTAAGCGATGCGTCATCTGGCTGTGGTTAACTGTAGCAATACCCTTTACCAAGCAATCCCGAGTTTTAACGATTGTGAAGAAGAAGAAAGCGTTTGAAAGCATTGAGGGAAAACGAGAAAAAGCTGTTAACTGACATTTTCTCCTTTTTTCCCACACTGATATCTACCTTTTTGAAGACAGAAAGTTATCATTTTAGCTTCATTTTTTTTTTTTAAATTCACCATCTGCAAATGTTTACATTTTGTCGAGTCTTATTCGTTTTCGTTTGGCCAAAAAGATAAATGATCACCACATAAAAAGACATTTTTACACCGACACAGATGAAATCTTTTTCGGCATGAAAGCATGTAAGTACCCTTTTTTCAGGGGAAAAATGCTCGTTGCGCGAGCATTTCTTTAGCAGTAATAGCTGGCGTTTTAATACCTTCTTTGTATAAGTCTCCACTAAATAAATAGTAATTTGCGATTGGTCAAAAATGTGGACATGTTTATTTTGTGGTCCCCTTGCGTTGGAAAACATGTTTTCATTACCTCTTGCGACGTCTCTCTCTCTTCATTTTTTATAAACAGATCTTTCTCATTTCTCTTCAAGTTTCGTTCCAACAGAAGTTAACTGCATAAAAATCTGACAGGAGACAGCGTATGGTTTTTAATGGGTGGGTAACTGCTTCAAGTTAAAATCAGAAGACAAAATTTGCTGTTTAACTCATTGGCAGACGACAAATAAGTTTTGGCTGATATGATAAATTTTGTCTTTGACAGGGTATGAAAAATTGTGGAAAAGGAGAAAATGCTGGTTACCAGCATTTTCTCCTGTTTCCACAATGTTTTCGAAGCTGTCTTCCTTTGGGTTGTTAACAGAATGAATTATTTGGTATGGGGTTAAAGGCTGAATTTATGACATAACTTTTTGACCCAACCAAGTCATTGATTGATTTACTGTATCGTGTTTAACCCTTTACCAAACGACAAAATTTTAGACTTTTTGAAATTGAAAGCATTTGCAGACGACAAAATAAATGTGACTCAAAAAATGAAATTTGTTTTGGGAAGGTTAGAAAACATTGTGGGAAAAGGAGAAAATGCTGGTTACCAGCATTTTCTCCTTTTCCCACAATGTTTTCAAAAGGCTTTTTCTTCAGGGTCGTTAAAACCCGTGATTGTGTGGTAAAGAGTTAACGCCGTTTTCAGCATTATTTCAGTTATTTCACGGCGGTCAGTTCACCTGTCTATGCTTTCCTGGAGGTTTTGATACCATTACTTAGCACAATATTCTTCCGAAGCCACTGGCTACTTTCCCACATAAGTATCGTCGAAACAAGATCAGCGGTGAGAGATGTATGAATCCAGTCGCTTTGACTATCATCAATCCTCAGAAAGAAATTGGGCGGGCGAATGCCTGTTCTCAAGTCATGTACGCTACCGGCTGAGCTACCGGGGCTCGGCAACTATGTCAATGAACACAGCTCTCACGTGTACGATGACACAATTTCCACAGCAAAAAATGTGTAGTATGAAATGCAATCTACTTAAGCCTGATCAGATATCAGACAGAATTTTTTGTTGGCTATTCCGATGACTGGGTTAAAAATTCAAAGTACTGAAAGTACTAAAATATGGTGATGGTAGAAATTTGCTAGAAAATGGGTTTTAACATTGGACCATTTCGTTAAAAGTTCGTTTGTCTGACGGTTGACAACTTTTTTTTTTTCTCTAAGTTTCAGATAGCATCATTTCATGACTATATTCCATAAAATGTGTATCTAAGCGGTCTGCATGCGGTTTTAGGCGCCAGGAAAGCGGTTCGGATGTAATGACATTTGTATGGGGTGTTTTTTTTTAGGGTATTTTGGGGCGATTCTTTTACTTATTCATCTGCGATTTAGACTTTATAAACCAGGCCATGTCAAAGCTGGAAAACTAGTCAAATTTCAAATTTAGAGCTGATTCTATGACTTTCAGCTCTAAAGTTCATTGTTGTATGCTTGGCTTTCAGAGTTTTTCAATATGCCTGTTAATTTCAGATTTCAAATGACACAGATCATTGATCTATGAGGACCTATTTTTCTTGAAACAGACGAGCAAAACCAGGACACAACTCACCAGTCGTTCTTAATTCAGTTCGAAGCTACAATACTAGCAATTCGATTGCCTGAGAGAGAACGTGTCAGTAAATCAGATGGCTTGTATTGGTGGTAGAATAAGAAAAAAAAAAAAAAAATGCAATGATTGGTAGATATTAATCTAGTTTATTGCAATTCCCGAACTTATGTGGATGAAATGTAATTTATACAATTCATGAAATAGGTACAATTTGTCAGCTTCTCCGCTAAATAGATATGAGCCATGCTATGAGAAAAGGGGGCTTAATGCATTTGCAAAGAGTTTCGACTCGGATCAGCCTGCGCAGTCCGCGCAAGCTGATCTGGATCGAATCTTTTTGCTATTGGTCAATTGTCTACCTCATGATTCATTCGACTGTTAAACGAATGGGCTATTATGGATCCATAATTTTAGGATGACCTGCTTGGTATCATAGATCATGGAGATGCATTAAGCCCCGTTTTCACAGAGCATGGCTCACATACTAGCATTTTTCAAGGATAGATGTTACACACACAAAAAAAGCAGTTGCTGCTAAAGTTGGCGTGTCTGAATATACATGTAGACATACAACAGTGGATTGTAGAGCAACGCTTGAAAAATATCGGCGATATAACGCCTGTACATTGTTGTCATAAATTTGCCCGCAGAATAAACATGTCCACATTTTTATCCAATCACAAATCACAATTTATTCATACGGGATTGTCAATACCTAGAAGTAGGTCAAAAGCCAGCTGAGTCAGAGCTACGCCGAAAAATTGAGAATCTTTACGCCCGCAACTTTTCCTTATACGTCCATACCTCTATTGACGATTTTCTTTTTAACTCTTTACCAGACGACAAAACCTTAGAACCATCTATTCTGAAAGAAATTGCAGACGACAAATTCAAAGTGGTTAAAAAAGAAAGAAAAGGTTTGTCTCTGATACGACAGAAAACATTGCGGGAAAAGGTGAAAATGCTGATTACCAGCATTTTCTCCTCTTTCCACAATATCTACAAAAGCCTTCTTCCATGGGGTCATAATAAACACTGAATTGTTTGGTAAAAATTTAAAGGTAAGTAAATTGCGATGACTAAGCGATTTTGACCCTTAGCACAGCTCACAAGATTTTTTTCTTTTTACACAGCATAGATCAAGATCAGATTGCAATAAATCGCCCAGTATGATCTTTGGTCTACACTAATATTTTGTAGGATTTTCTAACCAAGACAGCCTTGAATTTGCAACATCCGACTCTTTTTCTTACTGCTTACAAATGTTCGTTACCTCTGTATCAGATGACATAATTTTAGACTTCTCAAAATTGACATCATGTGCAGACGACAAACTCGGTGTAACTAAGCATGAAATTTGACTGTCAAAGGGTAAAATACCCCACACATTGCGGGAAAAGGAGAAAATACTGGTTACCAGCATTTTCTCCTGTTCACACGATATTTTCAAAAGGCATCTTCCTCGGGTTCGTTAAAAAATCGGGATAGTATAGTAAAGGGTGTAATTACTTGGTACTTTAAAGTTAGAGTCAATGTGACCTACATTATAAATTTAACATTTTACGCACAGTATAGATTTAGATCAGGCTGAAAAAAATCCTGCAGTCTGATCTTGAATCTATACTTTCCTCCGTTTTCGTTCGACAGTCTGATCATAAGCAGCGTTTGAACCTGTATTAATTTGGCATTTTTCATTGACTGCAAAAAGATTAGCAGAGCTGCAGTTTACTTTTTACCGTACTACAAAATTTTTGACACATCTATTTTGATGGCGTTTGCAGACGAAAACTAAAATGTTTATCAAATGATGGACTTTGTCTGTGAAAAAGCAGAAAACATCGTGGGAAAAGGAGAAAATGCTGGTTACCAGCATTTTCTCCTTTTCCCACGATGTTTTCAAAATGTTTTCTTTTTTTTTTCTTCTCAGGGTCGTTCAAACGCCAGACCGTTTAACAAAGAGTTAAGTCAACTTGACCTACATGTATAAAATTTATGCCTTTTTACGGATGGTTGTCTTTTATTATTCATAAATATTATCATAATTGCTTTACCTTACATAAAAGTAACACAGATAAGGAATGTTTCAGCCTCACGAAATACAAACACTAATAAACCATGATTAAGCCACTTATGATTAATCGCTGGATTTGATGTTTAAAGGCACAATGGCAGCTAAATGTAAACAATGCCGGTGTTGGAATGCGTTTAGATTTAAATGATACGTTTTAAAAGTATGGAAATTATTGTGAAGATGACAATCTGTTATTGTACAGTCGGTCCAAGTGTTAGTCGCTGGCAGAGAAATGAATTTCGAAACTAGGTTAAAAGTTGCCAGGTCGCTCTATCTTTTGTTTACTTTTTACCTGATTTTAGAATGTATATTTCTGCCAGCCACTAGCACTTGGACCGATCGTATAATAACACATTTTTATCTTCACAATATTTTCCATTTAAATTTAAATGTATTTTAATATCTGAAATGTTGTTTTGGTCGCTATTGGGCCTTTAAGACGTTTTAAGCCGTTTTCAACATTATATCCGTCCTATCACAGCAACAGCTAACTTATTAATGTATGCTCCGGTTTTCAACTGTACAATGCTGGGACTTTAAAGTGCCTTGCACAAGAACACATAAAGCACTAAATGTACACAGAATGGACATTTTTTTTGGCCCTGGTTAAGTTAAACAAATCACAAAAATTCTAATTTGAAGGCTGTTTGTTTAACTATATCGTAGAATTACTCTCTACCAATCGGCAAATTAATTGGCATGTTGCGTTTGCAGACGACAGAAAGAAATACCACTCAAAAATAATAAACGGTATAAAACGTTGTTGGAAAGGGAGAAATTGCTGATCATAGGCAATTTTTCCTTTTCCGACAGCGTTTTCAAAAGTATTTCTGCTCAGTATGGTTAAAACCCGGGATTGTTGAACATTTTACCACACAACCTCGAATTCTAAAGACCCCGAGGAAGGGGTCGTTTGAAAAAACAATGGAAAAAGAAGAAAATGCAGGTAACCAGCATTTTCTTCTTTTCCCACAGTTTTCTATCCTTCGACAGACAATTTTTGTTTTGAGTAACATTTGATATGTCGTCTGCGAATTCTTTCAGTTTGGACCAGACTAAAATTTTGTCGTTTGGTAAAGAGTTAAAAGAGAAGTTCTTACAATATGCAAGATCAAACTGCATGCTTTGTGCAGTCTGATCTAGATCAATACTGTTCTCCAAAGCAGATCAACCAAACCTCAAAATTTTGCACTCATTCAAATTGAAGGAATTGGCAGACGGCAAATGAAATGTTAAAATGGTCTTTAAAAGGAAAGAAGCATTTTGGAGAAAGGAGAAAATGTTGGTTACTAGCTTTTTCTCTTTTTCCCTTGATATTTGAAACAAATTTCTTTCTTAGAGTCGTGAAATCATTGGATTGTTTTTTGCAGGGTTAAGTCATGGTGCGATGTCAGCAAAGTAGAAAAATTAAACTATTTTCAATCACAAATGCAGGAAACTATTTTCTATTTCATAATATTATCAATGAAATAAAAAAAAAACCATGTACTCACAGAATCTACTCACAGAATCTAAACTGCTATCTTAACCAATGTCGTAAAGTTTTATTGTTCCTTGGCGTTACGACAACTTTATGGTCGTTACCCCTACCCTGTCTCTTTATTTTTGTTCACGAGTCAGGGCAGTGGAAACATTTAATTTGAAGTAAAGTATTCCCAAAAAACCTAATATCCGTTTAAACATCTTTTAACCCTTTTCCCAACAATCCTATGCTTTCACGACATTTAGTAAGAAGGATCTCGCTAACATAAACCGTGAAAAAAAGGAGAAAGTGCTGGCTACTAGGCATTTTCTCCTTTTTATGCAGTGTTTTACCCCCCCCCCCCCCATGGCAAATTTTGCCTTTATGTCACAATTAATTTGTCGTTTCCAAATGCTTTGGGTTTGGACACGTTGATTATTTTGTCGTCTCGTAAAGGGTTCAACCTATACAGAACGATCCTATGATTTTACGGCATTTGAAGCGAAGGCTTTCGATTAAAAAAAAAAATGCACAAAAATGAGAAACTTCGGGTAATCAGCAATTTCCTCCATTTCACGCAAAATTTTTATTTTTTCAGAAAAACTGCATCACACCAACAACATTTGTCGACTGCAACTGCTTTCAATTTGGATGGGTAAAAAGTCTTGTCGTCTGGTAAAGTGTTAACCTGCACAGAAGTGGGTTTCCTGCCCTCACATTTCACAAAAAGTAACCTATCCCTATACTGTTTAGATATACCATAACGATACAAGTGCTTAGTGCAAATTGAAAAAAAAAAAACCCGTACGCTTTTGAATAAAAGGAAAGGATGTTTGTCTGAGTGTCGCTTTACACCATTTCCATTTGTTTGTTTGTATTAGGGTTTAATGCGGATTTAACAGCTCAGGTTATATCACTGTGGTCGGTGCACCTACGCATGTACAGGGTGTCCCAAAATATATGTCCCAGTTCAAAGTTCAATTTTGCTACTAAATATTAAACATAGCTAGGTGGCTCTTAATAATATTATCAAAAACATATAAAATTTTGTATAAACAACAATCTTAAGTAGTAGCTTACCTTCCCTCCATCATAACACACGCTCTACATGTCCACCCCATACGTTTTGGCAGGTGTCCTCTGTAACCTTCAGTATTTCCCTACGTATAGCAGTTCTGAGTTCAATTAAACATGCTGGTTTATAATCATAATCCTTGTCTTTGATTGGTCCCCGTAAAAAATCTAACAGGTTTAATCGGACGATTGAGGTTCGACTGTGGTCTTCATTGTAATCAAGTGCCTTCAAAAAGTATCGATCAGAAAGCCAATAGCAGCTCTGCTTGTACGGGTTGCTGCTCCATTGATACCAACTATCATTAAATGAGAAACATCTATTTGGAAGTTCAGGCACAAACTTAGTTTTTAAAATATCAGAGGTTAACAGTGACAGTGTCTCCGTTTTCCTAGAAGAAATCAGGTCTGATGACATTTTTACTGCTCAAAGCAACCCAAACTGTGATTTTTTTCGCTGTACAGAGGTGTATGACAAAGGTTATGATAATAAACCAGCATGTTTAATTGAACTCAGAACTGCTATACGTAGGGAAATACGGAAGGTTACAGAGGGCACATGCCAAAACGTCATTTACAACTTTCGACGTCGTGTCAGACTTGTACAGCAGACAATAGGGTGGACATGTAGAGTATGTGTTATGATGGAAGGAAAGTAAACTAGAACTTAAAATTACTGTTTCTACAAAATTTACCTTGTCTCTTAATAATATGATAAAGAACCATATATTTTTATTGAATATTTAGTAGCGAAATTGAACTTTGAAACTGGGACATATATTTTGGGACACCTTGTATTTCCTGGCTCTCCCACACCAGTACTGACACAACTTTCTTTCCAAGTCACTGGCTACTTTTTCCACATGCATTACACCACTTCTAGCATTATTTCAGTTATATCACAACGACAGCTTATATATCGATGCGCTTCTTGAGTCTGTGGAATACTTTGCTAGGACTCTTCAGTGCCTTGTCAAAGGAAAAGCCTATGCGACCAGCTCTGCCAGAGAGGATTGAGCCAAAATTTTATGGATCACAAAGCCATCAGAAAATCCTGGTTCGATACTCTCCAGCGATGCTCTTGTCATGTGAACCTCACATTGGTGACTGCCTTTATAACAAGAAAAGGTGCGCAACGAAATCGAAGACAATTTCAACCCCTGTCCCCTTTAGAGATAATATTTAACCAAAAATCGGAACGGAGAAATAAATCCAGTTACCGTTGCAGGTGGGTTCACAAATGATTTTTCTTGTGTATCCTGATCTTTGAAAGATCCAAACGGCTTTTGCGATCAAGCAATAGCTTTAAGAAAATTTAAAAAGGTTCCGGGTTTTCCAGATCGCCATGCGCTGACTTCACACAATATATTATCCCGCAGCAAATCATAACTAAGATATTTTTTTCAAACAAAGATCTATTTTTTTTGTTGATATATCAATGAAACTATTAAATTAGTATTTCGTCTCTTCATCTAATCCAGTATCACGATTTTCATATTCCATTTCGCATATTTTCAAATGCGTATGTACTGTTTATTGGTAAAAAAAAAAAAATTGGCGCGTCTTTTGATAGTGAATTCACGCGAGTTATAATTCGCTGCGTCAAAATAAATTGTGTGACGTCAGCCCATGGCGATCCGGAAATGTGGAAGCTTTGTAATTCTTTTTTTTCATCTGAGCTATAGCTTGATCGCAAGAGCCCTTTGTAACTTTCGAATGTCAGGGTACACAAGAAAAATCATTTGTTAACCCATCTGCAACAGTACCTAGGTTTCTTTTTCCGTTTTCGGTTAAATATTATCTCAAAAAAGAGACAGAGGTCAAATTTTCTTCGATTTCGTCGCACACCTTGTCTTATTATATACAGTATAGAAGCAGTCACCAATGTGCTATTTATAGTAACGGTGTAAATGAAAATTTGAGTATTCCGTGATATACAGACGATGCACCAATGTGCAAAAGTGTCCGATGATCGACCAACAAAATGTTTAGTGTTCTGTGAAAGATTAATGGAGCTTTAAAGGCCTGTGGTTAGGCAAAAATGGAATTTATGGATCTATGATCATGTGATGACTTGCTAGGCATAAGGGATCACAGAGATGCAATGAGCTCCTTTTTGCCAGACCGTGGCTCAAATCTGTTCTACACACAGGCCTTTTCAAGACACAGGCTGCGTTCCCAGGTAAACATAGTCAAACAAAAGTACAAAGAGAAATGAATGCCGTCCAGATGACTTTCATGGAAAAAAGTTTCGGCCGATCAGGAATCGAACGCACAACTTATGGACCACGGATTACAAAATGCCGGTGTTACCACCGTGCAACTGAGGCTTGGCATTCGTCATTCAAAACGGTGTTGAACGGTGAGAGAGAAATAAAGTCTGTCTCGAGGACATTCATCAACGCTCGGAAAGAGTTTTTGTATAGCCGGGATTCCAATGTAACTCACCAATGAACCACAATGAAGGTTAACCCTTTCCCAAACAAGCCCTGGTTTTCACGTGTCTGCAGTACAAGTCTTTTGAAAACACTGTGGGAAAAGGAGAAATTGCTCGTAACGAGCAATTTCTCCTTTTCCCACAGCGTTTTCTACCCTTTTTGATACCCTTCTGCAATTTTCATCAAATTTAAAATTGTCGTCTGCAAACTCTTTCAATTTGGACCAGTCCAAAATTTGTTGTTTGGGAAAGGGTTAAGTGAAAGTTGACAGATAAGATCACCCTTAAGTGCAAAAATAAATTTATCTTAACCAGACGACAAAATTAAACGCTCATCCAAACTGAAAGAAAGTGCAACGACAAATTTCTGTGAAAGGGTGGATAACATTTCGGGAAAAGGAGAAAATGCTGGTGATCCTGTATTTTCCCTCTTTTTTCCTCGATGTTTTCAGGTCTACTTCTTCTGGGTCGTTTGAAAAAGTGTAAACGGAAATTTTCAGTCTGTAAAATCAAGCTAAATCTGGAGTTTTCTTACTGGCAAGAATATCTCAATCTAGCGGGGTCGGTGTTGATCAAAGAACAAAATCCATATTCTTTGCAGTTTGATCTTGATCTAGACTGCCAGCAAAACATCTATGGGAAAGATAGGCACTTTAAGGGTAAAGGAAGGCTAGATATACATTGTCACCACGGAACAATTTATCTTCATATATAGCACCTGTTGTATTCTGCCTGAACCCTTACCGCCTCATATACATGTAAATCTGCAGCAGACTATGAGAAAAATCTTCGTGACAGTCGACATATTGTCAAAGTTTAATACTTAAATACACGTAGAAAACATTGTGGCAACAAGACTGATTAATTGATTGTATGGTGCTTAACGCCGTTTCAACATTATTTCATTTATAACGCGCGGGTCAGTGTACATATCCATGCTTTCCTGGAGTTTCTCTTACCAGTGCTACGCATTATATTCTTTCCAAACCACCGGTTGCTTTCCCACATAACTATTATCGAAACGATGGTCAGCGGTGAGAGAGGAATCCTGTCGCAAGGACTATCGTCAGTCCTCGGAAAGAAATTGGCCGAGCCGGGGATCCAACCAGCGATCCCGTTCTCAGGTCCTGTACGCTACCGACTGAGCTACCAGGGGTCGGCTATGGCAAGAAGAGAAAATTTTTGTTTCTATATCTTTTTTTTTTTTCATTTTGTCATACTGATAGAATTTCACCTTAAAGGGTAGAAAGCACTCTGGGAGAAAGGAGGAAACGCTGGTTACCAGCATTTTCTACGTTTTCACACAATATTTTCAAAAAATCTCTTTCTTCAAGGTCGTTAAACCCTGGGATTGTTTTGTTAAGGGTGCGACTTAATAAATGAGTAACCTAAACAAAGACTGATAACCGTAATGATAGAGCAAGAATACATGTAGTTATCAAAAAGTAGGTCAATACAACTTTACCCTTAGTCTGGTGATAAATTCTTGATATACTCTTGCAAACAATATAGGCCAAGATCAGACTAAAAATAACGAGCTGTTTGATCATGGGGCTACAACTGTCTGACCTCTTTAATAGAAATCTCGGACAAAATTCTCATCACGTTGACGCAACTGCGCTTTATGCCCCCAATTTCAACGACTTAGCATTTAGGTCAAAGCTTTGCTTGATTTGCAAGGTATTCTCATGGCGCCAAAACAAACTTAGTATTGCAACAATTTGACTTTTTCTCCCCAAAGTATTAAGAATTATTAGAATATTTTTACCCGTACGGTTCGACCATTCTATTACAGATATTTCGTTTACTTGGCTGATGTTGTATGTGACATGTATGGAGGCGGGGGGCGTTGCAGGGCGTCGAAACCCAATGTGGCCAACTACGCGGCCACAGTGTCAACTTTGCTTCGGTTAGAAAGCAGCCGATGGCTAGGTTAAAGCGTTATTCGGAGTCCCAGTTTAAAGTAACCCCATTAACGCTTGGATCGATTGGTACACTGGCTGCCTTGATGTACCCGACTTACTTTAAAGGGGTATTAAAAAAAATCGTTTCGCAAGTTTTCAAAGAAAAAATTAACAAGGGCTTCTAATTTTCATTCGCGTGCAAAGCTGGCTTTAAAAATAAAACAATGATAGAAAAACATGTAGAAAGAATGAGGAATTACTGAGTTTTTATTTTGTATTTTTACAGTAAAATTTTCTATACCGTTAGTAACGGTATAACCGTTATTGCATAACAAGTGATAAATGCATTTTTTACAGAGTGAACTATCAGTTGGCCACCATAGCTCAGTTGGCAGAGTTGCCGACCACGATTTTGAGGGTCTTAGGTTCAAGTCCCAACAGAGATATTCTTGTTTTTCAGCATTTTTCCCTAGGTAAGGGTAAACACACATTTCCTTATAATTTCGGTTTTATGTCCCTCT
Organism: Tridacna gigas; assembly: GCA_945859785.2. Classification (NCBI taxonomy): domain Eukaryota; kingdom Metazoa; phylum Mollusca; class Bivalvia; order Cardiida; family Cardiidae; genus Tridacna; species Tridacna gigas. The sequence continues at coordinate 6,834,506 of OX244032.2, forward strand.
AAAAGTGACGCTGAACAACAAACAGGGACAATCATGCAATAATCTCGTGCGTCCATGAAAATACGAAATTCTGACCTGTATATTCAATCTAGGTAGCAAGAAAATGGAAATTCTATCTGTATCTCGATAATATCAACCGTATCACGTCATTACTTCCTGAAAAGGGTGCAGCATACTTTAAAATGATAACAAGAAAACCATCATTTAATATCTGTATAAAATGAAACACTGTGACAAAATGAGAAATTGCTCGCCAGCGAGCAATTTCTCCTTTTGCCACAATGTTTTCTAAAGTCGTCTGCTGCAAGACGAGCCTTCGAAAAGTCGTCTGCAGTGCAGTAGGGGAGTATTCACGTTACAAAGAAAAAAATACGGAACACCCTGCGACCCTTATCAAAATTTGAGAAAGGAAATGATATCCGCTCACGTTTTGTTCACGTTTCCAAACATGTGGCAAATAGAAAAAAATATTGTCGAAAAAAATGTTGGGTTTTGGCTCTTGCAAAAGGGGGCTTAATGCACCTCCGTGGCGCATTATGCCAAGCAGTTAATCATATAATAAGGGTTCCATAAAATCCATTTGGTCTAACGATTGAATCGGAATCTAGAGGAAGTGGTCTTTGGACATGCAGAAAACTCACCGATAGCTAAAGTTTTGACCCAGGTCAGCCTGCGCGGATTGCGCAGGCTGACCTGGGTCGATACTTTTTTTGCAGATGCATTAAGCCCCCTTTTCATAGAGCATGACCCCATATACTAATACTACAGATTCTACCTATTTCGAAGTTTGCAAACACAATCCACTGGAACTCGGAATTTGTTCGTTATCCTACAGGTTTGTTTAACCCAGTGTCAGCGCCGTAGGTGACCATAGGGGCTTTTGCAGACAGCGTAGATCAAGATCAGACTGCACAGAACGTGCAGTCTGATCTTTGATTTATACCGTCCGCTTGTTTATTCAGACCTATGGGAAAACATCATACCGAGTCTCAAGAGACTGTATGTACAGTCGTTGAAAGCGGTTGAGTTTATTTTTCGGGGGCTGAAAGAGTTAAACAAGGGGCGGTTTACATCCAAGATGTGTTTGTTTGTTTCTTTGTTTGTTTGTTCAAAAGGTGTATAACGCTGTTTTCAACATTATTTCATTTACATCGCGGCAGCCAGTGCACTTATACCTGCTTTCCAGGAGTTTCTTTTACGGGTACTTGGCACAGTATTCTTCCCCAGCCACTGGCTGCTTTCCCACAGAATCATTTTTTAAAACCATGAAAGACGAGTAATTCCTGTCGAAAACACTATATTATCAATCCTCGGAGACATATAGAAATGTATGTAAGACATATATAGCATCTGTGAATGACAAATATAACATTTCAAATAATAAGGTATGTCCTGAAGGATGGAAAACATTGTTGGAAAAAGAGAAAATTATAGACTTGTTAACAGCATTTTCTCCTGTACCCGCAATGTTAACAGCATTTTGTCCTGTACCCGCAATGTTAACAGCATTTTGTCCTGTACCCGCAATGTTAACAGCATTTTGTCCTGTACCCGCAATCTTAACAGCATTTTGTCCTGTACCCGCAATGTTAACAGCATTTTCTCCTGTACCCGCAATGTTAACAGCATTTTGTCCTGTACCCGCAATGTTAACAGCATTTTCTCCTGTACCCGCAATGTTAACAGCATTTTGTCCTGTACCCGCAATGTTAACAGCATTTTGTCCTGTACCCGCAATGTTAACAGCATTTTGTCCTGTACCCGCAATGTTAACAGCTTTCTTACTCAAGGCCGTTATCAGTGGTGATTGTTTTGCAAAGGAATGAATTTTCACAAGTACCTGCGCTACCCTGCTCAAGGACACTGCCACGTGACTAACAGCGCCAGACTGGGCTCTAACCAGGGTTCCCTGATTACAAATGCAATATCTTAACAACTTGGCCACGGGGGACCCATTAAAATTTATTTGCACATTTTCTTACCTCTTTCATCCCAATTTAACTCTTTCCCAAACAAGCCCTGGTTTTCACGTGTCTGCAGTACAAGTCTTTTGAAAACACCGTGGGAAAAGGAGAAATTGCTCGTAACGAGCCATTTCTCCTTTTCCCACAGTGTTTTTTACCCTTTTTGAGACCATTCTGCCATTTTCATCAAATTTAAAATTGTCGTCTGCAAACTCTTTCAATTTGGACCAGTCCAAAATTTGTCGCTTGGGAAAGGTTTAAACAGTTTTTTTCAGGTTTTTTTTTTTTTCTCAGACGGCGTAGATCAAGATCACGTTCTGTGCAGTCTGATTTTGGGTCTACAGCGTCCGCTACCTGATGTTAAACTATGACAAAAATCATCACTGATGGCATTCGAAATCCACTTTTTTGAGAGCCTGAAACAGTCCAGTTTATACAGTTGGCTTTAGTAATGAGATAAAAAGGGTTAACCTTTTCCCAAACGACAAATTTTGGACTGGTCCAAATTGAAAGAGTTTGCAGACGACAATTTTAAATTTGATGAAAATGGCAGAAAGGTCTCAAAAAGGGTAGAAAACACTGTGGGAAAAGGAGAAATTGCTCGTTATGAGCAATTTCTCCTTTCCCACAGTGTTTTCAAAAGACTTGTACTGCAGACACGTAAAAACCAGGGCTTGTTTGGGAAAGGGTTAAAAAAAAAGAGTTTTAAAACGTGCATTCAAGATAGTAAGACAAATTTACATATAGTCGTACATATATTACAAAACGCACAAATTTCTTACTGTTTATATAATGCTCAACTTGATGTCATAAACCTTCGTTGTGGGTATTATACTCATTTAAATTGTCTGGAGTAGTCTTGATTCATGCATCTATACCTCCCGATGCTTTATTTTATACCAAAGACCGGAACGCCTATTCAATTTCGTGGCAACCGCGAAAAAAGACGAATTGTAATGTTATAAATCAAGAAATTTCGTATCGGCCGAGTTAAAGTTCCGATGCCGAAGGCCAAGGGCTTATATCGCAGACCTCAGACCTGTAACGTGGCCAATGCGGAATAACTTGATTAATGACAATTGTACTAATTACTGGTCTGGATTTGTCGTCTATTTTGTATTTGATATTGGCCGAGTCATACTGGTCGAGTTTTTCTTGTTTAGGCCGAGTTATAGGTCCCTTGCCGAAGGCCATGGTCCACTATCGGAGACCTCAGACTTGTATCTCGCCAATAGGAAATTACTTGATTAATGAGAATTTTATTTGGACTTGTTATACAATTTTGATTTCAGTCATATTGGCCTTTCTCGTATTGGCCAAAATTGCTGATATAGGCCCAATCTTATTAATGGATGTTGAACTATCAGTCTTCGTCAAACAAAATGCAAAAACACAGTTTGTTAATTAATAATTGACCGTAAACGGGTTAGCTCTTTGCGAGCGAAAATCACAACCGTAGTAACTTGGCTTTTGCGGCCAGTGTAAGTCACGGTTAGACTGCACGAAAAGTCAAGTCTGATCTACTAAAGGTCTATACTGTCTCCTGTACAGAGACACTGCACCCAAAGGAAACTTTGAAATCGCAATTGTTCGGGTCTTTTTGTGCCCAAACTTAAAAATGTCGATATGAGCCATGCTCTTTGAACAGAGGGCTTACTGCATCTGCAAAAGGTATCGACTCAGGTCAGCCTGCGCAATCCGCGCAGGCTGACCTGAGTCGAAACCTTTTGCTGTTTGTAGATTTTCTTTATTTCCAAGGACCATTCTACTTCATGATTCAGTCGGTTGTTAGTCAAAGTGGATTTTTTAAATCCATAATAATTAGGTGATGATTTGCGTAGTGTAATTCATCACGGAGACGCCATAAACCTCCCTGTGGCAGAATGCCGCTCAAAGAGTTTGTTTGGCACCCTAGGAATTAGTTTAAACATATTTTATTCATCAGTATATAACAGTCTACAACAAACAATATAATCATATTATACATATACTCTAGGAATTAACCCATGTATGCTAGTCTCCGGGGCTAGAGGCAGGGTACCGTACCCGGAGACACTGCTTGTGAAACACCCTGTACATGTATTCGAATAAGGACACGTCTAAATATTCGAGATACGACAGAGATAATATTCAATCAAACACAGGTTTTTTATGTGTGCGAACTTTGATATGATCTCCAACGGGTGACCTGATCCTACGTTTGAATACCAGGTATCTGTCTTATCAATTCAAACAATACAGACACTAACGGAATTTAACCCCTTCCCAAACTGCCCACATGTATTTTGAGAAATACAGCTAAGAAAAATCATTTAGGAAAAGAAAAGATTCTCCCTTTTTGCCTATATACACGGAAAACATGTGGAAAAATCAGACATTACTTTTTGATGATGTTTCGAAAAACTGTTTAGTGAGGTAAATGATGATTGAGCTTTCGGATGCGGAAAAAAACCCCGGCTGTTATCTTTTCAATCGGATCCTGTTTAAATCCTTAAATCTTTTTTTTTAACATTTTCTTTTTTTGTTGTTGTTTTCAAAACATTTGAGTCATGCTCTGTGAAAAAGGATGATTCAGTAAGTTACTAGACAAAATATATTTGTGTTCATAATTATGTGATGACTTGCTGTGCGAGAGACGTGTACAAAAATGTGATTAGAATAATGGTACGTTTACAACATGTTTCCGGCGACCACGGCAACCCGTTTGTCCGAACGTAGTGTGCTGTGAATTTTTTTTTTTTCTTTTCCATTTACCAAGTTCAGTTTGGTCTGGCTAGGTTTCTTTACGGTACCTTGCGGTATCCGTGACAAGCCGTAGATTGAACGGGTTGCTCAGTTCCACGGTGTCCAAAGATCTACTACGCTCTGACCTGCGTTCTACTGCACATGCGTGTACGTTCCATCTCGATCCGTCAAGTTCCGGTCAGCCTCCTCACGTTTCTATCAAGGTCGAACACGTTCCTCACGTTATCTCAAGATCTTGGAGGGATGGAACGTGGTGGACGGGCATTTTTGGAGCAAGTTTGTGTCCACGGTTTAAGATAGGCCCCCCCCCCCCCCCACACACACACACAAGCAGTAATTATCGTTGTAGTCGAAGACTGCCTCGTCAACATGACGTGCACATATGAAGAATATTTTGTTGTTGTATATTTGCATGGTGCATAAAATCTTTGCCTCAGAAATTTAGAGAATAGCAACAAGTGCCACATTGAAGTGGGTAAGATGAAAGAGAAGAAGGAGGACGAGAAAACCAAGATCCATGTGGGTGCGCGAATTGATGTAGAAAAAAGGGGGCAACACCTCGGTCACTGCTCAACAGTTCTCACCAGAAAGTTACGCACTGAAGATATCAACACATTCCAGAACTATATACGGATAGCCCTAGGGCTCCTTTGACAAATTCCAGGAAAGGGTAACACCAGTCGTTGAGGGACAGGATATGTCTTATCTTAAGCGTTTCTTAACCCTTTAATTGCTAAAAAAACAAATGTTGCAATCTTAAAGTTAATTTCACCAGAAAGAAAACACCGTATCGGTCAGTGTGGATCAAAGATCAGACTGCACGTTCTGTGCAGGCTGATCTTGATCTAAACTGTCCGTAAAAGGTCAGTAAGTCGCGCTCAGTAGCTTAAGGGTTAATAAAAAAGGAATCTTAACATTTATTTCAAACCATGCAAAAACTGTCAACTGATTTCTTTGCCACAGAAAAAGTTGAAAATGGTCAACTTATCCCAGAAAGTTTCATGTAAGCTGGTTGTGCATAAGGCTTGTTATGTAGAGTTGGGAATCCCTATCTGCATTTGAAAAGATTTATCAGTAGCTTTGTAAATCAAAGCGTTGAAAGTGCTGGTATGGCATTCGTCAAGGGAGCCATTGTGTGGAATTAATAATTTGAAAAATAAACCACAGAAACAGTTTAAAAATATTCGCTTGAACGTCAACCTACTATATACCCATGCACAATCCAATAGAGTAGCGTGCAATCTTGTAGGACGAACAAGTCCTGGCGAACAAGTCCAGGAACGAATAAGCCCAGGAACGAACTGGTTTGAGACGGAATCGGGCGGTCAGAAAACAAAGACTGTGTGTATCATTACGCTGATATAGAAGATCATAGCAGATCAAGCTATTTTCGATAAAAAAGAAGTATTTCCATGATCGATGGCCTAATCCAATTTATTTTAATACGCCATTTTCATATCCGAGTGCTATCGAAACACTTATTTGTCTCAGAAAAAAATGAGTTTAATTGGGTTTACTTCCTTCGGTTTCGCACAAAATACGATACATGATTTTCAAAATGCCGTATTGAACTCATAGTGTCATTGTCTTCGACAAATGCCACAAAAGTCATTGCAACATGTACCGTGGTTTCAAGTTTCAAAAGTGCTTTTGATCACTTCTTGAAGTTTCTCAATTATATCACGATGATAGTTCGCTTATTCGTATACTTCCTACTCGACTTCGACTCTCTGCAGTGTCTTGCCTAAGGGCACTCTAAGGTAACCTGATGGAATCAGACTCACAGCAACTGAGTCATGAAAGTGTCTGGACAGGAATAGTCTTTTCTTAACGCCTTAAAGGTTTCAAATGTGTAGCATGGCACAGCTAACTAATATTTTGAGTATTTTTCTATGGAAGAGCAGTCAGTGGTTTAAAACAGTGAGTTGTGTGAAGCAATGGTTTTATATAGTGAAACTTCAGGAATGTATGAATCGTTGCACTGGCTCCAGTGATACAACTGACATTCTGGGAAAAATGGCGTTAAGCAACAAACAAACAGTAAAACAGACAAACGAAGCGTTAAACGCTGGCTGTACTCGCCCAACCTTTCTAGAATACATTTTTATTCCAAATTCTCAAAAAGTGTTCAAATTTAAAAGGAATGCAATTTCTGATAAGCTGTAAACAATTTACTTCAGTCAGTCAGAAACTGTGTTACTTTCTTGATCTAGAATTAGACAAAGAATGCTGTTTAGAATGGTTGGAGAATATGTCTATATGTCTTTGGAAATGTCTAGAAATAACGCGTTGTATAATTGAAAGTTGGTATTGTGTCATGTATATACATATATATTCAAAACAACAACCCAGAACGGTAATTATGATCAGAATTGTTGTATATGTAGCCTATATTTAGGACTATACTATAGTGTATCATTTGTAGGTTTGGTTTAGGCTTCGTTTTAAACGTAGTTATACGAGACTGTCAAAATATCATTTACCAAGTGACACGCTAATAGAGTTATACAGTAATACTACTGAAATAAATGTACTGTTTGACTTAGCGTTCAACATGAAACAAATTAAACGGCTAACAAACCAACAAGGGCATACAAACCAGTTTTACTAAATTTTATTTCACAAGTACAATAAGATCAATATATACTATCAGTATCCCAAATATACAGATGCCAATTTATGATTGGGTTTTACAGATACTTTGATATTGAAGGCATTTGAAGACGACTATGGAATGCCATAGCAGAAAATATTCAAGATATAAAAACACTATCAAGATATTTAAAATATTCACTCAAGATAGTCGCAATTATACCAAAATGATATATAAATTTGATATATGACAGCAAAATTATCATTTCAAAACATAAAACCACTTCAAGACAAATAAGTATACTTCAAGATGTAAAAACAGCATCAACATTTTAAAAACCACACCAAGACAAATAAATATACTTCAAGATGTAAAAACTGCATCAACATTTTAAAAAACCGCACCAAGACTCACGTGACCAATCAAGACTCACGTGACCACAAAATCCACGACGTCATCACTTGGCGAAAAGTGTCCGTATTCCGTGATGATAAGGAAACAACTTGATGAAATTAAGAATTGAGACCGGAATATGAGCTAGAAATTACTTGCCTTCATAAAAAAATCATTTCTGGTCACTCTCATATCAAAAGAATAACTTAGATAACCATTTTCATGTTCAATGTGCATAAATAAAGAACATACCGTCGGCCTTCTTGTGCAAACATGGCGTGACCTAATTCCGGTAGCTCGGTAGTATTAACTGCAGAAAGTCGATAATCTTTGTATTTTTTTGAGAAGTAACACTACTTAGCATCAAGAAAAAAGAAGTAGATTTCATTAACATACGATAATTAGTTTATTTTCCGGTGTATTTGTCTTGTATTTGTCTGAAATTCAAGGGCAATGAGACATTCGAATATTAGTAAGGGGTACGAGCAGAAATACCGTGTGACGTCATCAAAATATGTGCTCTACGAGATGTACACAAAAATCACCGGTTCAAGGACACTCACGGAATAAGGACACTCGACGATATATGCACAGCACTTCTCGTTGTCTGCGCATGTCATATTCTTCGAAGATTCGACATGTGTATTTGTAGAATGCCATCTAGCAGGAGATAATGCAGCACTTCTAGTAATAGAGGCCTACCATACATACGATACGGTATCTGGCATTGCCATTGCATTGTTACGATTGTGTAGCAAAAGATCAGACTGCAGGCCTTCAGTATCTTTTCAAATGCCTGTGTCTTTTCTGTCTGCATTTCCTATCTGTCTGTCTGCCTGTTCGTCCGTCCGTGTATATGTATGTGTGTCTGTCTGCCCTCCGTAGGTCTATTCATCTGTCGGTCTGTGCGTCTGTCTTTTTGCCTGTCTGTCTGTATCTTTATGTCGGCCTTCCCTATGTCTGTCTGTCTGCTCATCCGTCCGTCCGTCTATATGTATGTGTGTCTGCTAGTCTGTCTGTCTGTCAATATGTAATCGTGTCCGTATGCCCACTGTGTGTCCCTTACTCTGTCGGTCTGTGCGTCTGTCTGTCTTTCTTTTCTTTGGCTGTCTGTGTCTTTCTTTCTGTTGGTCTTCCCTATATCTGTCTATCTGTTGGTCCGTCCGTCTATTTTGTATGTGTGTCTTTGTGTTCGTCTGTCCGTCTGTCCATATGTATGGGTGTCTGTCTGCACTTCGTTGGTCCGTTTACCTTTCGGATCTTTTGGAGGATCAGACTGCACAGTGTTTTTCTGTCCGTCTTCCCCATATTTTTCTGTCTTTTTTTTCGTCCGTCCGTCCGTCCGTCTGTTCATGTGCACGTCTGTCTATCTTTTTCTCCGTGGGTCTGTTTATCTGTCAGTCTGTGCGTCTACCTCTCTTTTTGTTTGTGTGTCTGTGTTTATCTGTCGGTATTCCCTATGACTGTCTGTTTGTTCGTCCGTCCGTCCGTCCGTCCGTCTGTCTGCGCTTCGTGTGTCCGTTCATCTATCTGAACTTTAGGAGGCTCAGGCTGCACAAACATGCAGTATGATCTTACACTTTATGCTTTAATGAATGAAACAACATCACGGACATTTGAAGGGGCATCTGAAACACTCCTCCTAAGGTCTCTCATGAGATCTTGGAACTGCGAATGTCTAAAGAGCCGAGTAACTTCGTCTGGCTGGTCCATGAATAACGTTAATACGCCGAATAAAAAAATGACAGTGTGACTGTCAACAGTCAAGCAGCGGCAGTGTGTGTACGTTCTTTTCGCCAAGTGATGACGTCGTGGATTTTGTGGTCACGTGAGTCTTGATTGGTCACGTGAGTCTTGGTGTGGTTTTTAAAATGTTGATGCAGTTTTTACATCTTGAAGTATATTTATTTGTCTTGGTGTGGTTTTTAAAATGTTGATGCTGTTTTTACATCTTGAAGTATATTTATTTGTCTTGCTGTGGTTTTTAAAATGTTGATGCTGTTTTTACATCTTGAAGTATATTTATTTGTCTTGAAGTGGTTTTATGTTTTGAAATGATAATTCTGCTGTCATATATCAAATTTATATATCATTTTGGTATAATTGCGACTCTCTTGATTGAATATTTTAAATATCTTGATAGTGTTTTTATATCTTGAATATTTTCTGCTATGGCATTCCATAGACGACTATCCCTTGTGTACTTTTTACCTGGCTTTAAAATTCATCTTTTACTTGCGACTAACACTTGGACCGACCGCACAATAACAGATTGTCATCTTTACAATAATTTCCACACTTTTAAAAGGTATGATTTAATTTCAAATGCATTTTAGCACCCGCAATGTTTACTTCTGGCTGCTACTGGTTCTTAAAGAAAGTATTTATGTTAAAACTTCATATTTGAAAAAGAAGAGTGGAAGCATAACATGCTCTTTTCTTTTCTTTTTTTTTCTGTCTCGAATTTGTCAAAATCAAAATTGTTGGTAAAATTCAAGATAGTTGAGAAGTGTAGCTCTTCCTCTGAAATGATAATATATGATTGTAAAATCTCGCGTAACCAAAACAGGGTCGAGATTTCAAGCGAGAACTTCAATACAGGATGACTAATATATCAATGTACAATATGACAAAAATATACCCTACATGTACATAGATACAACACTAGAAAGTGTCAATATCAGCAATATGGCGCAATAAATTTTGCGACAAAAGTTCTCTTATAATATAAGAAATCACATAAAACCTAGATAACTCGAGCACATAAAGGAGCGAGACATATAATACCGAAAATTCTCTAGAAACTCCACTATGGCGTCTACAGAACAGAACAGAACAGAACGGGACCAATCCCTATTTATTCTTTACCACACGACCCCGAGTTTTAACGACCCTCTGAAAGAAGCCATAAGAAACTTTGTCGAAAAAGCAGAAAATACTGGTAACCAGCATTTTCTCCTTTTCTCACGATGTTTTCAAATGCCTTCTTACTCGGGGTAGTGAATACGGGATTGTTCGGTAAAGTATTAAAAAGCATCTGCAGATGACAAAATATATGTCGCTCATACGAAGGGTTCAGTAGACAACATGGTGGGAAAAGGAGAAAATGCCGGAGTTACCAGCATTTTTCTTCTTTTCCCTTTGTATTTTCAAAGGCAAACTTTCTCAAGGTCATTAAAACGCGGAGCTGTTTGGTAAAAGGTGAAATGTCTTTCATGCCCCACCCAGTTGAGCATGTAATTTCAAAATTATCAAAATTATATAATTAAAGAAGTATTATTTGATACGCTTCATAGAGTAAATTTCAAACATTACACGTCTTTTTCTCTTTTTATCAATTATTAATTCTCAAAGTGCTTTTTCACGATTATAGTTGTTATTGCAGCCAGTGTAGATCAAGATCAGGCTGCACAAAAAGTGCAGCCTGATCCTTGATCTACACTGTCCGCTTTACTGGAATACTGTAGACAAAAACAACCATGAAACTGCAATTATTTCGGTCGTATTTTTAGGATGAAAATGACTACAAGTTTATTCGGTTCTCTAAGGGTTAAATTAAGATGATTAATTCTGAATTTTCCTACTATCTGATGCATGAATTTGACTGTAAATCCAACTGAGCGGAAACACATGAGCCACGCTCTGGCAAAAGGAGGCTCAATGCATCTTCGTGAAGCATGATACCAAGCAAGTCATCACAAAAAAAAAATCCATTTTGTATAAAAGCCGACTGAATTATGGGGTAAACTAGTCCTTTGAGATGCAGAAAATTGACCAATAGCAAAAAAGTTTCGGCCCAGGTCAGCCCTGCGTGGATTGTGCAGGCTGACCTGTGCCGATAGTTTTTGCAGATGCATTATACCCCCTTTTCATCGAGCATGGTTCATTCATTTTTAAAGGCATTTTAGCGAATGCGCGTAGTTAATCGCCGAGCTCCGGTAGCTCGGTCAGTAACGTACAGGGCTTGAGATCAGAAAGCCGCCAATTCGCCAATGGCAGAATAAGGGTTAGAGCCACATATTCGAATTTTCGCTTGTCCGAGAAATCGAGATTTTTTGAACACGTGACTTTAACATGTCTCTGTCCAGGTTAAAATAGTCCCAAGCTACAACATGCATTTAAGTATAAGTATTCGACTTTAAGATAAAACTGCAATGCAGTGAAATAATACACCAATCAAAAAACCATTTATAACTGATAAGTACATGTATTCGCTATATGCCACCAGTCTATACTAAAAATGACACGGACCCCCTTTCACTAAACTGCGTAGATTTACGCAAATAATTTGGGATTGTTTACACACACATACGATCTTTTGCTTTACCCAAAGGTATGAGTTAGCATAAAGTTAGGCAACTATTTACTCAAATCGTAAAATTATAGTTTAATGAAACTTGTTTTGAGATTTGATGCAAGTTTACCTCAAGTGCGTACGCAAATTTCGTGTGCACGCAGTATTGTGAAAGGCTGCCCTGGTACTGCCAACAGACACTTGCCTGTAACATCCTTGCGGAATAAATTCTTACCACTATCGTCCTTCAAATCCGTAACCACACATTCCCCTGTTTGTGCGACACTTAAAAAAGAAGACTTTAGACAGCATTGTGAAAAAAGGAGAAAATGCTGGTGGCCAGCATTTTCTCTTTTTCTCACAATGTTTTCCACCCTGTAAGCGACAACTACCGTAAGTTGAGCTTTATTTGATGTATCGTCTGCAAAAAACCCCAATTTGGACAAGTCTAATGTTTTATCGTCCGGTAAAGAGTTTATATGTTGAACTCCGGTAGCTAAAAAAATATTTGAGCCATGCTCTGTGAAAAGGGGGTTTAATGCATTTGCAAAAACTATCGACCAATGTCAGCCTGCGCAGTCCGCGCAGGCTGACATGGATCGATACTTTTTGCTATTCTTGGTATAAAGGATTACGGAAGTGCATTAACCCCCTTTTTGCTAGAACGCCCATCGGGTTGCAACAGGGTTTACTCCTCTCTTACCGTTACACATAGTTTCGAAATTGTCGGAAAGCAGCCAGTGGCTTGGAAAGAGCATTGTACGAGTTACTGCAAGAGAAATTGCAGAAACACATGGATGGGTGCGAACACATGGGATGGGTGCGACGGTCGCAGCGGCCCGTGATATTAGTGAAAAACTGTTTACTCTTTACCAGACAGAATGTTTTAACTTGTCAAAATTACAGGCATAACTTTGTAGAAGACAGATGTTAAATAGCTCAAAAGATTACTTTGTCTTCGACAGGCTTGAAAACGTTGTAGGAACAGGAGAGACATTTACTCCTTTGCAAAGGCCTTTTTTGACAGCGTTGTTCAAAAACGGGATTAGATCTCATCATTTGAGTCACGTTTACATGTATTTGTCGTCTGCATTTGCTTTCTATAAGGACTAGTCTAAAGTTTTCGGTTCATGACCTATGTCGTCCGCAAGATCCCATACGTTCTCCTGTAGTGCTGAAAAGATTTAAGATTGGTATCTATACATCACTTTTGTTTTTTAAGGGCCTTAACTCTTTACCACACAATCCCGAGTTTTAACGACTCTAAATGAAAAAGCTTTGGAAAACATGATGGGAAAAGGAGAAAATGCTGGAAACCAGCATTTTCTCCTATTCCCACGATGTTTTATAACCCTTTCAAAGGCAAATCAGTTATCACATCATTTAAATAAAATTGAATTTGTCATCTGTAAATGCTTTTAATTTGCACAGTCTAAAATTTTGTCGTTTGGTAAAAAGTTAAAGCTCAGAATTAACGGAACGGACATGTGAACCCCTAAAATGCTTTTCTTGCTAACTACAGATCGTCTTAGAATATAAGACAGGCTCCGTATTCACAAACTTCAGAAAGTAACGCGACTTCTGATTGGCTAAACCATACGGTTTAGCCAATCAGAAGTTGCATTACTTGAAATTTAAAAAAAAGTTCAGAATAAGACAAAAAGTCTTTTTAAGAAATGTTGGTGAATAAGGACCCAGGTGGCATGTGCTATGCAGTCCAATCGTGGTGTATAATATCCAGGAACTAAATTTTTCTAAGCGTTCTTGGCTTCCATTCATGCATACACAGTACCTAATGTACTTTTATCGCCTTCAAACGATTGATTGATCTATTAAATGGTGTTTTACGCCGCTTTCAAAATTATTTCAGTAATATCACAGCGATAGCTCGCATATACATGTAATGTCCTGAGTTTCGCCAGTGCTAGGCTAGGACTCTGAACTGTCTTGCCCAAGGACACACACAAAAAAAAAAAAAACAGTGCGTCCAGTGAGGCTCGAACTCATGGCCTCCAGGTTACACTTTACCACTGAACCTATCCTCGTTAACCCAGGAGTGAAGTATTACCATTCATCAGCGATGAATGGAGTTTCCGGAATACATCGGAACTGGGTCAACGAGGATGCACTGAACCATGCAGGACCTCTACCTTCACACCATCTCTTTCGTTTAGCAGCTGCCCATTTCTGAAAGCAGTATGGCAGGAGGAGATACGAGCAATATCCCCGTTTGCCAAAATATTGAAATATTTTCAGATGCATTCAGGTCTTATTTCTGATTTCATTTTCCTTCATCCTTTAAATCGTAATAGTTTGTTAAATCAATAGGTAGCATATGGAAACTACATATATGAGCCATGCTCTATGAAAAGGGGGCTTAATTTAACTGCAAAGAGCATCGGTCCAGGTCAGCCTGAGCAGTCCGCGCAGGCTGACCTGGGCCGAAACTTTTTGCTGTTGTTAATTTTTTGCATGTCAAAGGATCAGTCTCTACCTCATGATTCAGTCGGTTGTTTGACAAAAATGGATTTTATAGATCCATAATTCACATGTCTTGCATGGTATCATGGATCACGGAGATGCATCAAGCCCCCTTTTACCAGAGCAGGCTCATATAAACTTTCACCTCTTACATCACATCTAACCAAATGCTCCCTATCTCGACAGTACATTAAGACGAGTTCGCACGTTTGCGCAGTGTGGACCTGGTCTTCACAGTCCGATACCGATCTACTTATGTGAAGTTCTATATATAAAATGTGAATCCAAAGTTGGCGTAAATTATGACGGGGCTTGTCTCTGATAGGATAGAAAAGATTGTGGGGTAAGGGGAAAATGCTCCTTTACCCGCGATGTTTCCAAAAGCTTTCTTCATCAGGATCGTTAAAAATCGGGACAGGATGATTAGGGTTCAGTTTAGCAGGATTGAATGTTGACAAAAACTGAAAAGAAACTATTTTTTTATCAAAATATTTACTACCTTACAAGAACACGACTTTCATACATAATAACACAAGAAAGAATATGCCGTCAATTTGATAACAAAAAGAATATGTACACCCTATCCTTATGTACCTTATTTGATAACTGAAAGTACATGTAAAATCACATGTACAATGAGAGCCATTCTTCAGTTATTTCCCTTGATTCCTCTCCAGTACTACATTGGTCCTGATCAGGGGATTACTTGGATTTTATCCTTGATTTTCTTGCACTACACAAATATATTCTTGAGATAATATCTCTGGAAAATCGGGCTAGATTGTTTTACAAGTCGAGATATAGCATTTCTCTGATGATTGAGAACATGATTTGCTTTAAAATTACATGGGGACCTTTCATAATTTCATAAATCAAATTATTTTTATCGCAACATCCCCAAAAGAATCAAGGATAAAAACAAAGGAATACAGGTAAAAGGACCAATCTGTTATTTGGTAACCTTTAGTCTTTATCTGGTAAGGGAGATAATTTTATTTACAAGAATGGCCCTCATTGTTCTTGGGAAAAAAAATGGGCCTTCCTGTTTTGAAAACTGAACATACCGATACAACCAGACTTGTAAAACTGGACCTGGTTTTGATGCTCAGAAGTACATATAAAATCAGTCTTTTATTGATTGATTTAATGGTGTTTTACGCCACTTTCAACATTATTTCAGTCATATCACGGCGACAGCTCACATATTCATGTATTCCCTGGGTTTCACCAGTACTAGGCTAGGGCTCTGAAGTATCTTGCCAAAGGATACTCCCACGAATGGATCCAGTGAGGCTCGAACCCGGGACCTCCAGGTCACGAGTCCTACACTTTACCACTGGGCCACGCAGGACCCCATCAGTCTTTCAAGATAAGGTCTTCCAATATTGATCACTGAACGCACATGTACCATCAGTCCTGTGAGACGAATATGTCGTCCAGATTTGATGACCGGAAGTGCATGAACAACCAGTCCAATAATAATAGGCCGTCGAGTTTTGAAAACTAAAAGCACATATGAGCTGCGCTCTGTGAAATGGGGGCTTAATGGATCTGCGAAAAGTATCGACCCAGGTCAGCCTGCGCAGTCCGCGCAGGCTGACCTGGGCCGAAACTTTTCGCTATTAGTCCGTTTTCTGTATGTCCAAGGACCAGTCTATCTCATGATTCAGTCGGTTGTTATACAAAGGGGAAGTTACGGATCCAGAAGTATGTAATGACGTGCTTGGTATAATGCATCACGGTGATGTATTAAGCCCCCTTTTGTCACAGCATGGATCATATACAATCAGTCTTATAAAAAATAGGCCTTCCATTTTGATAACTAATAATACATGTACACCGAGTCGTATAAGAATATGCCTTCCAGTTTTGATGACTGAAAGTACATATATAATCATTCCAATAGAAATAAGACTTCGAGTTTCGAAAACTAAACCACATAAATACAGTTTTGTACAAGACAGGCCTTCCCGTTTTTATAGCTGAAAGTATAAGGCTTTCAAAAATAGGCCTTCCAGTTTTGATGACATAATATATGTCAAAAAAGTTGCTCAGTGGGTTAAAAAAGTTTTCAAAAAAAAAAAGCATCTGTAATGTACTGCCATATGCCTGAATATGTTCACCTGGGTAATTTCTTCAGACGGGTTCAACTCAACATTTTATCGTTCTTGAAACTATCATTACTACAAAATTACCTGTCTTGAGATTTCTTAATATCCAACTTCCCGTAAATATTATAGAACAAATACTTTACATTCTGCGACCGCACTGTAAAGAGTTCACAATGCAAACACATGTATAATTGCGCGCAGCAATGTAGATCGTTAAAACAACAAACATTGTGCTAACATTAGTACACAACACAGGGTGGAAAAGTTTCGATTTTGATTCAAAGTTTGTCAGCTGTATTACATAAACACACTGATCGAGTCACCCAAAGGATTAACCCATTACTGTACAGTTTCTTTTTATTTATCTTAAATCCTACAAACAAAAAACTATAAGATAGAACACTTGGGACAAACACTTAAAGGAAGGGGCCGACTGTTAGAATGGAAAATATTTAGGAATAGTAGCTACTGGGTGTAATATTAAATTACTGATTTCCCCCACAAGCTGTTTTAGCAGCTTTCATCTTCGGGGGACGTATTTGTTACAATAATGGGGTTCAAAATTCCACATAAAAGTAGACCTATTTTTAATACAGTTTTGAAAATAATCACCTAATTATCACTTTTTTTTCTTCATCAACAAAGTTATTATATTCATAATCAATTTCCGAAGAAAAATCCTTTGACATTTCTAGTCCGTTTTGACCTTTTGGTTTCTCTATCCCTTGTGCCATCATTCGGATCGTCTTTATATCGACCACGACGTCTCGATCGACGCACACCACTTTGGATGTCTCTTTTGGGCGGAGCTCGGTCCACGCCGCCCACCCCGATATCAAGTTCACAAATAAGTCTAGATTTACGCTTGTCACAAATTTTTATTTTCCATCGCCGCTTTTTGTCGACGATCACACATTTCTTTTTATTAGGCATCCTTTTTATTCTTTGTTTTGAAGCGCCCCAGTTGGTGTAGTCGGCTGCCTCGCCGTTTGTATACTTCCATGTCCCTACGTCATCTCTGTCGTTTAGACCTGAAGTTGTATATATTTATCAACCAGAATATTTCATAAAATAATCAGAAAATAAATGCAAGCAAGATCTGGGTCAGTATTCACCAATCATTCTTATGAGCATTCTTTGTCAAATTCTCAGGAATTTTCTAAATTTGAAAGAAACACAATTTCTGATTGGCTAAACCAAATAGTTTAGCGAATCAAAAGTTGTGTTATTTTCTAAATCAGGAATTACACAAAGAATGATCTTGAGATTGGTTGGTTAATACTGACCCTGGCAGACTGTGTGTTGTGTGACCTTGTCTGCCCTATCCGTAAAAGCAATTGGAGTGGCTTTCGGTAGTCTATCAGGACAAAGTATTCAAACTAACTGACTTGGTCCCTTTTAAGTTGAAAGGTCATTCGTGGCTCAGTGGTATCAGGGAACAAAAATTGAATCTCCACCAATGGATAAGGAATGAAGGGAAGCCCTTGGGGACACGGCATTTCAGAGCCCCAGCCAATAACTCATGTAATCAATAAAAGATTTGAGTAGGTGATTTGTCGTGATTTGACTGAAATACTGAAGTATGAATCTATAAGTACATCCTCTAACTCGACTGACTGGTCGGTTTGATTGAATGGTGTTTTACGCCGCTTTCAACATTATGTAAGTCTTATCACAAGTTCATTTGTGAAAGGTTTTATAGAAAATGGCTGTTTTGCTTGCAATGTGAAGCTCTTTAAAGAAATTGTTGTGAGTCCTTCACCTAAACAAGAGACGACAAGCTTCCTGGCTCAGTCGGTAACGAACAGGACTTAAAATCATGGGTCACTGGTTCGAATCCATGGCTCAGCCAATTTCATTCCGAGGTTTGATGATAGTCATTGCGATAGGATTTATGGATTTATTACTTTCTAAACGCCGATCATTGTTTCGACGATGATTATAATGGGAAAGCAGCCAATGGCATAGGATGAATGTTGTTCGAAGCACTGGTAAAAGAAACAGACGAACGAGCCCCTAAAAAACTCGCAATGCGCATTTGGTGTTCAGGTAGATATTCAGCCGACCAAATTTATAGTCTAGATTTCAGTGCTGCCTTACACTGAACTGCGTACGCACGAAATTTACGTACGCATTTTGGGTGAGCAAGCATCAAGTCTGAAAACAAATTTCACTAAACTGCATAACTTAACGATTTGAGAAAAATTAATATTAACATAGCTTTACGCCAGTTCATATACCTTTTGAGTAAAATAGGGTTCGAATGTGTATATTCCAGAACAATCCCCCCCCCCCCCCCCATATTGCGTAAATCTACGCAGTTTAGTGAAAGGCAGCGGAGGCGGTTTCTGAAAACCCTACTGTAAATAGTACACGTTGAAACCCGTTTTAGTGGCAACCTCTAAATAAGCAAACAAACTGTATTAAGCAAACATACCATTCCCAGAGGACGCAAGTCATGTTGAAATGTACAGTACTAAGCCTGTAGCATCTGCCTTAACCCTTTCCCAAACAAGCCCTGGTTTTCACGTGTCTGCAGTACAAGTCTTTTGAAAACACTGTGGGAAAAGGAGAAATTGCTCGTAACGAGCAATTTCTCCTTTTCCCACAGTGTTTTCTACCCTTTTTGATAACTTTCTGCCATTTTCATCAAATTTAAGATTGTCGTCTGCATACTCTTTCAATTTGGACCAGTCCAAAATTTGTCGTTTGGGAAAGGGTTAATACTTTACCAGACGATAAAATTTCAGAACGATCCAATTTCAAGGCCTTTGCAGACGACAAATCAAAGGTGACCCAAATGGCAAAATTTGTCCTTGATATGCTTGAAAACATTGTGGGAAAAGGAGAAAATGCTGGTAACCAGCATTTTGTCCTTTTCCCACAATGTTTTCCAAAGCCTTCTTTTCCAAGGTCAGTAAAAGCCAGGATTATGTGGTAAAGGGTTAAACAAGCACATTTTTAGTGTCCCTTATTCAGGTTGGGCTCTATTTGTGAAAGATAGACTGTATTCAATTTCGAAAGAAAGTGCTCGCGAATATTACCTATCCAATACGCTTTTTCACCAGATAATTCCGAGAGCCAGTCTAGATGATCCTTTGACCTCACTGACGTCAGGTGACCACCATACGACATCTGACATACAGTTTCTGCCACTTCCCATGTTAATCTCTCATTGATGAATTTGAAACAACGATCTTCATATTTCGACCAGCCTGTAAAATTAAACGAAGGTAAATTAATCTACAGTATGTTTGTTGTGCAATAGAAAGAGTACATGCAAATTAAAAGTAAACTCTTTACCATATGACAAAATTTTAGACTGGTCCAAATTGAAAGCATTTGCAGACGACAAAATAAATGTGATTGAAAAATTTAAATTTGTTTTGGGAAAGCTGGAAAACATTGTGGGAAACGGAGAAAATGCTGGTTACCAGCATTTTCTCCTTTTCCCTCAAAGTTTTCAAAAGGCTTCTGTCTCAGGGTCGTTAAAAGTCGGGATTGTGTGGTAAAGAGTTAATCTGCTCAATAAATGAAATGAAAATTTCAAGCTGACAGTAAAATCCCAACGTATTGCTATTTCAAAAGTAGATTTTGGGGAAAAATATCTCCGTATCGGATTGTGTAGATCCAAGATCAGACCGCACATTCTGTGCAGTGTGATCTTGATCTACTCTGTCCGCAAAAGGTCTTTGAGTCGCACTTAGCAGCCTATGGGTTAAAAGCCAAACTTACACAATTTCTAAGTTGTTACAACATTGGTTATGGTTACAAAATGTAACATAATGTGGAAGAAAGCCTTTTGAAAACATAGTTGGAAAGAAGGAGGAAATGATGGTAACCAGCTGGGGGACTAGCATTTCCTCCTTTTTTTTCCCACAATGTTTTTTACCCTTTCAGACACAAATGCCATAATTTTAGCCACATTAAATTGTCGTCTGTAAATTTTTTGAATTTGGACAAGTCTAAAAATGTTAGAAAAGTAGAAAATGCTGGTTATCAGCATTTTCTCTTTGCCCACAATGCGTTCAAAGAATTTTTCCTCAGGGTCGTTAAAACAAGGGGTTGTGTGGCAAGGAGTTGAATGCATGAACAGATGTACAAAAAATGTGTCAAAAGGAAAAAACGGTCTATAGGACGAACTTCTTCATTTGCTAAAATATTTTCAAAACTGGTTCCCTGCAAGCAAGAAAAAGTTCATCTAAAGAATTGATTGATTGTGTGGTGCTTCACGCGCCTTTCAAATTTATATCAGTTCTATCGCAGCGACAGGTCACATTGTAATGTATGTCCTGGGTTTCACTAGTACTAGGTGGGAGCCTTGAGGTGTCTTGCCATAGGATGCTCCCATGAAATGCTCAGTACTTCCAGTGAAGATCGAACCTGGGACTTCCAAGTTTCGAGTCCTTCACTTTACCACTTAGTAACGCAGTAACGCCCTTCATCAGGAAATATGTTTATTATCTTCGTCTCTTACTCTTTCGCTACTGAGTATTCATATTGGACCTAGTTCGAAGTTCAAAATAAATAAATAAATAAAAGATCTACTTAAAACTTTGGTCTTAGTTTAAGCGTCAGTTAGCTTATGGTAAAGATCTAGGCTCAGACTACACGTTCTGTGCAGTAATAATAATATCTTTATTTTGTGAAGGTTAAAACATTAAGACATATTTCAAGTCTTTTTTACAATGTTGCCTTCAAAATGAGTGAAATAACAATAATAGTGATAGTAATAATATCAAAATTAATGCAGATATTGATGACTGATACTTATGATTGTGGTGTTTGAAAATGAAGAAGATGAATTAATGGCAAACTAATGATGGAATCTGAAATCTACGGACAGACACACAGTCTGATCGTGATCTACGCTGTCCGCAAAAGCTATTATGAATCGCAATTGGCGATGAAAGAGTCAAAGCAATTTGGTTATAGTTTAAGCGTCAGGTAGCGAACGGTGTAGATTTAAGATCAGACTGCACTTTTTATGCAGTCTGATCTTAATCTAAACTATCAGCAAAAAAAAAAAAAAAAAATACGTAAGGTCGTGATTGGCAGTGCGAGTGTTAAAAAATAATTGTTAATCATTTTCGAAAACGTCTGAAGAAAAGGGCGAAAACAAAATCCTATTTACCAACATTTAATGCAAATTAATGCAAATGATAATTAAAGAAAAAAAAATCTATCTATTTTCGTTCAAGGACGAAACATTATGGTTACCTGTCAGCCACGTATGTAGAACAACAAAATGGCAGTTAATTTAGGTGCAGTGCATGTATTAACAAGAATATGAGCCATGCTCTGTGAAAAAGGGGGCTTAGTGCATTTGCGAAAAGTATCGACCCAGGTCATCCTGCGCAGTCCGCGCAGGCTGACCTGGGAAGACACTTTTCGCTATTGGTCAATTTTCTGTATGTCCAAGGACCAATCTACTCCATGATTAAGTTGGTTGTTAAAAAAGTGGCTATTATAGGTCCATAATTATGTGATGGCTAGCTTGGTATAATACCACTCGTCACAACTCGGCCGATTCCGTACCTACATCTAACCTCGTCCGTATAAAGGAGGCTTCCATTTTGAACTACCAATCACATGATCTTAAACATGGCGGCGCCCCTGTAGATCGCTTAGCAATGACATGAACAACCACCGTGAAGTTATTCACTTCTATCGATCTGTCGATGAAAGCTCCTAAAGGAATTGATAAACCACGCTAAAAATCGAATGTACAAACTGTTTGCCGACTGAAATATTCTTAGAAAGATAACGATAGAAAATTTAATCATGTTTTCTTTTTTAAAAGGAGCCTTACAGTTTCGATAACGGTAAAGCGGTGTGCTTCCGGAGATGTGCGAAATGTACCGTGTAGGTGCATATCAAGCTACGTGATACAGCCGAGGGATTTGATCACCGGATCACCCAAGGTATGCCGAATGGTATAATACACCACAGGGATGCATTAAGCCTCCTTTTGCCAGAGCATGGCTCATATAATGAAATAACTGAATAACATAAACTTCCTTTTGATTTATATCGTATTACAACTATAACTCTGCCTTAGAATAATAGGGGGCGTAGTGTTACTTACGACCTTACAGTTATGATTTATACATGTATGGAAACAGCATTTTAACCTCTACTGTTCTGTAGCAATTTCATTAAAATAGGACCATGTAATGTTGACCAAAACTGGAGCTGAAAACGGTCATAAGTGAGTGGTCAGTGTAGTAATAAATCGGTTTCTTTTTTGTCAAGTTCGAATCTCCAGCTCGGCCAATTTCTTTCCGATGATTGATGATAGTCATTGCGAAAGGATTCATTCCTCTCTCACCGCTGACCATTGTTTCGGCGATGGTTATATGAGAAAGCAGCCATTGACTTGGGAAGAATACTGTGCGAAGTACAAGTAAAAAATAAAACTGCAGAAAAGCATGGGTAGGTGCACTGACCGTCGTGATATAACTGAAATAATATTGAAAACGGCGTTAAACACCTTATAATCAATCAATCGTTGACGTAATGTGAACTTGGTCTGGTGTGACCGGGATTTAACCCTTTCCCAAACAAGCCCTGGTTTTCACGTGTCTGCAGTACAAGTCTTTTGAAAACACTGTGGGAAAAGGAGAAATTGCTCGTAACGAGCAATTTCTCCTTTTCCCACGGTGTTTTCTACCCTTTTTGATAACTTTCTGCCATTTTCATCAAATTTAAAATTGTCGTCTGCAAGCTCTTTCAATTTGGACCAGTCCAAAATTTGTCGTTTGGGAAAGGGTTAAGTAACAGAGTCTATAAAATTTACCTTGCTGACATTCCCTTGTCTCAGGTTGTTGATCCTGGTTGGGCTTCTGTTCCTGGTTCCAAACCTCCCAGGCCTGGCCGTTACATATGTACATTTGTTCGGTTATGGTATCAAAATATAACAACCGGTTGGTGGCATAGGTGCAGTCTTGTGGTGCCTACAAGGATAATAAAATATATTTTGATATTGTTAGCAAAACGAGCGACATAGCTCCATTTACCGAAAGCCGTAGATCAACATAGCTCCATTTACCGAAAGCCGTAGATCAAAATCAGACTGTGCAGAACCTGCAGTCTGATCTTGGATCTACACGGTCCAATAGCTTAGTCTTATCCATGACGAGAAGGTATCTTATTTGAATTAGAAAAAGAAGAAAGGTAAATAAAGGGCGACAACTCAATTTCGTTAGTAACTAGTTGTCAGTATCGGATTATGTGTTTGTAGGCATTAGAACCATTAGTTGCTGCCCGCACTAACATGTACAGACAATCCACTGACAGTAATAAAAGTTTCAGTTAAAAAGACAGACTCTCAATATGAATCCGGGTAAAACTGAATGAAACTGAATACCTGGTTCGAATTGTCAGTGTTTATAGATAAAAAAAAAAATCAATAGATTGAGTTTAAGAATTGGAAAAAAAGTACCGAAAGATCAGGTCAATATGCGGATGTTAATGATTGATTTTGGGAAATAGTGCAGCAGGAAATCTCACGTGAGTAATTAAGTTGCTGCTACTCTTTTCCAAAGACAAGTCCGTTCCTGTACCTTATTTAAATAAATTGATATACTCTAAAAATAGCTGGAGAGTTGGCAGTACCTGTATCTCTTCGTTTTCAAACACCCTGGTCTCAACGTTCTCATCTACAGGTTGATTCTCCACTGTTTCTGCCAATCTTTGCTGCGACGCAATTTCTTCAATGGACGCCATGTCTTTTTCAGGCTTCTTCTCCTTACGTCGTCTAGATCGCTTCCGCTTCCGGTTCTTTTTCTTATTCTTCCGGCGTTTTCGGTCTTTCTTTTTACGTCGACCGTCTGATTTCTTTTCCGCTGAAGCTACAAGTGATTCTGAGTTTGCGACGTCAACCGCAGCCTCGCCAGGATCCGTGTTATAGGTGTTTTCAAACGGATTCTTCCTTTTAATGCTCAGCTTTTTAAACTTGTGGTCCTGTAATAATAAAACAGAATAATGGCGTCTTACAAGATATATTCATTTCTTTTATGTTTTAAAAGTTCTTTAAAGGACGAGCGGCGACCATAAGTAAACAAGGCTGGTAATAAAATGCATTTAAACTTAGATCATACCATTTGAAAGTATGAAAATCATTGTGAATATGACAATTTGCTATTGTCCAAATTATAGTCGCTGGCAGAAAAATTAATTTCAAATCTAGGTCAAAAGTTCCCAGATCGCTCTGTCTTTTGTTTGCTTTTACCTGGTTTTAAAATTAATTTTTCTGCCAGTAACAATGATAGATTGTCATCTTCATAATTATTTCCATACTTTTAAACCGTCTTATTTAGATATAAATGGAATTTAACATCCGCATCGTTTATTTTTGGAGAAGCTACTGGGACTTTAAGTCCTATGACTTTTTACACTACAATATCAAACAACTTTTAGAAAGAGCTTTTGGGGGAATGGAGCGATGCTTTTCGCGAGAAATTTCTCTTTTTCCATGAAATTGTTACTTATATCATTGGAAAAAAGGAAAATCCTTACATTCAAATGCAAATCCTTATGACATATTTATTTGCACTTTGGTATTTTTGAAAGTAACATGTTACGTTATGGGTTAACCTTTTACCACACTATCCCGATGTTTGACCACCCTGAGAAAGAAGGCTTTTGAAAACATTGTGGGAAAAGGAGAAAATGCTGGTACCAGCATTTTCTCCTTTTCTCACAATGTTTTCTACCTATACTAGAACAAATACCATCACTCGAAAACATATGACTTGCCCCCCTGAGAATCCCTCAATATGGGCAAGTCTAAATTTTGCTGTGTGGTAAAGTGTGGAACTCCAGAAGCAAATTTGATAACAGGCCATTTCGGAATCAAATGGGATAATCAAATGACCAATTTGAGAGCATTGGCAGACGACAAGTTAAATATGTCTCAAACGACGCGATTTTTCTTTGTTAGGTAAGAAGACATTGTGGGAAAAGGAGAAATTACTGGTTGTCAGCATTTTCTCCTTTTCCACATTATATTTAAATGCCCCTTTTGTATTGCCGTTAAATCTGTGGATTGCGTGGTAAAGGGTTGAGTAAATGCTTTGCTTTTACATAACACCAGACGACAAAATGCTAGACTTGTCCAAGTTGAAAGCGTTTGCAGACGACAACTTAAATGATGCTCTAATAATGGATATTTCTTTCTTTTTTTTTTTAAAGACCAGAAAACATTGTGGAAAAGAAAGAAATGCTGTTACCAGCCCTTTTTCAGTTCCAAAACTTTAAATCTTTACCACACGACAAAAATATAGACTTGTCCGAATCGAAAGCATTTGCTGACGAAAATTCAAATGTGGCTCAAATAATGGAAGTTGTTCATGATAGAGTAGAAAACGTTGTGAGAAAAGGAGAAAAATGCTGGTTACCAGCATTTTCTCCTTTTCCCACAATGTTTTCAAAAGGCTTCTTTCTTATGGTCGTTAAAACTCGGGATCCTGAGGTAAAGGGTTAAAATAATTCTTACTAAGGCTTGAGGAAAAACCGGAATCAATTGGTGAAGGGTGAAGCAAATTACCTGTATTAACCCTTATCCTGCTGAATAAAAGAAATGAAATTTTCAAAGCCATAGTATAAGCGCAAAGCTTTCCTGTTTCAAAGGTATTGTTGGAGGAAAGATATCTCCTTATCGGACATTGTAGATCAAAGATCAGACTGCACGTACTGTGCAGTCTGATCTTGATCTACGCTGTCCGAAAAAGGTCAGTGAGTCGCGATAAGCAGCCTACGGGTTAATCAATAAAATTCGAGTAATGCAGTTTTCGACAAACGGAGGTTTCGAAGTATATGTGTATATATGTTAGAGATCTGTGTGTGTCTTACCACTATTCTACCCTTGATATCCCCACCCCCTTCGCCTATGGGTAGGAACACCGACTCCGGGGGACTGACTGGGTGTTTATCTATCATTCCTATGTACTGAGGGCATTCACCTATAAGTAAATAACAGAACATATAATACAGTATACATGTACAAGCAGTACATGCAGTTTGACAAGTATTGATTCAATTCAGTTCAATTCAATTTATTTACAATGTACATAAAGGCCACCGGCCTAACATACAAAATACAACTTTGCAAAAGATAACACTTTGAGTTGTCATTAAATGATATTTGTATGCAATATATATATACATGTATATGTAAATAAAAAAAAAAAAGAAAATCATAGACTCGCCCAGTTTTCATGAAAGTGACATTAAATGATTGAATTTTCGGACCCGGTTAACCCTTTTCCAAAACAATCTGTATTTGATAACAAACTTTACCAGGGTGTTCTTAAAAGCAACCTGCCTTGTGATTCTTACTTCGTTTGTATCGCATTTAAGTTCGTTTCATATATTTCAAAGTTTATACATATTGGAGCCGAGCCATGCTATGGCTAAAGGGGGTTGAATGCATCCCCGTGATGTATTATACAAAGCAAGTCATCACATAACTAGGGGTCCATAAAATCCAATTTGTGTAACGACTGACTGTGTCGTGAGGTAGACTGGTCCTTTGACATACAGAAAATTGACCACTAGCGAAAATTTTCGGCTAAGGTCAGCCTGCGCGAACTGCAGAGTGGATCCTTTCCGCAGATGTATAAAGCCTCCTTTTCACAGAGCATGGCTCATTTATTTTACATCGAATGTGAAAACAAGTTCTAACAAGAAAAAAAGAAGACGCACGGGCGTCAAGGTCGCCCGAAAATGAATTGCTTTTTTATTATTAAACACAGAAATACGTAGACAAGAGAATTTACCGGGACTCCTTTTTTTTTTTCAGTTGTTTTTGATTAGTGAAAAATTAGATTTTGTTTTCAAATGAAATTAACATGAAATCAATATCTACAATATTATGAATTTGCCATATGACCAACTGTGAAAATAAAGTATGGGTTTTCGGACTGCAAAACGTTCTTGAAAATGTCCGATTTACATTTTATGTTACATGTTGACTTACCACCATCATTCATTTAGACCCTATATATTTGATCTCATTCAAACACTATCCCTTACTTTTACAATTCTGATATTTATTATTTGCGAAAATACTGTGGAATAAGGACATACTGCCAGCAATAAGCAATTCCTCTTATCCTAAGGTGTTTTTTATCTAAAAAAACCCACTTTTTCTTGGCATAAAACAAATTATCCTATCTTTGTGTCTGATAACCACTATGACTGTTTGTATCAAAAGAGGGACTGAAACCGTTACCTTAGGTCATCTTATAAATCAAGTAATGGTTGCATAAATTTGTTGTCAGGTGCACGTTTTTTTCAAGATTGGTGGGTACCCAACCCAATAGCTTAAGACAAAATATTAGACTGTCCAAATTAGAAAAGGTTGCTCATAGCAGTTCTAAGTGGTGTCAATTGAAAAATGTTTTGTTTGGGAGAAAATTTGTAGGAAAAGAAGTTGTTTATTACAAGTAGATCTTTCTTCTTTTACACATAATTCTTAGAGTTGTCTTTACAAGGATTGTAAAAAGTCGGGGTTGTGTGGCAAAGGAATAAATGCCAAAAACACAAAATGGAGAAATTATAAAATAACATTTAATTTTCATGATAAACTTTTTTAATGATCAACAGTTTGGTCAGGTACAGTCACGTGGTAAAAAGTACGCGCAGTTTTGCATTTCCATTGGTTCCTAAGATCACGTGATTGGACGAGTTCATTCGCGTAAAAAATAGATGCATTCTGCACTAGAAG
Source organism: Tridacna gigas (assembly GCA_945859785.2). NCBI lineage: Eukaryota > Metazoa > Mollusca > Bivalvia > Cardiida > Cardiidae > Tridacna > Tridacna gigas. Next base: position 6,862,818 of record OX244032.2, read on the forward strand.
TTTCGCAAAACATTCCGCATCAGAGCGTTTATTATTCTTTCATGAAAGTTAAAAAAAACACCCATACACAATGTTTATCGGTTTCAAAACAAGTCAACAGCTTCGAAAAGGTGATGAAAGCCCCACACAACAATTTCACAATCATATACACCCATTTTACCAAAATAAACCTGGCGAATATCAAAAAAGATTTCAACCGGAAGTACTTTCGCTTCATAAACAAAGAAACCTCGAAAGGTCGGTCAGGTATAGTCACGTGGTAAAGAGTACGCGCAGTTTTGCATTTCCATTGGTTCCTAAGATCACGTGATTGGACGAGTTCATTCGCGTAAAAAATAGATGCATTCTGCACTAGAAGTTTCGCAAAACATTCCGCACCAGATCGTTTATTATTCTTTCATGAAAGTTAAAAAAAAACCCCCATACACAATGTTTATCAGTTTCAAAACAAGTCAACAGCTTCGAAAAGGTGATGAAAGCCCCACACAACAATTTCACAATCATTTACACCCATTTTACCAGAATAAACCTGGCGAATATGATAATAGATTTCAACCGGAAGTACCTACACTCTCCATGAACATCTCTTCCAAACTATATTAAATATAAGGTCGCCGGCTTCTGCCGGGCGACCAACAATCACTCTTAATGGTAGCTTTCTCATATCAATCACTCTTAATGGTTGCTTCATGTCGTGATGTGGGTGGTTCCAAATTTGACCCAGCTCGACACGGGGATTTGAACCCGGAACCTTTGATGCGAGAGGCCGACGCGCTATCACTACACCACTGTCCCCCATATTATGTGAGTCATGCTCTGGCAAAAGGGGGTTTAATACATCTCCGGATTGCATGATAACGAGCAAGACATTAGATAATTATGAATCCAAAATAGCCACTTTTTTTTAACAACCAACTTACTCATGAGGTTGTCTGGTCCTTGGACATATAAAGAAAATTTACCAATAGCGAAATGTTTCGGTCCAAGTCTCGATCCTTTTCGCAGATGAATAAAGCCCCATTTTCACTGAGCATGGGCCATACATATGAGCCGTGCTCTGTGAAAAGGGAGCTTAATGCATCTGCAAAAATTATCGACCAAGGTCAGCCTGCGCAGTCGGCGCAGGCTGACCTGGGCCGAAACTTTTCGCTTTTGATAAATTTTCTGTATGTCAAAGGATAATTCTACCTCATGATTCAGTCAGTTGTTTGTCAAAATGGACTTTATGGATCCATGGTCATGTGATGATTTGCTTGGTGTCATGCATCACGGAGATACATTAAGCCCCCTTTTGCCAGAGCATGGCTCATATAAATATATATTTTATCAGGACGGCAAATGTAGGATTCAGTTATACAAAATCAAGACCTTAAATAATAGCTTTGTATTCATGGGAAAGCAGCAAATGGCTTCAAAAGAATGTAATGAGTAGCGGTCGTACGGGAAAATGGGTTCCTGTAAGCGCAGTGGACCCATGACAAAAAATCACTGCATCAATTCTTTATCAAACGATATAATTTTACACTTGTCCATATTGAAAGCTTTTGCAGAGGACAAAAATAAACGTAACCCAGAAATTGAAATTTATATTTGAACGGTTAGAAAACATTGTGGGAACAGAAGAAATTGCTGGTTACCAGGAGATTTTTTTTTATCATAATCATTGTTTAATTTGTTTTTAAATGAAACCTTAAGCTTTTCAATAAATAGAATAAAGTGTCCAGAAAATAGTAAGAACTCCAAATGCGTTATACATTTACATGTAGTTCCCTTTCGGTAAAAATGTCTGTGTACGTTCTGTGCGGATTGATCTAAAACTACACTGTCTGAAAAATAAGCGCCTTGAGTCACGCCCAGCGGCCTTAGTCTTAAACCGTAACCAGCTAAATAAGTCAAATGAAACTTTCGACCAGAAAGTAAAATCCCTAATAATGATATTTCAAATTAATATTTCGGAGAAAAATATCTCCTTATTCGGACAGTGTAGATCCAAGATCAGACTGCACGTTCTGTGCAGTCTGATCTTGATCTACATTGTCCGCAATAGGTCAGTGAGTCGTGCTTAATATCACCACAAATATGCAAATGAAGTACTTACCGCCAACAGCGTTAATCAGACGAACTCGAAGTTTATTTTTACGGCCGATGATGGCGTTCACAGGATCACTGATGTAAATATTGAAGTTTTCCGAACTCTCAAGCAAAGCATCTTCTACTATCTCGATGTCCCAGGTAGCTTTAGTTTGGCCTGAAATCAAAGAAATTTAAAAGTTTTCTGACGAAGTCATTTGAAAAAAAAAAAATGCGGATTACCTTTACATCTCTTGTAAAAATCTGTGCGAGATAATACATGGATCCGTGGCGATGAGATAAACCGACTTCCTTGGTTACCGAGGCGAAGGGCTCACAACCGCAGTAAATACATATACAATATGGCAGAAAGACTACTTAAATCCTGCTGTCATGACTGTTTCTATCGATTAAATTCCGGAAAAATATTCCTTTTCATATGTTTCTGCCGATGATGGATTATCGGTACGAAATATATGGATTCTTGAACTTATTTACACAACAAAAAGTGTGAATTTCAGGGGCTACGGACAATGTAGTACCTGTGCCAGCAAAGTTTTGAACTTCAATGAGAAAGAATGAAACGCCTCATAAACATCAGTTTTGGCTAAAAATAATAGAATTAAAATAGAATTAGAATTAATTAATCCATTGCGTAATATAGCGTTGATCGAAACTCTTTGTCCCATTGCCAAGCATAATCGTAATGCAAACTTGTCATCTCTTCGTATATCTCACGTAAGCCGTACACGGTCGCAAAGCATATCTTTTAGATTTTTTTCTAAAATTCAAGCGTTGTAAACACACATGATATCGCACTTCTCAAACATTAACAGTCGCTTGTTTGTGAGCCGAAATAGCAGACAGCAAGGCTGCACATCGGGCCAAATAAATGCGATGACCTGATTGGTCAAGTATCGAGTTTCACGGACCCATGTATTACCATTCGCTAGGTTGTGACATGACCTCGAAAACTTAGTTCCCTTTACCTCACTTCTACTAGGGTTCAGAAAGGGTAGTGAAGATCCAAATCGAAAATCATACTGCATGCACTCGGAGTATGCAGTATGACCTTGGATTGCCGCTTTAAAATTTCAGAAACTTAAAAAAAAAACCTGGTATTTCTTTAATAACTGAAAATTTTATCTTCTTAGCACTATAATGATACCACAAAATCTCTTCCCATTTTTGTCCTGTAAGTGAAAGGTTCATTACCAACTAAGGACGATTTTCAGACTAAGATTAGACTGGACAAAACGTACTTAAACCTTAGGCTGCTAAGCGCAACTCACTGACCATTTGCGGACAGTGCAGACCAAGATCAGACTGCACAGAATGTGCAGTCTGATCTTGGATCTACACTGTCCGAGATTGAGTATTAAGATATCTTTCCTCCAAAAATACCTTTGAAACAGGAAAATTTGCGTTTATACTATCGGTTTGAAAATTTTATTTCTTTTATTCAACAAGATAAGAGTTAATTAAAATTTATGTTGATTTTTTTTTTTTACACGGATGTCTTCAGAACCGTTTGCTGCAAAGTTGTCTCAGGAAGGAACGGTTTAATTAAAATGTACTGTCCGCAATGCAATTTTGAAAAAAAAAGGGCAAAAAACGGCATATTCACCTGGATCAAACTGCACTTGTCTTGCCTTACTCGGCGAGTAGTCCTCTCCGATCTTAGTCGTCCTGTCTTGAGCCTCAATGGACACAAACACGGAGGCTCCGAGGTTACCGGTTCGAATTAGACGAACCGATAAAGTGCCAACGTTCTCACAGACTATTACTGAACTTTTGGCAAGCTCAACAATAGACCAGTGTAAATCCATTCTGAAAACAGAAATGAATGAATGAATGAATGAATGAATGAACGAACGAATGAATGAATGAATGAATGAATGAATGAACGAGAGAACGAATATGCTTTCTGATAAGTCTGATCTTGATTAAACTACCAATGTCGGCAATTCTTAATGGTGAAAGGACAGACAAATATCCTCAGTTCGCTACAACACTCATAACAAGGGAGACAATTATGTTCCGCGGCCCATTTTGCAACATAATTACTTCCCTTGATAAAAAAAAAAAAAAATGGATGTTAACCCTTAGGGTGCTAAGGCGATTCACTGACCTTTTGCGGACAGTGTACATCAAGATCAGACTGCAATCTGACCTTGGATCTACACTGTCTAACAAGGAGATTTTTTTTTCCAAAAAAAATAAATTTGAAATAACATTATTCGGGTTTATGGTATCGGTTTGAAAATTTCATCTCATTTATTAAGCAGGATAACGGTTAAAAATTTTCCATGTCTGAACAAAATTCATTATGCTGAATGTAAGTGTCCGCTGATCTAAGAAAAAATAACAAAATAATTATTGTTGTCAGCAGTGTTACATAATTTTTACCTTATTAAATTGCTTTCAAGAGACGTGAAAGTGATTAACGCCTGTTCCCTTGTTCAAATTCTTTACCAGGCGAAAAAATGTTAGACTCGTCCAAACTGAGAGCACCTGCAGACGAAACATAATCATGAACCAAGTTCTGTGAAAAGGAGGCTTAATGCACCTGCGAAATGTATCGACCCAGGTCAGCCTGCGCATTCCGCGCAGGCTGACCTGGGCCGAAACTTTTCGCCAATGGTCAATTTTCCGTATGTCGAAGGACCATCCTACCTCATGATACAGTTGATTGTTATACGAAATAGACTTTATGGATCCATAATTATGTGATGACTTACTTTGTTTAATGTATCACGGAGAAGCTTTAAGCCCCCTTTTGCTAGAGCATGGCTCATAAATGTGGCTCAAACAATGGGACTTCTTTTTCAAAGAGTGGGGAACATTGTGGGAAATGGAGAAAAAGCTGTCTACCAACATTTTCTCCCCTTTTTTCCCCTACAATGTATTCAAAGGCCCTTTTCCTCGGGGTCTTTCATTTTTTACAAAACGACATTTTTTTTTTTGACATTTTAAATCAAATGTGGCCCACTGATTAATATTGTCTTTTAAAGCGTAGAAAAAACTTTGTGGGAAAAGGAAAAATTGTTGGTTCCCAGGATTTTGTCCTTTTTTCCACAATGTTTTCCACAGTTTGGTTTTTCAGGGCCGTTAAAACTCGGGATTGTATGGTAATGGGTTAAAACACGTTTTTTTTTTTATAAAGGGTTAAGCAGATTGAGAACCACCTGGCATTAATGTTAATTAATAGTTTATTCGAATTATTATATACTCGTTAAAGATTTTTATGTTCGCGGTTGTGTTAGAAGCCTTAATTCAAGTTACAATAAAGATAACAAGAGTTTAAAGCCTAGATATCCTGTATTTAAGAATACATCCTTACAGCCAGAGGGGAAAAACGCTGTTAAACCTTGAAAGAGTGTAGAATGGCTCAGAATCTGGTCAGTTGTGAAAACAGAGATAAATTACCACTATATATGGTGTAAGGGATAGAGAAAAGAAAGGGATTTGTCCAATTTAAAACCGGAAACGACAACAGGGATTTCTTGGAAGGCTGCCAAAAAACATGAAACGCATTTTCTATCCGCAGTAATTTGTATAACCTTGCAGCCACCAGGCGCAATAGTTGGCATGAAGAAACACGAATGATTACAGTTTCATAAAATAAAGATAAAACGGGCTGCAAGCTGGCTGAAAATGAGTACAGATTTATCTTTAAACATTTACGCGCAAGATGAATGAAATTGGAAAAATTCAACCGTCCTTCTCCATCCTATCATTTAACTCTTTACCAAACGACAAAATATTAAGAGTTGTCCAAATTGAAAGCATTTGCAGACGACAATTTTAATGAGGCTCAAATGGTGGAACTTGTCTTTGATAGGATAGAAAACATCGTGGTAACCAGCATTTTCTCCTTTTCCCACAATGTTTTCAAAGGCTTCTTCAGGGTCGTTAAAACTAAGAATTGTGTTGTAAAGGGTTAAGGGGTTTACGGCTACAAAACGCGCCGTCACGGACGGTAATCGCCAGCCATCCTAGATGCATCCTTATGTCTAATTTTAAATTTAGAAATTAACCCAATTTTTAATTGCTGTAACTGGTTGTTCTAGCCAATCAGAAACTGTGTTACTTTTGAATTTAACAAAGTTCTTGTTAGTTAGACTAAGAAGGTTATAAGAATTGTTATTGATCAAAGCCCTTAATACGCATTTTCCTCTTTGCTTTGTTAGGTCTGTAAGGACGCCATGAACACTATTTCAGTTATGTAGCAAGGGCCAGAGTACCAGTCCATGCTTTCCTGGTGTTTCTTTTGCCAGTACTACGTATAGCATTCTTTCTAAGCCAATGGCTGCTCTACCCCATAAACATCGTTGGAACAATGTTCAGCGGTGAGAAAGGAATGAATCCTGTCGTAACGATTATGACTACCACCAATCCTCGAAATGAATTTTGCCGAATTTGGGGAATCGAACGAGCCAACCCCGGTTCCTAATTTTGGATTTATGCTGTCCGATCTGTTCTGAGACTCTCCGTGACGAATCTCATCTCTTGGCAATCTAACATTTGGAAGTTTTTTCTCTGCCTGAGCTAAATCTATATTACATGCGTTTTGGCACTCAGTAGCTGCTTGCAACCATATTGAAACACAGACAAATACAAGTAAATACGGAATTTTGAGGTGTAGTAACTTTCCTTGGGATTGTATTTGCTTCACGCCGAGTCGGCAAACGTGATATCACGCGAAATCGAAGGTCGAGCGAGATGTCAATTTTTCTTGCAGCAAGAAGCAAAGACAAACCCAAGGTAAGTTACTACAACATAGTATTCCTTTTAAAATATATATATATGAGCCTTGCTCTGGCAAAAGGAGGCCTAATGCATCTCCGTTATGCATTATACCAAGCAAGTCATCACATAATTATTGATCCATAAAATCCACGCAGTCTAACGATTGACTGAATTTTGAGGAAGAGTGGCCCTTGGATATTCAGAAAATTGACAAATAGCGAAAAGTTTCGGCCCAGGTCAGCCTGCGCGGACTGCGCAGGCTGACCTGGGTCGATACTTTTCGCAGATGCATTAAGCCCCCTTTTCACAGAGAATGGTACATATCTTAATATTCCAACAGCAGTTACGGACAAATTTATTCGAAATTGGAAAGGAATTAATAGAAAGAAAGAAAGAAAAAAGAAAAAAAAAAAAAAAAAAAAAGAGCCATGCTCCGGCAAAAGGGGACTTAATGCATCTCTGTGATACATGATACAATCATCATATCATTGTGGATTCATAAATCCATTTTCTCTAATAACCGACTGAATCATGAGGTACACTGGTCATTTCACAATGGGAAAAATTTGGCCAAAAGCAAAAAGTTGCATGTCACTTCAGCCTGTGCGGACTGCCCAGGCTGACCTGGGTCGATAATGTATGTAGATGCGTTTTGCCCTCTTTTCACAGAGCATGGTTCAAGTACTGGTTTAACCGTTTGCTGGTACAGAAAGTTCTCCAACCGTTCTAATTAAGTGAAAAATTGCTTGTGAACCGACTTTTGATTCGGCATTGAAGTTTTATTCCAAAGATTTTTTAACTCTAGCATAATTAGGACACTTACAGGGATGTGCTAAATCGCTTCAAAGCATTCCGGTTTAATCTACCCCGGCTTCAAAAGGAAAAATTTGCGATCGTAAATAGTATATGGTTATAAGAAAATATGAAAAGATTATCAAAATTTCATACGCAGATGTTTTATAGAAAAAAAATGTAAGGTATACGTCTAAGTCTAAACAAACAGGTTTTTAGAAAGACAATATAAGTAACTGCATTACATGACACAGGACAACTGAAAGAAAAGACATGAAATAAAAATGGCATAGCAAACATTGTGAGAAAAGTAGCTATTGCTTGTAACAAGCAATTGCTCCTTTTCTAACAATGCTTTCGACGGGTGTATAATGACCGGATGGGAAAAATCAATTGAGCCATGCTCTGGCAAAAGGGGGCTTAATGCATCCCTCTGATACCGGTACATGATACCAAGCAAGTTATCACATAATTATGGATCCATAATGGCAACTTTTCTTTAACATCCAACCTAATCATGAGGTGAACTGGTCCTTAGACATACAGAAAATTGACCAATAGCGAAAAGTTTCGGCCCAGGTCAGCCTGCGCAGACTGCGCAGGCTGACCTGGGTGGATACTTTTCGCAGATGCATTAAGCCCCCTTTTCACAGAGCACGGCTCAATTGTATTTATACGGTATTCGGTTAATTTGTTATAATTCCTGGAATCTGCAGATTGAAAAAAAAAAGATAGATTCAATGACGACCAGTAATATTAGAAATATCAAAGCACCGTTTTTACCGAACGCATCAAACGGTTATGGCCGAAGAGATATAACAACAATTCCTGTAATATCATTAATATTATTTAGAATCAAGTTCATCAAAGCTAACACCTGTCTAGGAATGTATCAGGAATGTTTATACAGGAAAATTGGTCTCAATAAAGTTAAACTATTCCTTCATCTCCTTCTCAGCGCACTATGACATTAAGGTTTGGGGCGCTAAAAACATTGATGCAAAAAAAGATACATGCATGCTCAGTCAGTAAAAACAAAGATACTGTCTATGAATGCCAATATACTCTTGTTATGAAAAACCTTGCAAGGTATGAGTTAAAGATACATCTGTACTAGTTTTCAGTCATTTTGAACCGATTTCATCTCTATTTTATGAAACTACAGTCATTTTTGTATCTTCATGCCAAATGTTGCCCGTGACGGCTGCGCAAGATTGCACAGATTACGACCGATAGAAAATGCATTTCATTTTTTTTTTTGCAGCATTCAAAGAAATCACTGCTTTCGTTTCCGGTTTTAATTGCAGACACATTCCTTGACTTTCTATATCGCTTACACCATGTTTATTGGTAATTTATCTATGTTTACACAGCTATCCAAATTCTGAGCTATTCTACAAATTTTCAACTTTTAACTGCGTTTTTTTCCCTCTGGCTGTAAGGATGTATCTTTAACTTATCACCTCTTGAAGAAGACTTATTGTTTGTCTTACAGCCGACCGCTTTAGAACACACTGTTTCAAACCGAGAAAATGGTCGTAAGTTTTGTCTCAGATCGTTCACGTTCACTTAACTTTCGTTTATTTTGAAAATATTCTTTTACAAAGGCGTTTTAAATTGCCAGACGCAAATTTGCCTCGAGGGGTAACGAGATAATGTAAGCCATTATTTTTCTTTCAATGTTTACGAAAAAACATATGATCCATGCTCTGTGAAAAGAGGGCTTAATGCATTGCGAAAAGTATCGACCAAGGTCAGCCTGCGCAGTCCGCGCAGGCTGATCTGGACCGATACTTTTCGCTATTGGCCAATTTTCTGTATGTCAAAGGACCTGTCAACGTCACTATTACGTTGGTTGTAAAGAAAATGACTGTTATCGATCTATAATCATGTGATGGCTTGTTTTGTATATAATGCATAACGGAGATGCATTAAACCCCCTTTTGCCAGAGCATGACTCAATTATGTTCATGTACTTACTTCTGGTTATTGAGGCTGTTCCCACGGTTGTCTTGAATTCTGAACTCAAAACTATCACTTGTTTCTCTGGACTTCAGATCAATGATAAACTGCAAAGAATTCTCGTCTAGATCTCGTTGGGTGAAACGTCGTCTGACGTAACGTTTGGCCTCACTGTTTTCTATGTGGCCATGACGTGGACGCTGTTCAATGACGTAAACCAAGTTACTGTTAGTCGTGTCTGAATCTACGGCCTTTAAAACTCGGCTGTTCAGTTCAAACCCGTAGCGACCATCTTCAAACTTTTCCAACATCTCTGGGTGAGCCATTGTTAATAATTTCGGAGCATCATTAACCAGTGGTTTTATGAAAATACTACATGTGGCTGGCTGCAGTTGGAAAGTTCCGTTGATCAGAAATCCTTCATGGCGACCGTCTGTAAGGGTGAACAGGAAGTTATCTAGCCCAGTGTATGACCCGTCGTTTTCATAAGTGATAAAACCTCTGTCTATTGCGCTTTGCGTAAATAGACTTGTGATGTACATTCCTCTGTTATAGAGTCTACCATGTACGGGTTGTTTCTTAATGATATAAGTAACATTACTGCTGTCTGTATCAGGGTCGTCTGCTCGCAAATGATTCGGAGTCAAGGTTATTTCAGAACCCTGTATGACTTCCACCAGAGAAGTTACAGCAAGAGTTGGGAGTACCTTATCAATTGGTTCAATACGAAATTTAAATTCGGCGTCTTTTGTATCGCTAACACCATTAGTGACGGTAAAGGTGAAAGAGTCCTCAGTAAAGTCTGTTTTTGTCAAATGGTTGTACACTATCTTTTGAGAAGCAAGATCCATCTGCGTGAAACTGCTTATGGCCACCAAATTCCTGTCGGCATATTCCAAGTACCCAAGCATAGGCGGTTTAATAACAGCAAACACAATGGATTCCGCGTCCGTACTTTCATCTGTTGCACTTAACTGATCAGTCGTAATAGGAATTCGCTGGCCTTCTCGAATATCCATACCCTTATTTAGCAATGCAATGTTCGAGCGCTTTGAATTCATGATTCTGATTTGGAATGTTTCTACATGCCGTTTATTTTTGCCATCTGTTAGCACGAACATGAAGCTGTCAAACTCCGTGTCGCCCATTCCAGTCGTATGTATGTATCGTATTTTGTTATTGTTTATATCAGTTTGAGTGAAGTTTTGGCCTACAAGAATCTCAGAGCAATCTTGGGAGAATGTAGGTACAGTAATGTCTTCACAATACTGGAGAACGCCCTTAGTTGGAACAGCTACTATAATATAGTAAATTTCATTTTCGGAATTATCGCTATCCACAGATTGAAGAGCTACGCTTGACAAAGCAGCATGTTTGCCGTATTCAAGATGCAAACCAGCATTCTTAGTGACCTCTGGCATTTCGTCATTGACTGGTATAATTGTTACACTACAAACTTTCTTAACCTCGTGTTTACCATCCGACACGGTTATTGCAAACTTGTCAACAAAATTTTCGGACCCATCATGACGATATTTGAGCTTCATACCATTATGAATCTCATCGGCAGAAAAATGACTGACAGCAGCTTCTACATCTCCGTTGGGCGAGTGAAGCATTACGACAATATCTCCATACTCTGGAGGTTGAGATAAAGCCATTTTCAAATCCTCCGTTGGTACGTCAGTGTCAAAGGCATCAATTGTGGACTGATCAATAATTACACCATCACCTTCTTGGACTACAATATCGTTAAGCATGACATCAGGTTCTTCATCATTGACTGGTTCGATCGTTATTTTGGCAGTGTGACTTTGAGAATTCAGTTTTCCATCGGTAGCGTAGAATTGGAAGGAGTCTTGAGTCGGCTCAACACCTTTATGTGTTGCTTGAACGTAGTTTATGGACTTGTCAATGATATCTTGTAGTTTGAATGTTGTTATTGGTATCCCTGCATTGCTTTTTTCAGACCCAGATCTTGGCTTAATGTTTTCTATGTAGCCCCACTGAGGTTGCTGTGTTATATAAAACTTGATAGACTCTGGCTCTGTATCCGGGTCCTTGGCAGTGATAACATTTGGGGCAAACACAAACCTTTCCCCTTCCTTGACGACTATTGGAACGTCTGTAATAATGTTAGGTTTTTGATTGTCAACAGGCGTTATTGTAATATTTAGACTGAAACTTGGCGGGTCAGCTGTAGCCTTAAAGTGTTGATCAGAGACTATAAACGTCACGGAATCTTTTATTGAGTTCGAACCAATCTCTCCGCTGCTGTGTATGTATTTTACTTTTCCATCTTTGACGTCTTGTTGCGTGAATTTAGGAGCAGGTTCACCATCTAGTTGAATGATACCATACCTGGAAAAAAAAAGCAAAACTATCACTCGATCTAAACATTAACATACATATACTTTGGCGTCAGTCCCATACATACATGTCAAATTTCCAAGTTCAATATCGTAAAGCAAACAACAGTTTATCTTTGCGAGCTAAAAGAAAACCCTTTGTCTTGTGAAGTCTTACCTTGATCTTCACTATCTGCACATGCGCATTAAGTTGCGCTTAGCAGCTTAGGTGTATCACTTCTAGTGATTTTACGGAACCAAAAATTCAAGCTAATTTAGGGGTCCCTACAAGTATCTCAGTTATCAAGATGTTAAGGCACATACCATTGAAAAAAGTTTTTGTGGACAAGATACATGTATCAGTTTGCAGGATAGCTATATACCCCGCCACCTTTTTTTAAAACCTAAACTCTTCACATTGTCTCATGAAGGTGAACATTACATATGAAATGTATACATATACATTGAAAAAAAAAAAAAAAAAACAGATAGACGGACAAACAAAGGCAATTCCGATAGTCATCCGCTTCCCGACGAGGATTAATAATAAATGCAATACCATTGTATCAATGTCACTGTTAACATAATTGTTGAAAAGTCTTTGACACACAAACATAAAATGGTGTCAGTTTTGTCAACGGGACATTCTCTTATGTGTCTTTTTTAAAGCTACATTAGAAGTATCAATTTTTGTAACTGGCTCATGTTTGTCACTTAGTAGGTATAGATGACAAAGCAATGTAAACTATTTCAGTAAAATGATATGTGTCTTCCTATGTGAAAAGGGGGGCCTAATGTATCCGCAAAAAGTATCGACCCATGTCAGCCTGCGCGGACTGCGCAGGCTGACATGGGTCGAAACTTTTTTGCTATTTGTAAATTTTCTGCATGGCAAAGGGCCATTCTACCTCCAGATTCAGTGGGTTGTTAGACGAAACGGATTTTATGGATCCATAATCATGGAATCATTTGCTTGGTATAATACATCTCCGTGATGCATTAAGCCCCATTTTGCTAGAGCAAGGCTCATGTAATGTTTCTAATGACGTGACGCACCAACGAGGCCAAACGACAATGTTGTTACACAATTTGAGTATGATATAAGTAACACAATACAAAGGGAATCTTTAAAGACAATCTTTTAACCTTTTTACCACACTAACCGAGTTTTAGCGACTCCTAGGAAAAAGACTTAAAATTTTTTGTGGGTATAGGAGAAAATGCTGGTAGCCAGCATTTTTTTTTTTTTTCCCACAATGATTTCTACCCTTCCACAAACTGAGTCTCATTTGTGACATATATGTTGTCGTCTGAAGAATTTAATTTGCCGTCTGCCAATACTTTCAATTTGGACCAGTCTAAAATTTTGTCGTCTGGTAAAGAATTTACAGATGCAAAGCTTGTTACATATTTAATCCTCATTGCGCTTTGTACGTGATAGATACATTCAGTGAATAAAAGGTAATACACATAAATAAGAATGTTACAATTATAAGAGTTAATCAATTCAGAATATTTCACAAAACATGGGAAAATGTCGACCCAAGAGAGAAGAACAAATGTTCTGAGCGTTATGCCCTGATTGAAATCAACCTCGAATCCTTTAGTGTTAAATAAACCCGATACACACGCGGTGAAAACACAGAAATGAGCCATGCTCTGGCAAAAGGGGGCTTAATGCATCTCCGTGATGCATGATACTAAGCAAGACATCTCATAATTGTGGATCTATAAAACCCATTTTCTCTAATAACCGACCGAATCATGAGGTACACTGGTCCTTTGACATGCAGAAAATTAACCCAAAACAAGAAGTTTCGGCCCAGGTCAGCCTGCGCGGACTGTGCAGGCCGACCTGGGTCGATACTTTTTGCAGATGCATTAAGCCCCCTTTTCACAGACCATGGCTCAAATATAATATAACTTTGTTTCGGGTAAATTTATCCGTATCATGTTTAACCCTTTAACACACAATCCCGACTTTGAACGACCCTGAGGAAGGAGTCTTTTGAAAACATTGCTAGAAAAGCAGAAAATGTTGGTAACCAGCATTTTCTTCTTTTCCCACAATGTTTTCTACCCTTTCCAAATCAAATTTCAATTTTTGAGTCACATTTATTTTGTCGTCTGCAAATGCTTTCAAATTGGACCAGACTAAATTTTTTTTTCGTTTGTTAAAGAGTAAATCACTGTCAAGAGCTCAGTCGGTAGCGTACAGGACTTGAGAACAGGAGGTCGCTGGTTCGATCCCCTGCTCGGCCAATTTCTTTCCGAGGATTGATGATTGTCATTGCGACAGGATCCATTCCTCTCCCACCGCTGACCATTGTTTCGACAATGGTTATGTGGGAAAGCAGCCAGTGGCTTGGAAAGAATATTGTGCGTAGTACTGGTAAAAGAAACTCCAGGAAAGCAGGAATAGGTGCACTGGCTGCCGCGATATAACTGAAATAATGCTGAAAATGGCGTTAGACACCATACAATACAATATATAACGTGCCTCCAATCGGACTATCGAGAAATCGGGGACATTAGTGACAGTCGTTCGAATTAAGTCCCTTGTCAGATCATATGACCAAAGATAACCAAGTGCAGATTTGTCCTATATTTAAGATTCATTTAATTTATTGTTGTGATTGATGGGACCTAATTTTATTGTCTATGCATGTGGCCTGCATACTATAACAGCGCGCCCAGTTACCAAATTATCCATGAAATGAATTCTATGGAATTGACTAGCGATCTCATGAGATTCACAAACAAGAGGGCCATGATGACCCTGGATCGCTCACCTGAGTAGAGTGCCTTAATGGTATTTCTTTAATTTGACCAAGTGACCTAGTTTATGACCCCAGGTGACCCAATTTCAAACTCATATTTCACGAAAACAAACATTCTGACCAATTTTCAAGTCAACTGAGCAAAAAATGTGGCCTCTAGAGTGCCCTAAAGGTATTTCTTTAATTTGACCTAGTGACCTAGATTATGACCCCAGGTGACCCAAATTTATCGAAAGAAACGTTTTAACCAATTTTCAAATCAACTGAATAATAAATGTGGCCTCTAGAGTGCCCACTAGGTATTTCTTTAATTTAACCGAGTGACCTAGTTTGTGACCCCAGTTGACCCAAATTCAGACTCATGTGAGATTTTATAAAGACAAACATTCTGACCAATTTTCAAGGCAATTGAGCAAATAATGTGGCCTCTAGAGTGCCCACAAGGTATTTCTTTAATTTGATCTAGTGACCTAGTTTATGGTTCCAGGTGACCCAAATCCAAACTCATCTGATATTTCATCAAGACAAACATTCTGGCCAAATTTCAGGTCATTTGTTCCTATGTTCGAACTTGTGACCCACGGGGCTGGGCCAGTTTTGACCCAAGCAACATTCTTGGAACAAACTTGGTAGAGGTCCACTAGGAGATGCTACATACCAAATATCAAAGCTCTACACCTTCCCGTTTAAGAGAAAAAGAAATTTTAAGTTTTCCTTCTTTGTTCCTATTTTCGAACTTGTGACCCCTGGGGCGGGGCCAGTTTTGACCCCAGGGGCATCATATGAACAAACTTGGTAGAGGTCCACTGTGAGATAAAACATACCAAAAATCAAAGCTCCACGCCTTTCGGTTTCAGAAAAGAAGAATTTTAAAGTTTTCCTTCTTTGTTCCAATGTTCGAACTTGTGACCCCCGGGGCAGGGCCAGTTTTGACCCCAAGGGCATCATATGAACAAACTTGGAAGAGGTCCACTAGAAGATGCTCCATACCAAATATCAAAGCTCCACGCCTTCCTGTTTCAGAGAGGAAGATTTTTAAAGTTTTCCTTTTTTGTTCCTATGTTCGAACTTGTAAGACCCGGGGCAGGGCCAGTTTTGACCCCAGGGCATCGTATGAACAAACTTTGTAGAAGTCTACTAGGAGATGCTACATACCAAATATCAAAGCTCTACGCCTTCCAATGTCAGAGAAGAAGATTTTGAAAGATTTTGCATTTTATGAAGAAACATGGTAGGGGTCCACTAGAAGATGTAACATACCAAATATCAAAGCTCCACGCCTTTCTGTTTCAGAGAAGAAAATTTTTAAAGTTTTCGTTCTTTGTTCCTATGTTCGAACTTGTGACCCACGGGGCAGGGCAAGTTTTGACCCCAGGGGCATCATATGAACAAACTTGGTAGAGGTCTACTAGGAGATGCTACATACCGAATATCAAAGCTCTACGCCTTCCAGTGTCAGAGAAGATGATTTTTAAAGTTTTCCCTCTTTGTTCCTATGTTCGAACTTGTGACCCCCGGGGCAGGGCCAGTTTTTACCCCAAGGGCATTATATGAAAAACTTTGTAGAGGTCTACTAGGAGATGCTTCCTGACAAATATCAAAGCTCTATGCCTTCTAGTTTTAGAGAGGAAGATTTTTAAAGTTTTCCTTCTTTGTTCCTATGTTCGAACTTGTGACCCCCGGGGCGGGACCGGTTTTGACCCCAGGGACATCATATGAACAAACTTTGTAGAGGTCCACTAGGAGATGCTACATACCACATATCAAAGCTCTGCGCCTTCTAGTTTCAGAGAAGAAGATTTTCAAAGATTTTGCATTTTTTTCCTTTTTGTTCCCATGGCATCCAGAGTTAAGGGTGGAATTCAATTTTTTGAACAACTTTGGTAGAGCTTCACACAAGGAACATCCCTGCCAAGTTTCATCAAGATTGGCCCAGTGGTTTAGGAGAAGAAGATGTTTAAAGAAATTGTTGACGGACGACGGACGACAGACGACGGACGACGGACATAGGGCGATCACAATAGCTCACCTTGAGCACGTTGTGCTCAGGTGAGCAAAAAACGACTGAACACTTCTAACCAGCACTCAGGAAATCAACCACAATCCAGGTAAAAACCTTTATCAGGGTCCGTATTCACCAACCTTTCTTGAGAACATTCTTAGTCTTTATATCTGAGTTTTTCTACATTTGAAAGTAACAAAATTTCTGACTGGCTAAACCGAATGGTTTAGCCAATCAGAAGTTGCGTTACTTTCAAATTTAGAAAATCCTGGAGAATAAGACTTAGAACTTTCTCAAGAATAGTTGGTGAATACGGACCCAGGACTTGTCTTGTATTTGGGATAAGTCAAAGAAGCCGATTGTCTAATGTTTTTCGTTGAACAGAGGTGAAACAAATGCAGGATATTTTTAACTCTTTTACTGCCAACTAGATGGATTCGACTTTTCTCGAGGTCTAAAAGTATTGTTTCGTTTCGATTGAAGTTGACTCTGGTCAAAGATTAACAACAGACAGCGGACGACGTAGATCAAAGATCAGACTGCACGTTTCGTGAAGTCTGATCTTTGCTCTACACCGTCCGAAAACGCTTTCCAATGCGACATTGGCAGTGAAAGAGTTAATTGAATTGCTAATTAAAAAAAGCAACCAATTCTTACTTCGGTTGTTTAACAATAAGAAAAACCAGTTTCCCATCATCAGTATCTTCATCAGTGGCTGCTAGAACTGCCGGAGAGATGGCTGCTATGCTCCCTTCTGACACAATCAGGTTGGCTCGTAAGTTGTCTGGAACCTTGGGTGACTCGTCGTCAATAGGTACTATCTCGATATCAAACACTTTCGGCACTCGTTTGTTTCCATCGGAAACTGACAGAGTAAAACTATCTGAGACAACTTCGGATCCATCGTGGATATATCTAGTGAAAAGAGTAAAAACAATGTAATCAAAGTTTGACAGTGCTAGGAGTCAGGCTTTTAATGGGGATGGCATGCAAAGCCCAAGCAACCAGCGGCTAGCCATTCAGAAATTACTTGATCGAATACCTGCTAGCGAAAACTTTTCCTGAGGACTGGTAATTTCATGTCATTACGACATAACTAATGCTTGAGCGTTAGAAGTTTTTTCCGCTACTTAATGTCCATACCGTAGCTTGACCTATATATGAGCTATTTAACTCTTTACCAAACGACAAAATTTTAGACCAGTCCAAACTGAAAGCATTTGCAGACGACAAAATAAATGTGACTCAAAAACTGAAATTTCATTTGGAAAGGATAGAAAATATTGTGGGAAAAGGAGAAAATGCTGTAACCAGCATTTTCTCCTTTTCCCACAATGTTTTCAAAAGGCTTATATCTCAGGGTCGTGAAAAGTCGGGATTGTTTGGTAAAGAGTTAAGAAAGACTTAAAAAAACAGTCTTGCTTTTAATTCGCCTACACTTTGTGAAATATGAAACAATGATCTGTAACTGTTTCATAACCATCGAGCCCAGATAGTTCAGAAGCTGAAAATCTAGGGTTGTTAGTTTGAATCCCTGCTTGGCTAAAACTATTCTCTGGGGACTGACGAAAATCATTGTTGCTTCAGTTCCTGCCTTTTAAAAGAATATACCTTGTTTCGAGTTTCTTTTACGTGGATAGAATACAGTGATTTGATAAAAGTGTTGAAGATGTACTATTCATAAAGAATAACAAGGGGAACGAAGATAGGTGCACTGACCGCCGAATTAACGGAAAAAATTAAGAGGCATGAATTTTATTCAGATAATTTTAACTCTTTCGGCATCATAAGCGAAAACAGGGGTTTTTGCGCCCGGCATAGATCAAAACCAGACTTCACACAGCGTGAGCTATGCATTTGATACGAACTTTCATGTTTGTAAGATAATGCATCTGCGAAAAGTAGCGATCCAGGTCAGCCTGCGACCTGGATAGAAACCTTTCGCTTTTGATCATTTCTCTGCAAGTCAAAGGACCAGGCTACCTCATGAATCAGTCGGTTGTTATACAAAACGGATTTCATGGGTCCATAATTATGTAGCCGAGCCCAGTAGCTCAGTCGGTAGCGTACAGGACTTGAGAACAGGAGGTCGCTGGTTCGATCCGCTGCTCGGCCAATTTCATTTCCGAGGATTGATGATAGTCATTGCGACAGGATTCATTCCTCTCTCACCGCTGACCGTTTAGACAATGGCTATGTGGGAAAGCAGCAAGTTGCTTGGAAAAAATAGTGTGCGGAGTACTGGTAAAAGAAATTCCAGGAAAGCATGGATAGGTGCACTGGCCGCCGCGATATAACTGAAATAATGTTGAAAACGGCGTTAAACACCATACAATCAATCAATCAATCAATCAATCAACCATAATTATGTAATGACCTACGCTTGTTATAATGCATCACGAAGATGCATTAAGCCCCCTTTTGCCAGGGTATGGCTCGTACATATGGCGCTGAAAGATTAATGACTGGAAACATTGTTTTATGTTTTGTGTATGACGCTGTAACACACAAAAGAAAAATAAAACCATCAATAGTCTTTCAGTCTTTAGATTAACTTTTCAAAAAAAAGTCCCACCTCTTTCTGAAGTCGAATAGTAAAAAGCTACACCCTTAGAATGCTAAGCACGACTCAAGGACCTTTTGCGGACAGTGTAGATAAAGATTAGACTGCACAGAACCTGCAATCTGACCTTGGATCTACACTGTCCGATAAGGAGATATTTTCCCCAAACAAACTACCTTTGATACAGCAAGATTTGGGTTTTTACGATCGGCTTGAAAGTTTCGTTTCACTTATTCAGCAGGTTAACCCTTTACCACACAATCCCGAGTTTTAACGACCCTGGAAAAGAGGCCTTTTGAAAACATTATGTGAAAAGAAGAAAATGCTGGTAACCAGCATTTTCTCCTTTTCCCACAATGTTTTCTACCCCACATAATGCAAATTTCAATTTTTGAGTCGCATTTATCTTGTCGTCTGCAAATGCTTTCAATTTGGACAAGTCTAAAATATTGCCGTTTGGTAAAGAGTTAAGAGTAAACGTGCATATGACCCAAGACCTAACAGACGTAACCTACCTTAAATCCTTCCTACGGAGGTCCAGTATGTTGAAGGTATCTTTCTCGTCAAGGTTCACACCACTCCTCTGTAGTCTACCATGTTTAGGACTATCTTCCAGAATAAAAGTCAAATCGTATTCGTTAGTATCCGGATCCGTCGCAGAAATCTGTATAACAGATATGCCTAAAACCCCGCCCTCTTCTACCAGCAACTTTGATGTCAGGAATTGGGGTGGTTTGTCATTGACTGGTTGTACATCAATGTCAAACTGTTGATTTAGAACTTTGTTACCACTGGAATCTTGCACGGTGTATACAAAACGAACCAGTCTCGGTTCTGAACCAATGTCTTCGATCGGTGGCATATAGCCGACCTTCAGATGGTTAATGTCCTCTTGTCTGAAAGTCTTCACAGCTGGGATACTCTCGTCTTTGTTGATCATTGTGAGATTATGCATGGCTATTATTCTACCAGCATCTTCTCTAGGTCCTCTTCTGTTCTTGTAGACATAAAACGGCGGCGTTGTAATGATGTAGGTCAGTTTGTCAGCCTTGGTTTCTGCATCCGTATATTCCAGCTCAGTTTTTGTTATCAGGGCAATATCTGTTTCAGACACATGCATAAGCCTCGTGGCATCAGGAGAGAGTTGAGGCGGATTTTCATTGACTGGATTCACGGTGATGATGAAGGATTCAAGTGAAGACTCATTTGGTGGATCTTGTTGGTCTCTTAGAGTGAAAATAAATTCGTCCCTGAACTTTTCATGCCCGAAATGCCGGTAATAAATCTGTCCTTTAGAGATTTCACGCTGAGTGAACCTATTCACACGTGTCCCTGTGTCAACAGGCCGCAACCTTCGAATGATTTCTCCTGCCTGTGTAGGTTGTGCTATTACAAATATGATATTTAGGTCAACAGAATCTGTATCGTGCGCAAATAACATTGAGTTATCAATCCTTTTCGTTTGGCCTTCGTTAAGCTCCATACCAAGATTGTTGATGATATAAGGTGGGTTGTCGTCTTTTGGAATGATTGTGATTGGAAATGTCAAGAGAACGTTACTGCTGCCATCGCTGATTTTCAAGTCAATATGATCGCTTGTAGACTCACTATCATCATGTACATATTTAACTCGTCCATAGGTCAGATCGGAAACACTAAAATACATGGCTATGTTGTTGTTGACGAGGAACTGCCCGTGTTCTAAACCACCAGTGACGTAAATCCTCACGTCGTTTATATTATCCCTGTCGACAATCTGAATATTGTGAGAATTTATCTCCCTTGATTGTCCTTCTAGCAGCACAAGACCAGCGTTAAAGGAGACTCGAGGGTTATTTGACGATGATGGCCTGACAGCTATGTGTAATACTATTGGCATACTTTCTGCGAAGTGACTATCAAATACTTGAAATTCAACCTCGTAAATTCTGCGTTCAATAAAACTGCTGTTTGGTGGCTGGTAAGCGATTCTGTGATTTTCAAGATCGTCTTGGAGAAATGACGTAATTTCCGTTGTGTGGTCGTCAATACTAACAAAATAACCCTGATCTAGTCCAGGCGGTTTTGTAATGTTATACACGAGTAACGAGTTTGGTGTTTCGTAGTCTTCAGCCGAAATTATCCCAGGTATGATTGAAGACAAAACGAATTGATCCACGTCCATCATGTACATACTCATAAAGGAGGATCTAGGTGGCGAGTTTAGTAAAGCATTCTTTATATAGATAGGCAGGAAAAACCTTTCCGTCATTACTTCGTCACTCGCTTCCGGGTCAAAGAGTTCAATACTGATTGGCAGGTAGTCAACATCCGGTGTTGGTTTCTGTAAATGTTCGTATCGAAGTTCCATAAATAGAAACTCTTGACAGCTTTTCTTTAGGCCTTCGACTGGACTGTGATGATCACCCATGACAATGTGTCCAACAAGTGGCCAGTGCGAATCCCATTTGTTGAAACCTACGGAACATGTGACGTTTTGAGAACGACTGTGGTGGAAACGTATTACAGAAGCATCTATCGGATTTGAAATCCCGTTGAATTCGGGAACTATCACGTGACGAAGACCACGTGTTATTACAATGTCTGTGGTGGCATTGTTAATTCTTATATTGAGGTAAAATGTTTCAGAAATTGTTTTCCGGGTAGTGAAGCGATGAACACGAAGTTTGACACTGTCTTCATTCAGGAAAGGGGAGCCAGAGTGGATATACCTGACGGTATTGGCTTGAAACTTGCAGTCGAAGATCTGAAAATATAAATAGCACTGTGTTACTTGTGTTCTCAGTAACAGTTTTTATATCTACATGATAAAACTACTTTCGGTTTCAAGTTTTGATAACATGTGTCACTTTTTCAGACTTAGGCATGACATAATATTTTTGGGAGAATTTCATTAGAAAAATAATCACAATCTGTATTAAAATTTATGAACTCAGATACATGTATGTGAAGATGTGGTGGATGGAACGCATGAAAGAGCTGACGCTTTTATTTAACTCTTTACCAAACGACAGAATAGTAGACTTGTCCAAATTGAAAGCGTTTGCAGACGACAAAATAAATGTGACACAAAAAATAAAATTTATCTTGGAAATGGTAGAAAACATTGTGGGAAAAGGAGAAAATGCTGGTTTCCAGCATTTTCTCCTTTTCCCGACATGTTTTCAAAAAGCTTTCTTTCTCAGGGCCGTTAAAAGTCGGGATTGTGTGGTAAAGGGTTTAAAGGGAGACAGTGCAATCATTCTGGTCGTGCAGTTTCATCATAAACCATACACCAAACCCTATCTTTTCATGACCCTGAGGAAGATGACTTTTTGAAAACATTGTGGAAAAAAGGGAAAATGCTGGTAACCAGTATTTTATCCTTTCCCAGCCGTGTTTTCTATCCTCTGAAAGACAACGTTCATGTTTTGAGTAACATTTAATTTGTCGTCTGCAATTGCTTTCAACTTCGACAACGCGAAAAAATTTTGTCCTCTGAAAGAGTTAAGATATAGAATTAACATTAAATCATAAAGATGGATAGACGACGTAAGTATGAAGCTTAACCTTTTAGCAAACAACCCCGTGTTTTCACAGTTTTGTGGAAGAGGCCGTTGGAAAAAATTTTTGGAAAAGAAGAAACTGCTGGTAACCAGCATTTTCTCATTCTCGCACAAAGTTTTCTAACCTGTCACAGAACTTCATTTCATTTGATTTACTTTAAGATTTGTCGACTACAGATGTTCTAAGTTTGGATGAGTCTAAAATTTGTAGTTTGGGAAAGGGTTATTCTTCGAAAACAAAAATTTCGTCTAGAAAAATGAGTGCTCTACAGAAAATAATGTCCAATACTTGTGAAAGCACTGTGGCAAAACAGAAACATGCTCTCAACGAACAATTTCTCCTTTTGCCAACTAATTTAAAAAATATTCGCGGCAGGGCGAAAGAGTCGTCTACAAGAAGTGCGTAAGTTAGTGGAAAGGTTGAATAGAAGAACTGGGTCCGTATTCACCTACCAGTTTTATTTTCATTCAATGTCCAATGTTAGATTTAGAAAGTAACACAACCTCTGATTGGCTAAACCAAATGGTTTAGCCAGTTAGAAGTTTTGTAACTTGCAAATCTAGAAAATTCTTGGGAATAATACGTAACATGTTCTTAACTATCGGGCTGCTTAGCGCGACTCGGGCGCTTTTGCGGACAGTGTAAAATAAGATCAGACTGCCCAAAATGTGCATTCTGATCTTTGATCTATACTGTCCGATACGGTATTTTCTTTTCCGTTGAAATCAACTTTGAATCCGCAATCTTTGGGTTTTTACTGTTGAGTGGAATTTTTCATTTCATTTATTTAACAATTAAAGGATTAAAAGTGGTTTGTGAATACTGACCCTGAAGCATTGATGACTGTAAGGGCGTTTATATCTTTGGAATGAGAAGACACTAAGTACACTTAGTTTCATGACTCACTATGAATAATAATAATTATAATAACAATCCGGCCATACTTCAATTTTATTCTCACCTTTCTTCGCCCCTATCCCCCCCTTCAAAAAAAAAAAAACCGTCGATGTTTCTATGAAACAAGAGCACCGCATGCGGGTGCCAACTCTCGGCTGCGGATGCTTGATTTTAAGTCGAAAAAAGGGGCATAACTCTGTCAAAAATACTTTGATGGTAACCTGTCCCTGTTAGATGTTTATATGTAAATTATTTTCAGTTTCCATATGTATGTATGTTTCTGTGCATGGGATTTTGTTGCCTCCTGTATGGTTCAGGTTGTCGTTTGAGGTTTTGCTAGTTAATGTTGAGACGATGACCTGTATAGGTTAAGTCAATAAAATGATCTGTTCTGTTCTGTTGTATAGGCTTCCCTTTTGATAATTAACAACTTGTCCAAGTTTGAAGCAAATATCCTCAGTAATAACAGAGATATAATAAATTGTCAAAGTTTTCGCACGACGGCGCAGACGACGACGCAAACAACGACGACGACCCCAGGGCTACGACAGAATCTGGGTCCGTACTCACCAACCATTCTTAAGAACGTTCTTAGACTTATTCTTCAAGATTTTCCAAGTTTGAGAGTAACACAACTTCTGATTGGCTAAACCATGTGGTTTAGCCAATCAGAAGGTGTGTTACTTTCGAATCTTCGAAGAATATGACATGCGCAGACAACGAAAACAGCCGAGCTTAAAATCAGGATAAAGGGTTTAACTACGTCATTAAAAACTAATAAATTTTGGTGAATTGCGGTTAATGAAAAAATGCAATAATTATCCCACAAAATATACCTTCTTTTATGCTAGTGTTCGACTATTATTACACATCATTGGGTATTGATTCAGGTAAACACCTTGCAAAAAATCTACTAGGATTGGTTCACACCTGCTTTGTACCTTACCCATATACTGCGTATGCCGACCTCTGTCTTGCGTTCATTAACTTTTCATTAAATTTTTAACACACATCAAAAATGTAAACTTGTCCAAAGTGAAAACATTTTCAGGCAAAAAATTATATCTTGTTCAAATGATGGAATTTGTCTTCGACATGGTAGAAAACATTTTGGGAAAAGGAGAAAATGCTGGTTACCAGCATTTTCTCCTTTTCCCCGCAAGGTTTTCAAAAAGCTTCCTTTTTTTTTCTGGGTCGTTTAGACTCGGGATTGTGTGGGAAAGGGCTTAAGGCGCCCGCTTGCGCATGCGCACGCGTGCTGTCTGATGTTGGTCTGAGCTTTTCGATCCCGAGATAAGACGGTGGGTGTTGCTTAACCCGAGGTCATAAGCAAGAAGTGTATGAGCCATGCTCTGGCAAAAAGGGGGTTTAATGCATTTTATCAAGCACGTCATCATATAATTATGGATCCATAAAATCCATTTTGTCTGACAACCGGGTTCCGTATTCACCAACCATTCTTAAGAACGTTCTCAGACTTATTCTTCAAGATTTTCCAAGTTTGAAAGTAACACAACTTCTGATTGGCTAAACCAAATGGTTTAGCCAATCAGAGGGTGTGTTACTTTCAAATTTGGAAAAATTTTGTAGAACAAGACCAAGAATATTCTTAAGAATGGTTGGTGAATACGGACCAAGGTGTATAATCAAGCATGTTGGTCCTTAGACTTGCAGAAAAGGTTGACCAACAGCAAAAGGTTTCAACACAGGTCAGCCTGTGCGGACCTGAAACATTTTGTTTTTGGTATATTTTGAAATGTTTTCTGCATGTCTAAGGACCGTTCTACGTCATTATTGGGTCGGTTGTTACAGAAAGATGGATATTTATGGATCCATAATTATATGATTACTTGCTTGGGATAATGTATCACGGAGATGCATTAAACCCCCTTTTGCCATAAATACACTGTAAAACGAATAGCTGGGTCTGATTTAAGTTGGCTTTTGTAATAAAGTTTCATTACGCGCTACTATAAATGAGCCATGCTCTGGCAAAAGGGGGCTTAATCCATCTCCGTGATGCTTGGTACCAAGAGAGTCATCACATAATTATGGATCCATAAAATCCATTTTATCTAACAACAGATTGAATCATGAAGTAGACTGGTCCTTTGATATACAGAAAACTGGCCGATAGCGAAAAGTTTCGGCCCAGGTCAGCCTGCGCAGACTGTGCAGGCTGATCTGGGTCGATATTTTTCGCAGATGCATTAAGCCCCCTTTTCACACAGCATGGCTCAAATATAAGCAAACCTTTGGCGAGCTTAGTCACGTCCTTACTAGACGAGTTAGATAAATTTGAAAAAAAAAATAACGATTCTTTTCATCAAATGACTGTTTCTGAAAAAATAACATGTATAAAGACTAGATCTATTTGAAAAAAAAAACCCTATAACTCACAACGTTGTTAATTATTCGGTTGACTATTTGATAACAACCGCATTAAATCATCTCTAGATCAGATGAAGCCACCATGAAATGAATGCTATATAGAATTGTTCGCTTGATTTATCTACACGGTGTCGGGCATTATCATATATCCATTTCCCTTTGCTGCCATCTTCGCTAGCAAAGGGTGACGATAACGACGTTTCTCTATTCACCCTTGGCTGATCGAGTCGTACCGTGTAATCTTCGCGTTACGCCACCTACTGGGTTTTAATACAGTCGTCACAACTCGGCCGATTCCGTACCTACATCTAACCTCGTCCGTATAAAGGAGGTTTCCATTTTGAATTACCAATTGCATGATCTTAAACTTGGCGGCGCCCATGTAAACCACGTAGCAACGACATGAACAACCATGGTGAAGTAATTCACACCTATCGATCTGTCGATGAAAGTTCCCAACGGAAATGAAAAAAAAAAAAACACGCTAAAAACTGAATGTACAAATTGTTTGCCGACGGAAATATTCTTAGAAAGATATCGAAAGAAATTGTGATTCATGTTTTCTTTTTCAAGAGGAGCCTTACAATTTTAATAACGGTAAAACGGTGTACTTCCGGTGAAGAAATGTACTGTGTATCAAGCTACGTGATACAG
The DNA here is from genome assembly GCA_945859785.2 of Tridacna gigas. Lineage (NCBI taxonomy): Eukaryota > Metazoa > Mollusca > Bivalvia > Cardiida > Cardiidae > Tridacna > Tridacna gigas. Next base: position 6,889,575 of record OX244032.2, read on the forward strand.
CAGAGGAACTTGATCACCAGATCAACCGAAGTTTGCCAAATGGATTTTAATAGCTATCACCCCTATAATAACATGATAGCAAACCAATCAAACGTCGCGTAATATCATGTCTTCGGCAATATCCATTTACGTATTTTGACAGTCCATGAACTGGTGTTGTGATGTATCGTAAACTTAAACTGCATTTGGAAATAGATTGATTTGCAGTGAAAATTCGAAGTCGAAAAAGAGACACCATTTGGTCAAAAATACTTTGATGGTTTCCTGCCCTAGTTGTATGGGTTCCCATTTTGATATTTATCAAGTAGTCAGAGTTTGAAGTCAATGTCTTCAGTAATGACAGAGATATTATAAAATGCCAAAGTTTTTGCCCGACGATGACGACGACGCAGATGACAACAGGGCCATAACAATACCACGACGTTTTCTTCGAAATCAGCCGAGCTAAAAATCATATTTGTGAGGTAGATGGTTCGGTATTTGATTTCTACTGTAGATACAAGTCATATCTTGTCAAATCGTAATGATGTACTGAGATACAAGTACACATATACATACAGCCTACTTTGGTTCTTCTTTGGAGGTGTGAACTCTATCCTGATCGGGCTATATACGAATATCGGTAAATTTTTTGCGGAGGGTATAGACCGGATCAGCCTGCACATACGTGCAGTCTGATCTCGGTCTACTTCCTCTGCTTCCTTCTTGAAGGTTTCGGACACACAATCGCCGTTAAACCCTATCAAATGAATAAAATGTACCGGTTCAACTTATCTGCACTAACATGGACAGTTCTTAAAGGGAAGTAAAAAGCTCAGACAGTACCGTGACATAACTCTTTACCAAACAACGAAATTCTAGACTGGTTCCAAATTCAAAGCATTTGCAGACGGCAAATTAATTGTCTCCAATTTATATAACTTGTCTCTGAAAAGGTAAACACACTGTGGAAAAAGGGAGAAAATGCCGGTTACCAGCATTTTCTCCTTTTCCCACAATGCTTTCAAAAGCTCGCTTCGCTAAGGGTCGCAAAAACAATGGATTGTTTGGTAAACTGTTGGGAAAAAAAAAACCCATTATCTCTTACAGACGATAGAGGGGTAACTTTCAAAAGAAACTTATCTGTACCTTTTGTTCAAGCAATAAAATTTTTACCATAAAGCCAATCACTTATTTCATTTCATCTTGGTTGAAAGAAACTCGGTTCTTCTATTGCACATATAAAAATTCCACATTGGTACATCAAGAGGAATAAAACATATTACACAATACTGAATTGCTTTAAAACTTTCCAGGACGTGCCAAGGATCCCCCGCCTCCTTGTATTTCTTTGCACTCTATGGACGAAACAAAGCAAACAAACAAATGAGCCATGCTCTGTGAAAAGGGGGCTTAATGCATCTGCGAAAAGTATCGATCCAGGTCAGCCTGCGCAGTCCGCGCAGGCTGACCTGGGCCGAAACTTTTTGCGGCTGGTCAACTTTCTGTGTGTGCAAGGACGGTTCGCCTCCTGTTTGCCGGTTTGTTGGGAAAAAATGTGGCTTTTATGGAGCCATAATTATGTGATGTCTTGCTTGGTATAATGTATCACGGAGATGCATTAAGCCCCCTTTTGCCAGAGCATGGCTCAAATTGTTTCGAACTGCAATGGAGTAATGGATTTGAACTGTTCTCTACTTTTCTATCAACGTTGTACAGCTGAGTACAATTATAAGCCATAACCTGCTGAAACATGTTTGAAGCAGACACATTTTAAAACATCCCGTCTCTTCCGTAACTTATACAAATGTTTGATCCATGCTCTGGGAAAAAGGGGGTTTAATGCATCTCCGTTATGCATGATTATGATACCAAACAGTCATCACATGATTTAATATTGATCCAGAAAATCCATTTTGTCTAACAGCCTACTAAATCATGAGGTAGGATGGTCCTTTGACATGCAGAAAATTGACCAAAGGCAAACAGGTTCAGGTCAGTTCTGTGCGCAGGCTGACCTTTGTCGATACGTTTCGTAGATGCATTAAATCCCCCTTGGCAAAGACCATGGCTCATATTCAACTGGTGTTCTGCAATGCACTAACTGTCCGGTTTATATTGTGTTTTCTTTTTTTTTTTGTCTGCTTTATTTCATGTTTGAGTTTTGTTTTATTTGCCTTTAAACTCTGTCTGTCATTGTTTCATTTATGAAAATGGCCTAAGATTTGTTCTTGACGATTGCTAATAAAATGTATGTATGTATGTATGTATGTATGTATGCATGCACGCATGTATGTATGTGTGCGTGCGTGCGTGTGTGTGTGTATGCGTGCGTGCGTGCGTGTATGCGTGTGTGTGTGCGTGTATGTATGTATGTATGTATGCGTGTGTGCGTGCGTGCATGCGTGTGTGTGTGTGTATGTGTGTGTATGTATGTGTGAGTGTGTATGTATGCATGTATGTATGTATGTATGGATGGATGGATGCATGCATGCATGTATGTATGTATGTATGAGGAAAGCCAACAACTTTGGTTTGTTTGTTGTATAACCAGTACTTCCAAAGGCGCTTGGTTTTCGGCACGCTTCACCATCTATAACTTAATATATAAAACAGTGTGGATCCAAGATTCAGTGCTTCAATTGCAAAAATAAATACTCCACATTCGTACATCAAAAGTAACGAAAGAAATTACACAATACTCCATTACTATAAAACCTATTTGTTTGGCGTTTAAAACACATTACAAAACAATCCCGGTTTTAAAGACCCACAGAAAAAGGACTTTTAAAAACATTGTAGGAAAAGGAGAAAATGCTGGTAACCAGCATTTTCTCCTTTTCCCACAATGTTTTCTACCCTTTCAAAGACAGATTTCATAATTTGTGCAACATTTAACCCTTTCCCAAACAAGCCCTGGTTTTCAGGTGTCTGAAGTACAAGTCTTTTGAAAATACTGTGGAAAAAGGAGAAATTGCTCATAACGAGCAATTTCTCCTTTTCCCACAGTGTTTTCTACCCTTTTTGAGACCTTTCTGCCATTTTCATCAAATTTAAAATTGTCGTCTGCAAACTCTTTCAATTTGGACCAGTCTAAAATTTGTCGTTTGGGAAAGGGTTAATTAGTCGTCTGCAAATGCTTCCAATTTGGACCGGTCTAAAATTTTGTCGTCGGTAGATAGTTAACCAGTTACTTCCACACGCGCTTGACTTTTGGCTTATTTATCTTACAGTGTAAAACGGAGTAGCTCCATGATTAGACTGCACGTTCTGTGCAGTCTGATCTTGACCTATGTTGTCCGCACAAAAGCTCATGTTTTCGCCTATGGCGCTAATTGGGTTCAAAATCTTGGCTCACGTACGCTAACCCTTAACCCGCTAAATAACTTAAAAAAGAAACTTTCAAACTGACAGTAAAAACCTGAACTTGGTTATTTCAAAGGGCGAAAATATCTCCTTATCGGACAGTGCAGATCCAAGATCAAACTACACCTTCTGTGCAGTCTGATCTTGGATCTACACTGTCCGCAAAAGGTCCTAGAGTCGCGCTTAGCAGCCGAAGCGTTACGTACATGTAATATGCAGCGCTTTGGACAAGAATCAAGAAGCGAGCGTGTGTGGCCTTCTTACATCATTCATTACCCTGTGGAAATAAATATCTGCAGACAGACGACATTGAAGAACATCTTTGTAAATAGTAGAAGATCAACACTCGCTGAGGTTGAATACATGAACACTTTTTAAAACATTTAAGCAAAAGGGGAAATGTAACGAGCAATTATTTCTCCTTTTCCAACAATGTTTACAAACGTGGTCTGCTGCAAAACGGAAACAAGTCGTCTGCGGGGTGATAAAAGTTTAACCCATTTATATAACAATCCCGAGTTCTAATGACACTATTTAAGAGGCCTTTTGAATACATTTTGGGAAAAGGAGGAAATGCTAGTAACCAGCATTTTCTCCTTTTCCCACAATGTTTTTTACCCTATCATAGACAGAACATCATTTTATCTACATTTAATTTGTCGTCTGCAAATGCTTTCAATTTCGCCCAGCCCAGAAGTTTGTCGTTTGGTAAAGAGTTATAAAACAATCCCGAGTTCTAATGACCACAAGGAAAGACTTTTGGAAATACATGTATTGTGGAAAACGGAGAAAATGCTGGTAACCATTATTTTTTCCTTTTCTCACAAGATTTTCATGCATTTCAAAAACAAATTCAACTATTTGAGCAAAATATATTTTGTCGACTATAACTGTTTTCTATTTGGACTAACGTCTAAACTTTTGTCTTGTGTAAAAGATTAATACTACATTGCTATCGCATCGAGAAATAAATCAAGATCAGCTAATCTTAGTCAACACACTTCAGTGTCCAATTAATAAGGCAGGGCTATGCATCTTTGCACTCGATGTGTAGATAATTAACTTGGTTCGAATCGCAAGCTCTGCGAATTTCTCAACCAAAGGATTGATGATAGTCATTGCGACAAGATTCATTCCTCTCTCACCTCTGATCATTATGTCGACAATACTTATGTGAGAAAGCAGCCAGTGGCTCTGGAAGACTACTATGCTAAGTACTGGTAAAAGAAACCCCAGGAAAGTATACATAGGTGCACTGGCCGTCGCGATACATGTATAACTGATATAATGTTGGAAACGGCGTTAAACACCATTTAATAAATCAGGTCATTAATTTTTTACCAAACGACTAAATTTTAGAGTTGTCCACACAGAAAGCATTCGCAGACGACAAATAAAGTGCAGCCAAAATGATGGAATTTTCCTTTAAAAAGGAAAGAAAACATTTTGGAAAGAGGAGAAAATCTGGATAGATTTCTTGGTCAAGGTCTGTAAAACTGGAGATAGTTTGGTACAAGGTTGAACTAGTTAACTTTAAAAAAGAAATACCTTTTAAAAAAAGATAAACGGCGTAAATTTGCGTGCAAATAGGCAGGGGCCCTTAGAATAAACATGTCTATATTTTTTACCACATGGGCCCTTAGAATAAACATGTCTACATATTTGACCAATCACAAATTTCTATTTATTCATTTTATATCAGTACTAAAATGTAGGTCAAAAGCCTGCAAATTCAGCTTCGCCAAAAAAAGTAGCTGCGTGCCTTTGATCTTTTCCCCCAATTTAGTCGGATAAAAGTTACAGAAGTAGGTAATCCAGCCTGGGGAACGCTATTTAATATAACTGTATGTTTTACACCGTTACTTGTTAGGCTTGCCGCATCTTCAAAGGGATCTTGATAGACATTTAATCATTCCTGTCGTGTGCTCTAAAGCAGGCGGTCTATAACTTCGTAAAATAAGACTTTCGAAGTCTCTACAATAGACGTTTTCACTCTTTACCAAACGACAAAATGTTGTACTCAACCAAATTGAAAGTATTTGCAGAAGACAAATTGAATGTAGCTCAAATGATGAATTCTGTCAGTTTGATTAGATAGAAAACATTATGAAAAAAAGAAAAAAAAAAATGCCCGTTACTAGCATTTTCTCTTTTTCCCACAGTGTTTTCAACAGGCTTCTTTCGCAGGGTCGTTTAAACACAGGATTGTTTGGTAAAGGGCTAAAACATTCGAGTAAAAGGGAGATAATGCTTGTTAAAAGCAATTGCTAATTTGTTTTATATTTTTCGTTTAATTCGAAGTTTCTATTAACTCTTTACCACACAATCCCGACTTTTAACGACCCTGAAAAGGAAGCCTTTAGAAAACATTGTGGGAAAATGAGAAAATGCTGGTAACCAGCATTTTCTCCTTTTCCCACAATGTTTTCTACCCATTCCATAACAAATTTCAATTTTTAAGTCACATTTAATTTGTCGTCTACAAATGCTTTCAATCTGGACAAGTCTAAAATTTTGTCGTTTGGTAAAGAGTTAAGCATCATCTCTGCTTGTTTGTCATAGTTTTAAACCTTATCCCGCCAAATAAGAGAAATGAAACGTTCAAGCCGATAGTTAAACCCCAAAATTTTGCTATTTCAAAGGTATTTATTTTGGGGAAAATATCTTCTTATCGAACAATGTACATCCAAGGTCAGACTGCACGTCCTGTGCAGTCTGGTCTTGACCTACACTGTCCGCAAAAAGGTCGTTCAGTCGCACTTTGCAATCTAAGGATTATGTTAGTCTGCAGAGTGAAAATGGCGCATTAATTACCTACCGTCATAAAATAGCAGTAAACCATTTCGCGGGAAAACAAAAACTCGTATACAATACAAATAAATTATGGAGCCCTGTTGCAGTCATGTATCGCATATTTTTCATTTCATTGTAAAAAAAAGTAATTCGATGAAATGAATCAATTACTAATATTAATTAGCCATGACGAAATCCTGTTTCAATAAATAGAAAATTTAATGATAATTCGTTATCTCGAAATAACAGTTCGACAATACGAAATAATAACCCGATTTAACTGAATGATAATTCGATTGAACAAAATTCTTTCTCGATAAAACGAAATAATACTCTGTTCACAACCACTTGATTAATGGCGGATGAGAGTTAAGGATTGTTCCGAACATAACTATTTCATTTTCCGGAAATAGCATTTCGATAGCATCAGTACATACTGCATTTCGATAGAATGAATTAACATTAAAAAAAACTATTCATTTACTTTCTTAAAATAAGAATTCGTTATAACGAGCTTGTATTTCGTTTTATCGAATTAGTATTTTGTTTTCACGGATTAAAAAATGGCATCTATGGGACTTCGTGATAAACAGTATGAAAAATGATTCTATACATGAAAACATTCGGAGACATGGTTGCAAAATGAGACATTAATGCTACGATCAATGATTAATGGTAGATATATCTAGATTTATTTGTCATGAATCAACATTTCTTCTAATACACTAATAGATACTATGGAATACACATTTCTTTAAAAGCATACAGAAACTAAGTGCCTCCATTCTGGCTCAAACGAAGTGGTCGTTTTTCATTCGGTGGCTGCATCGTCTACTCTTATGAGATCAGAAATTACGTCATCATACCAGTTTGATAACGATCCGACATAATCGATGCGTCATTCGTCACAACTTAGTCGGATCCGTAACTACATCTAACCCTGTCCGTATCGAGGAAGTTTCCATTTGAAATACTTTTAGTCACGTGATCTTAAGCATGGCGGCATCCGTGTAACGACGACAAAAACAACTGTAGAGTTATTTACGTTTATTAGTCTGTGAACAAAACCTTCATCGAAATTGATGAATAACTTAAATAAATGAAACAACATACTACTCGCATATGTCAACGGAAACGTATTTATAATAATTTTGAATAAAAACTGACATTCGTTTTTTTTTTAAAGGATCTTATGATTCTTGGAGCAGAAAAGAAATTACGCACCCCTTCAGGGAAATACCATGATATTTTCCCGTGCATTTCTCCTTCTCATTCATTGGTACTTAGCGATCTTTCTGTATAGTAATACAATCATAAATCGTTTTCAAAGTTTGGTAAGATTACAAAAAAAAAAACCAAACTGAAATCCCTCCGTACCCCGTAGCATTATAAATCATTTAAGAAGTGTAAAAACATTAATTAAGTTTCCACATTTTTATTTTCAAAAAAGGTGTCAAATAAACGGTAAGCTTTCATATAACAGGGGCTTAAAAAGTTCTTGAAAACAACAGTTAATTGCTTTTGTCCCCTGCCTAGAAACACTTACGCAGTAATTCGTTCTCTTGCAAAAGGCTTAAAAAAACACGTTCGTTATTATTTTTTATTGTAAAAAATATAAAATCCAACAGGCATCTATAATCATTATGAATTTAACATATGCAGGCCAGATGTACAGCAGTGTATAAATGAAATCGATTTTTCCATGTATGAATTATGGCTCAAATATCACAAACTTTAAAATTCTTATAGTATTTATAAAAAACAAAAGAGCCTCTTTGCACCGATGTAACAAACGGTGCCCGGAGGAAATTAGAAGTTGAAAGCATTATGGAAAAAGGAGAAAATGCTGGTAGCCAGAATTTTCTCCTCTTTCCAGAATGATTTTCAACCCTTCAGAAGACAAATCTCATCATTTATGCCACATTTATCATGTGGTCTGCACACGCTTTCAATTTTAAAGAGGCTAGAATTTTGTCGTCAGGTAAAACGGTACACTAGCGAGGGCGTGTCTTATCAGAGAGTTTAGTGCCCGTTAGAAAGCAACTTGGCAGTACACTATATTTACAAGATATCTAACATGTATGCAAGTCTTCATGTTGGGAGCTGTGCAGTATCAGTACAGCAGCTTAAAAAAACTTTTGAAAACATTGTGGAAAAGAAGAATGCTGGTTACCAGCACTTTCTCCTTTTTTCCAACAATGCTTTCTACATCTTCAAAAATACAAATCCAATCATTTGAGAAATATTTACTGCAAATGTTTTGAATTTGGAGGAGCCGAAAATTTGTCGCAAGGTACAAAATTTACTCTTTCTACAAGTGTAAGACCTTTTCGGACTTGTATTTAAACATTTAAATAAAAGGAGAAAGTTTCTCGCAATGAGCAATCCATGATACTTTCACATGAAATCATGTATCTCACCTTTTTTCACGCTGATAACCCAAATCTTACAAGTATGTTTCTTCGCACTGGCCGGGTAGCTCTGTGGTTAGTGTATCTGACTCGTGACCTGGTGGTTGCGGGTTCGATACCGGGTCGAGGCCAACTTTTTTCCCCGGCGATTTTTCGCCTCTCACCTCTGATGCATATAAGATAAGTAGTGAGCGGCTTGGAAATCAATTGTGTGTGTCATTACTGGTGTGAAAAAAGCCGGGAAACACATGCGTAGGTGCACTGACCGCCGTGATATGCACTAAGTTATTAATACGGCGTTAAACTCTAATACAGAACAAATAAATGAGCCATGCTCTGGCAAAAAGGGGGTTAATGCATCTCCGTAATCCATGATACCAATCAAGCAATCACATAAATATGGATCCATAATAGCCACTTTTCTGTAACAATCGAGTAAATCATGAGGTACAATGGTCCTTGGACATACAAACAATCGACCAATAGCGAAAAGTTTCGGCCCAGGTCAGCCTGCGCGGATTGCGCAGGCTGACCTGGGCCGAAACTTTTCGCAGATGCATTAAGCCACCTTTTCACAGAGCGTGGCCCAAAATTTAGCTTTTTTTTTTTTTCCGATGTTGTCTGCTGCAAATTTGTATCATGATGCAACGAGTAAAAGTGTTTCATACCGAGTTCTCTCGAATTCTCAGACATTAAACGTGCAGACGATCTTTTTTCTAAAGGATTTACGATTCCAACAAATTAGACAAGATTACAAAAGCATTCTTGTTCAATTATGTCAGTTGGCATTGACAGACAAGGTCATAAAACTGTAGTTTAAAAGTTGCCGAATGCTCCATTGCCAGCGCTTTAACACTTGAATCCCGGGAAGTATCGGTATCTTATATTTTATTTCACGTTTTACCAGAGGCCAAATTTTTAGACTTGTCCAATAAAAAAATATTTGAAGAAGACATGGAGATTGTTGCTGAAGAAATTGTAACATTTAACCAGAGGACAACATTATCTTCCGTTAGGTGGCATTTTTCAAATATTTAACCAATCTGATATGGGCATTCTGGGTACAGAACCGGACTACTTTTCCAGGCGGCAATCAATGCAACGAATTTCAAAATTAAATATACGTTTACTCCCTAAAACCTATCTCATCCAGCCATGGGTAGCTAGTATATAACCTATGCACCAGCTATTTACAAACATAGCTTGGGAAAACTGAGCCCCGGTACAAGCCCAGCTAGAGATTTGCAGTAAACGATTAGTATTTAAAAAATATTTTCCCCGTTTGAAATCATTTTGTTTTTCGAGAAATTTGTATTGAAAAACAGGAGACGTATTATTTATTGCCATTTTCCACCAGCACTTTTTAAGCTGCAATTTACGCAACGCGTATTAATATTTGTCCCGTACAGGACTGTGATGCGTCATGGCTGACAGGTCAAATCTCCCAAGAATATTAACATGCACAGACAACACAGAGGACAAATTTGAAACAATTTTAGACGACATGTAGATCAAGTGATGGGATATGTCTGTGAAAGGGTAGAAAAGAGTGTGGACAAAAGGTGAAAATGTTGGTGCCAACACTGAACACTTGAATCCCGGACGACACCGGTGTTTAAAGTTTCATTTAACTCGTTCACAAAGAACGATGTTTCTCGTTTTGTTCAATTTGAAAGCATTTGAAGACGACAAATAAATTATGGCTAAAATGATGGAAGTCGCTTTTGAAAGGATAGAAAACACTGTGCCAAAAGGAGAAAATGCTGTTTAACAGTATTATACATGTATATAATAATATTGGATACAGAGTTAAATACGTGCGTTTTGGGATTTTGTCTCGACTGCGGTTTTTTTTTTCCCCTCTCTGACTTGTATTTGCAAGAGTCTTGATTTGAGGCTTTGAGATTTCGTGGAAGTATTTGCACGTTTTGTAGATAAACCTTTTGCCCTCCTGGTTTACAGGTCATAGATTGTTTACCTCCCCTGAAACTGCTTAAATACTTGGTTACCTACCCTGGTACAGCTTATATACGCATGTACAACGGGGAACAATTTAGACATTTCAAAGCGCTTGCCTAGACCTGGTGAAACCTAGATGCATTAACCCTTTACCACACAATCTCGATTTTTAACGACCTTAAGAAAGAGGTCTTTTGAAAGCATTGTGGGAAAATGAGAAAATGCTGGTAACCAGCATTTTCTCGTTTTCCCACAAGGTTTTCTACCCTTTCCAAAACGAATTTCAATTTTTCAGTCTCAATCATTTTGTTGTCTGCAATTGTTTTCAATTTGGACCAGACTTAAATTTTGTCGTTTGGTAAAGAGTTAAACCCCCTCTGGCTTACAAAGATTAGAATGAAAGTAATAAAAGAAATACATACTAAAATATTTGCCATCATGATTCAAGCAGGTTTTGTAGATAAACAAATGCGCCATGCTCTGTGAAAAAAGGGCTTATTTCATGTGCAAAAAGTATCCACCCATGTTAGCCAGCGCGGTCCGCACAGGTCGACATGGGTCGAATTTTTGCTCTCGGTTAATTTTATATATCTGAAAGGACTAGTTTACCTCCTCGTTCAGTTTGTCATTAGGCAAAATGGATTTAAATGATCCCCAATTATGTGACGACTTGCTGGTATAATCCATTACGGAGACGCATTAAACTCTCTTTTCACAGCACATGTCTTAATATTTTATAGTCTATTATTGGTTAACCCCGTCTGTATAATTATTTCCGATTTCTTAACCAATCAATTAACCCTTTCCCAAACGACAAATTTTAGACCCTTCCAAAGTGAAAGAGTTTGCAGATGACAATTTTAAATTTGATGAAAATGGCAGAAAGTTCTCAAAAAGGGTAGAAAACACTGTGGGAAAAGGAGAAATTGCTCGTTATGAGCAATTTCTTCTTTTCCCACAGTGTTTTCAAAAGACTTGTACTGCAGACACTTGAAAACCAGGACTTGTTTGGGAAAGGGTTAATTTAAAATGCATTAACTCTTTCACAGACAACAAAATTTTAGGCTTGGCTTAATTGAAGGTATTGCAGATGACAAATCAAAGGTGTCTCAAACGAAAGTTTTGTTTTTTGTCGATGGCAGCATAGAAAACATTGTGGAAGAGAGAGAGAGAGAGAGAGAGAGGGGGAGAGAAAATGGTTACCAGCATTTTCTTCTTTTCAAACCCTTTTAAGGCATTTTTCGAAAGCAGTCTTTGAAACTTGGCACTATATCACAAAGGGTTGGCTAATACCCACCTTTAGACGACTTCTTTTTTTCTCTTGCTGCAGACCACTTTGGAAAACATCGTGGTAAAAGGAGCAATTTACCATAACGTTCAATTTCGCCCTATGTTACACCGTTGTAATGTATTCTTGCATAAAAAATTAAACCAGAAGATACGTTGATTATCAATAAGCTGAAAGTATGCTTTCGAAGTCGTTTGTTGAAAACTTTATTTCGGGAGGTATTGAGTCACTACTTAATGGTGTCTTTATGTTATTACTGACAGTGGTAATATTTCAGGAATTATTAACCCTTAGGCTGCTGGGCGCGACTCAAAGCCCTTTTGCGGACTGTGTAGATCAAGATCAGACTGCACAGAACGTGCAGTCTGATCTTGGATCTACACTGTCCGATGAGGTAGTCCCGTCCCCCAAAAAAACTCTTTGAAAAAGCAAAATTTGTCTTTTTGTTTCGCCTATCAGCTTGAAAGTTTCGTTTCACTTATTTAGCAGGATAAGGTTTAACTTGCGGAAGTTTAAACTTGAGTCATGACAATCGAATAGTAGTTAAGTTCTTAAAGATATATCAAATGAATAACAATATCAAAGTTTCTTTCAAAAGATTCGATGCAAGATTATCCGATCGGTTAACCCTTTACCACACGGCAATATTTTTGACATGTCCAAATTAAAATCACTTGCTGTCCACAATATTAAACAAGGTTCAGATGATAGGGTTTGTTTTAGAAAGAGTGGAAACATTGTCGGAAAAGGAGAAAATGCTGGTTACTGGCATTTTCTCCTATTCCCGCAAGATTTTCAAAAGCTTCTTCTTCAGGGTTGTTTACACTTGGGGTTGTTTGGCAAAGGGTTTTACACGTCAAATTGCCATTGTAAACAGATCGTAACAATTTAGGACCAATCTTATACACTGCATTTTTCCCTGGTATTTGATTCACGTGGGTCTGTTAATATTTTATAAATAAGGTCCACTCTCAAGGCTAATGGGCAATTTAATCTATCAATTTCTTATCCGACTGTGTATCTCATCTTCGGTTGAGCCCCGGTAGCTCAGTCGTTAGCGTACAGGACTTGAGAACAGGGGGTCGCCGGTTCGATCCCACCCTCGTTAACCCATGTGTGAAGTATTACCGTTTGCGATGAATGTAGTTTACCGAATATATCGGAACTGGGTCAATCCCAGTTCGATCCCTGGCTCGGCAAATTTCTTTCCGAGGACTGAGGATAGTCATTGCGACAGGATTCGTTCCTCTCTCACCGCTGACCATTGTTTCGACCATGGTTATGTGGGAAAGCAGCCAGTGGCTTGGAAAGAATATTGTGCAAAGTGCTGGTAAAAGAAACTCCAGGAAGGCATGGATAGGTACACTGGCCGCCGCGATATAACTGAAATAATGTTGAAAACGGCGTTAAACGCCATAACATCGATCTCTTTTTCAAGCGAAAGTACACAAGTTGCAATTATAGATACAGCAGATATAGTAGTCGGTTACTTCCCTTGATACTTCTCCTTCCGGGGTCCTGAATAGCGTATAGGCTTGCCTTGATAGTATTTGAATAATACAGAAATGTACAGGCATAAATACCTCCTTTAATATTCGTCAAACCGCTATTTCGATCCACCTGATACGTGTCAATGGTAGGAGTGCGTAAATTTCATTTTGCAAACTCCATTCATCATATAAATAACCAGATAAATTGAGTCGTGCTCTGGCAAAAGGGGGCTTAATGCATCTTCGTGATCCATGATACCAAAAAAGTCATCACATAAGTATGGATCCATAGCAGCCATTTTTTTTTAAACAACCGATGTAATCATGAGGTAGGTTTGTCCTTGGACATACAGAAAATTGACCGATAGCGAAAAGTTTCGGCCCAGGTCAGCCTGCGCAGTCCGCGCAGGCTGACCTGGGTCGATACTTTTCGCAGATGCATTAAGCCCCCTCTTCACAGAGCATGGCTCAATCATAATCGCAACGTTCAGGAACCAGGCATACCTCAGGATGGGTTTCGTCCTGTATCCTACACTATCCCCCGTAACAAAACTAACAACCTTCTGGGGGCGTCGCCCATATGGGCAAAGGGCGGCGACGACAAATAAACGAAAATTAATCAATTGCTTACACAGGCTTTTCTCTCAAAAGAGAGATAATAGGAATCTCACTATTTTCTCTCTTTTTGTGGAATATAAGAGAAAGAATATAAGAGAGAGATAATTGGAATCTCACTATTTTCTCTCATTTTGTGGAATATAAGAGTAAGAATATAAGAGGGACAGGGATAATTAAAATCTCACCATTTTCTCTCATTTTGTAGAATATAAGAGTAAAAATCTGTTGAGTAAATTCTTCGTCCTTAAAAATGTTATATACCTACAAAATTTTGATCCTTTCATTACACCATAATTGCACCCTGTGATATCTAAAGCTCACAGGTGTGCTGAAATTTAGTAAATCAGCGTGTTTGAGTACAAATGTAAATTACCGGTGTATTGCCGGAGAGTTTTCGAGATTAACTCTCGTAAATTTAAATCCATCTTGAGCCATTTTATGAGAAAAGGGGATTTTCGTCTTTCCAATAATAACGATGTGCAATCGAGAAAGTTGGAATACAGCGCATTCCATCCAGGCCGGTGAAAGTCCATTTATAGCGACTAGCACACGCACACGCACAAACCTTTTATCTTTTATCTTTTTAAGACAGATTTTAAGTCTTGCATCAACATTATCTCTTTGATCCAACGGTCACGATTTATAACCAGTACTCATCAGTCATAGGAAACCATAGGCTGCTTAGTGCAACTCAGCCTAAAGTAAATGCGATTCTAACTTTTATCCTGCCGTTTTCGACCATATATGAGCCATGCTCTGGCAAAAAGGGAGCTTAATGCATCTCCGTAGTGTGTGGTACCAATTTGAGCCATCATATAATTATGGATCCACAATAGTCACCTGTTTTTAACAACCGACTGAATCATAAAGGACTGGTCCTTTGATAAAATTGACCGATAGCGACCAATGGAGCATTTGCTGACGTCAAATCAAATTGAGATTTACAAATGGAAGTTGTCTTTGAAAGGATAGAAAACACTTTCTGAAACGAAGAAATGAAAAAGAAATAATGTTGGTTTCCAGAATTTTCCTCCATCATCCACAATGTTTCGAAAAGCCTCCTTCCAGAAGGTCGTCGTATACAGGATTATTTGGTAAAGTGTTAGGCTGCTTGGCCCGACTCGGTGTGCTTTTGGCGGCATTGTAGATTAAGATCAGACTGCACAGAATGTGCTGTCTGATCTTAGATTTACACTGCCCGATACGGTAAGATATTTTCATCTCATTTTCAGAGCACTTTTTAACCCTCATCCTGCCTAATTTAACCCTTAACCTAATATAAAGTTAAATAAAACTTTCAAGTCAATAGTAAAAAGCCAAATTGTGCTATTTCAAAATTATTTTGAGGGAAAATATATCTTCTTACCGGACAGTGTAGATCCAAGATCAGACTGCACTTTCTGTGCAGTCTGATCTTGATCTACACTGTCCGCAAAAAGTTAGTAAGTCGCGCATAGCAGCTTGGGGGTTAACTTGGGGTCATGAAGGGCAACCTTAGATAACTAAAAACCTCAGCACTCTGATGATTTCTGATATTACAAACTGCTAAAGTAGAAAATTAATTACGTAATAAAAAGCATAATAAAGCATACGTTTTTCATGAGAGCTCATTAAGGACATATGTTTATGCTTTAAACCGTGGTAACTGTGGATAAACGAGTTATTTACAGAACTGTAAATTTTCTTTGCCCCTCTGTCTGTTTGTTTGTCTGTCTTGTCTGTTTGTTTTTCTGTCTTGTCTGTTTTTCTGTCCGTCCGTCCCTCCGTCAATCTGTCTGTCTGTCTGTCTTCTTTCTAGCCGTACCCTCGCTCCCCCCCCTTAACCCTTTACCATACAATCCCGAGTTTTAGCGACCCTGATGGAGAAGGCTTTTGAAAACATTGTGGGAAATGGAGAAAATGCTGGTAACCAGCACTTCCTCCTTTTCCCGCAATGTTTACTACCCTATTTAAGACAGAAATCATCGTTTGAGCTACATTTAGATTGTCGCCGGCAAATGCTTTTAATTTGAAACAGTATGAAATGGTTTGTTTGGGAAAAAGCTAATGATAACATGTCCACTCTCCCTTCCCGGGCTCTCCCTCTCCTTTACGATGCAAGGTCTTGAGACCCACGTTACCGGAAGTGATAATTGTCTGGAATCATTAATTATTGTCAAACAGCAATGCTGTTAGTACTCATCGAAATCATCTTCTTGAGACAACTATATTGAGCACCATCAAGATCCCGGTATTTGTACCTCTGATATCCAGGGTCCGTATTCAGCAACCATTCTTAATAATATTCTTAATCTTATTCTTCAGATTTTTCCAAATTTGAAAGTAACACACCTTCTGATTGGCTACACCAAATGGTTTAGGTGATCAGAAGTTTTGTTACTTTCAAATTTTGGAAAATCTTGGAGAGTAAGACAAAGAACGTTCTTAAGAATGGTTGGTGAATACGGACCAAGGATATGTTGTGCATGCATTATTCTAATTCTAGCAGTTCCTGACATGCTATTTAAAGGTATAAAACCGGAAGTTTCAGTGCATATTACCGTCAATAATATGATATACTGTTGCCATGCGAAGTAACCTCTTCCGCTATTCGTGGAAGCCAGCAATAGAATACGTTGGTTTGTAACCACACGGAAGAGCTACCGAAAAGACAGTGAATTCACCTAACGCTTGTTTACTATTAGTATTACATAATCTTTGATAGAATTTCAGCCATATCAAGGCCACCATTGCATGTATCTATACAAAGGACCATACTACCTCATTATCCAGGCGATCTTTCGACAAAATGGATATTTTGGATCTATAGGATCTTACATGAGTGTTTATGTATTATCATTTTTATCAAACGAGTTGACTAAAAACGTATGATGCGAGCCATGGCGAGCGTCAAATACATTTTAGTCAACGAGTTTGATAAAAATGATCATACATAAACACGAATGTGAGATTCTATTTATCACATGAAACGAATGACAGGCAAAATATATCCTGCATCACCACCTTTAGCCTATACACCATTCACGGGTCCATAGTTACAGTTGTAGTTTGGTTTCATATGTGTACATACACTAGTAGATAGTTCTTTGATATTTACGCCGAAAGTAGAATGAAACAGTTTCTAGAGGGGATAAGTCCAACTATTTCCGCAATTTTGTTGATTTAGAAGACTTTCGCTGCATTTCTTGGTTTTTATCACACATGAAAATCAAAAACTTTCCGCGCGTATATGCCTTAGCAACAATGACGTCATTTTTCCGCGAAACGGCGTAGTAGCACAAATTCCAGCACGTGCT
The DNA here is from genome assembly GCA_945859785.2 of Tridacna gigas. NCBI lineage: Eukaryota > Metazoa > Mollusca > Bivalvia > Cardiida > Cardiidae > Tridacna > Tridacna gigas. The sequence continues at coordinate 6,906,775 of OX244032.2, forward strand.
GTGGCTGGTTTCTCCGGCTTCACGCGCTCATTACTGAAAACTGATCAGAACCGGGACCCAAAAAAACGATAATACCCTAGTGCATTGTCAAAAATAAGTCATGGGTTTAATACACTGCCGGAGGAGGTTCTATGTGATAAACAAAATTATGTAATTGTTTGCTTGGTATAATGTATTACCTAGATGTATTAAATCCCCTTTTGCCAGAGCGCCGTTCGCGTGTTTAGTGTCAACAAAACGGAAGTTAAGTCTCAACTCTTCACTAAACGGAGAAAAAAAAAACACCATTCCTCTTACTTCAAAGCCTTTGCAGACGACAAGTTGAAATATGACTCAAATCACGGGATTTGTATTTGAAAGATTAAAAAAGATAATTGAAAAAGGAGAAAATACTGGTTATCAGCATTTTCTCCTTTTCAAACAATGCTTTCAAACTTTTTCTCTCGAGGTCGTTGAAATACGGGATTGTGTGGTAAAGAAATAACCCCTAGGCTGCTAAGCGCGACTCACTGACCTTTTGCGGACAGTGTAGATCAAGATCAGACTGCACAGAATGTGCAGTCTGATCTTGGATCTACAATGTCCGATTAGGAGATATTTTTCTCCAAATCACAAGTTTGACAAAGCGTTATTCGGGTTTTTTCTGTCGGCTTGAAAGTTTCATTTCACTTATTTAGCAGGATAGGGGTAGAAACGTCAGAACAGCAGACACATGAAGGCAAACTACAGGACTATCTTTGGTAAGATTTTGTCCCCAGTGTCGATGTGCTATCCAATTTTTCATTGTCGCGCCTCTTATTGCCAAACGACAAAATTTCAGAGTAGTCAAAATTGAAAGCATTTGCAGACGATAAACCAAAGGTGGCTTCATTGATAGCTTTCGTCTTTGAAAGGATTAAGAAATTGCTGGAAAATGAAGAAGTGCTAGTTCCTGGCATTTTCTCCTTTTCTCACAATGTTTATCACGAGATGTTTTCTTTAGTGTCGTTAAAACACGTTGTATATTTGGCCATATATACTCATTCAGAAAATCCAGACAATTCTTGTTTGTAAAGTGTTTAACACCGTTGTCAGCATTATTTAAGTTATGTAGTGGCGGCCAGTGCACCTGTCCCTGCTTTCCTAAATTTTCTTTTACCTGTACTTTACACAACATTCTTTCCAGGCCTCTGGCTTCTTTTCCACAGGAACGTCGTCGAAAAATATTCATCTGTGAGAGAGGAAAGAATCATGTCGCAATCAGAGAACTTGGTCGAGCCGAGGAATCGAATCAGCAGCCCCTGGGTCACAAAGCCCAGTAAACAACAGACTGAACTATGAAATGTCAAATAAAAACGCACACAAACTACCACATTCACAAACAAGAATTCCGTGCAGTAATATTACCACAAAAAATATCTCGGGTTTCCATGGAAATGTTGCATTAACCCTTAAGCTGCTAAGCCCGACTCACTGACCATTTGCGGACAATGTAGATCAAGATCAGACTGCACAGAATGTGCAGTCTCATCTTGGATCTACACTGTCCGATAGGGATATATTTTTCTCCACCAAAAAAAGTTTGAAATAACATTATTCACGTTTTTACTACCGGCTTAAAAGTTTCATTTAACTTATTTAACAGGATAAGGGTTAGGATTGAAATCTTCTTTTTTCTGTCTGGAATCATTAGCAGAAAGTACAAAGAAAGCCATAAGCGGAGATCCTAAATTGCAGATTAAGCCCTAATTGTCCAATTTATAAATCAATGGACGGAATCAAAGAATTTGTCACGATTCATATCAAATAGTTTCATGCATTTCAGTCGATTTTTACGATGCTCGTAATTCAATCTTTAGGAACAGAACAGGATAGAACAGAACATGTTTACGTTCTGTTTGGCTGTGTACTGATATTTAAGATTATCGATGCTTCTTTCGTAATGCCATTTGAAATAATATCTCCCTTTTTTTCACGGCGGTCAGTGCACCTATCAATGCATTCCCTACGATTCTGTCGCTGGTAAAACGTCGATGGCCCTTTCAAAGGAACTAATCGCTTAAAAAAAGGGTCATCCTCTGTGTAGAGGGGAATTAATGCATCTGCAAAAAATATCGACCCAGATCAGCCTGCGCAATCCGCACAGACTGACCAGAGTCGATACTTATTGCTATTGGAAAGTTTTCTTTTTTTCCCTGTCTCAAATTTTTCCATATCTTTAACTTGATTTCTGTATCATTCAAACTTAAAAAAAAAAACATCTTATTTGGCCACAATAAGCTATTTCCTTATATATTTACTTTTTTCAGTTACATCACGTTGACAGTACATTGTTTATCTTCATGTTTGTAATGACTATAAAACTGCAAAGTTTTTGTCAATAAAATAATTCGTTCGTTCGTTCGTTCGGTAAATTTTCTAATATTCTGTATGTCAAAGGACCAGCGTACCTCAGGGATTCAGTCGGTTGTTAGACAAAATAGATTTTATGGATCTATAATTATGCGATGACTTGCTTGGTAGAGTGGTTACAGAGATGCTAAACCCCTTTTGCCCAGACCGTGACTCATGCCAGTCTACACTTTCCCCAGAAGACAGTTTGATTTTGATCTACATTGTCTGCAAAATCAACTTAATTCGTGATTAAAACTCTAAGGGTTGATAGGGCGCAGTGGGATGGCTTTAACCCTTTACCAAACGACAAAATTTTAGACTGGACCAAATTGAAAGCATTTGCAGACGACAAATTACGTGTAGCTTAAATAGTGATTTATGCATTGGATAGGGTAGAAAACATTGCGGGAAAAGGAGAAAATGCTGGTTACCAGCATTTTCTCCTTTTCCCACAATGTTTTCTAAAGGCTTCTTTCTCAGGTTCGTTAAAAGTCGGGATTGTGTGGTAAAGGGTTAACCCTTTAAGATACGACAAAATTGTTGACTGGTCTAAATTAAAAGCATTTGCAGACGACATATTTAATTTGGCTCAAACTATGGGCTTTGTCTGTCGATGGAAAGAAAACATTGTGGGAAAAGGAGAAAATGCTGGTTATCAGCATTTTCTCCTTTTCCTACAATGTTTTCAAAAGCTTTTTTATTTCTCTGATAAGGTCGTAAAAAAAGGCTTGTGTGGTAAAAGGTTAGACTGTTTGAAGACAACATGGAACGAAATTACGGAGCAACCAAGACCTTTTTACGAATTAAATCTCATGGAAATTTAAGGCGAACCCGGTAGCCCAATCGATGTCTTACGGTGCTTGAAACCAAAAGGCCGCTGGCTCGATTTCAAGCCTGGCCAATTTCTTTCGGCGGAATGTTAATTGTCCTTGCCACAGCCCCTCATTTCTCTCTCACCGCTGAACATTGCGTCGACGATGTTTATATGGGAAAGTAGCCAGTGGCTTTGAAAAGGCTGATGTATTTTTTCTCTGCAAACGTACAATTTTACAATTTGAATAACGGCATGGTCGTTTGCAATCGGTTACTCTGACTACCTTTTGGAGATCAAATATGACGTCATCGTGTTTACTGGAATATGATCGAAAGTAATCGTCATATCCACCATTATCTCCCGCTAGATGGCATTCTACAAATACACATCTATCTAATTTGGGCATCCTGGGTACAGAAGCGGAGTAATTTTTCAGAACAACAACCGTGACTTTGAATTTCAAATAAAATAAACGTTTACTCAATAAAACGCTACCTGGTGCCATTCATTCAGCTATGATTGGCTAACATGTAACATATGCACCGACCATTTATTAAAACAGCCCCTACATGCTTTGGTAATAGGCTAATAGCTTCAATATAAGCCCTACTTTTCCCAGGTATACAGGGGATGGGTGATGCGTCATAGCAGACAGGTCGAATCTTCAAAGAATATGACATGCGCAGACAACGTCATATCCACAAACCATCGCCAAATTTTGGCGCGAAACTTTACTGCTAAGGATACCTTAGACGCTACGTAATCTATAAAGAAATTTCATCTAAAAGTTGTTTTTCTCCTTACACTTTTCTTTCTTTTTCATAGATGGTTTACGACCTATATGTCATACCAAATTCAGTGATAAAACTTTTCAGTCATGCTCTGTAAAAAGGGGACTTAATGCATCTGCAAAAAGGATCGACGCAGGTCAACCTGCGCAGTCCGCGCAGGCTGACCTGGGCCGAGACTTTTCGTTTTGCAGGTCAAATAACCACAATTATATAATGACTTGATCGGTATTATGGATCACAGGGATGCAATTAAGCCCCCTTTTGAAAGAGCATGGCTCTTTTATGAAGTTTTGTGTGATTGTAGAAGTCTGAATAGGTCCCTCTGAAATAATTTCTGTAGGCAGGCCGATCAGAGCCAGTCAGTGTTGCAGACGGCTGAAAGGATCAAATTGCAATTAACCAAATACAGACACTCTAAATCTGCGCTATTTTGCGAGACCGTGTTCAAAATTTCCTGCTGCTGCAAATACCAGGCTAGAAATAACTTTTGCGAGGACCAGACTGCATTACAGACGACAAGAAGGATCGAATCGCAATAAACAACGGAGAAACACTAAACCGTACTAATTAAACAGAAGACGCTGTTCATTAAGTCTTTATCTGCTGAAATAATGTCTCTGCAAATTAACCACCGGCTGACTCGTATAACCGCAAATTACTTCTGTAATTGATTTTGTAATCAGTGTATTCCTCACAAAAATAGCGCAAATTTCGGGTTACCGTCTGTATGCACATTATCGTTTAAATGATGACTTTTTATCATGTTTTTTGAAACGTTGTTGGAAAAGGAGCTATTGATGGTGATAGGCTTGTTCCTTAACCCCAGTCTCTTTTCCCAAATGTGTTCAATGTCGTTTAAATGAGTAGAATTCATTTTCTTCAATTTTCTTCCTTTCTGTCTCTTTTAATACTTAGTGTTCTCTCTATGTATTATGTCTATTAACCCTTAGGCTGCTAATCGCGACCCACTGACCTTTTGCGGACAGTGTAGATCAAGATCAGACTGCACAGGACGTGCAGTCTGATCTTTGATCTACACTGTCCGATACGGTATTTTCTTTCCGGTGAAATCAACTTTGAAACCGCAATGTTTGGGCTTTTAGGATTGAGTAGAAATTTGCGTTTCATTTATTCAGCAGCTTAACCCTTTCCCAAACAAGCCCTGGTTTTCACGTGTCTGCAGTACAAGTCTTTTGAAAACACTGTGGGAAAAGGAGAAATTGCTCGTAACGAGCAATTTCTCCTTTTCCCACAGTGTTTTCTACCCTTTTTGAGACCTTTCTACCATTTTCATCAAATTTAAAATTGTCGTCTGCAAACTCTTTCAATTTGGACCAGTCTAAAATTTGTCGTTTGGGAAAGGGTTAAGTGTTAATAGAATCTGTGGCGAAGGGACAATCCATCTCTTTGTAATCAACAGATCTCTAATTACAAGCGTTCGCCGGAAACAGATTTGTTTCAAATTGCAAAAATTTAATCCTTATATTGCTAAAAGACTAAGCAAACAGAAACTTTGTGCCAAAAAATAAAAGTGAAATAATTTCATGTCAAAGCTCTTTTCGCCGGGAAAAAAAAAAAAAGTCTCACCATTTCGACAAGGCTAGATCCAAGAATAGTGTGCACGATTCTTTGCAGTCTGAGTTTGAACTACACTGTCCTCAAAAACCACACCGAATCGGACTTAAAAGCTTAATGGTTACTTGACTGATATAGAATGCTTTTCGGCTTCACGAGGGACAGTATTAGGCAACCTTTTCATAATTTTGTTCTGCAAAAAGTATCGACCTATGACATGGGTCGAAACTGTGCGCTATTTGTAAAATTTAAGCCGGTTGAAGGACCACACTACTTCATGATTCAGTCGGTTCTTAGGCAAAAGGTTTTTTTTTTTAATCAGGAAGCACAGTATTCGAAGTGCATTATTTCTCTTCCAAACCCTATGTTGTGGGTACTCATTAGAATCGTCTCGATGAGACGATTCTAATGAGTACCCATAACATAGGGTTAAGTGGAGAGTGATTAATATTTTCAATTTTGAAATCAAAATCACTCCCTATGTCAGGAGCTCTGTTTATGGATCCATAATTATGTGATGACTTGCTTGGTATAATGCATTACGGAGATGCATTAAACACCCTTTTGTCTGAGCACGGCTTGAATAAATTTGTCACTTACATTACTAATCTCACAAAACATACCGGTATGTATACAAATTCATTCGTTAAACAGATGACACGGCGTTCATTTTACTAGCACAAACACATGTATGTTTCATATAGCGGTCACATCGACATAGCTTTTCACCAGACGATCCCATATGGCACGCAACATGCGAAATGAGACTTTTGGACATTTCGTAAAGTGTCGTCCCGGATTAGCCTGCGCAGTCCGCGCAGGCTAATCCGAGACAGCCCTTTACAATTACATTAGATTTTTTCATACAGTATTTATTTATTTATTTATTTATTTATCCTCCTCGTGGGAGATTAAATTACATACATGTATATAAATATGAAACAATAACACAAATGAGGAAAAAAAAGTACTGAATTCCGGTACGCTACAACCCTGTAGTCCTGCGAGGTTCAATCCCTACCGAAAGCCGGTTATTTCATATGCCTATCATGTACACTAATGTGATAATATAAGTCTCTCATATACAGTAACAGATTGTTTTACAAAGCTAAATAAGCATCTGTAAAACTCACTGTCGTGTATATGAGATAGATCGTCACAGCTTGCTCCTAAAGTTACTAAGCTGAAATGTTCATGTCCGAATCCTTCAAATGTTGCTGCAGCTTGATATCCAAACTTATGAAGGATTTCATCGAAAAGACTGTATTTGAAATTTATCAACTATATGCATTCTGATAGAATATGAGCATATTTGTTCTCGTACTCGTTTTCGCACAACTTACACACAGACCGGACTCGAACAGCTTTCTCAACCCGTATTTTTGAGATAAATTTGGATTAGTCACAGACTGCACAGGCTGATCTGAAACAACACACTTTTACGCATATGTCCGAAGGCCCCGTTTCGTGTGTTGCACGCCAATTAAGTTGACGACCTTGAGGAAAAAGGCTTGTTACAAGATCGTTCGATGAGGAGAAAAAGCTGGTAACCAAAATTTTCTCTTTTTCCTACAATGTTTTCTACCCTTTCAATGACAAATCCCATCATATGAGCCAGTTTTGTTTTGTCGTCTGCAACACACTTTAACCCTTATCTTGCTAAATAAGTGAAATGAAACTTTCATGCCGATATTAAAAACTAAGATTTTGCTCTTTCAAAGATATTTTTTTTTAGCAAAGATATCTCCATATCGGACAGTGTAGATCCAAGATCAGACTGCACGTTCTGTGCAGTCTGATCTTGATCTACACTGTCCGCAAAAGGTCCTTGAGTCGCGCTTAGCAGCCAAAGGGTTTATATGGACAGTCTAAATTTTGTCATCCAGTAAAGAGTTACAATGGCCGACGACTTTTTGATTGATTTGACACGTAATTTGAGAAAATGCAAACAGTTCAGAGCTGAAGACGGCCATTGTATGTCAGACGGCACCCCTCAGAGTCTTTCGTCTCTTCGTGTATGATTCTTAATTCGCCATTAAAATTGGTATCGTGTTACTGTTTCGTTCTACCGATACAGATGCTCGCCAGGCGACCCCTGCCGGTACTTTTAATAATGTGATTTTAAGTGACATGATAACGTGAGAATACATGTACCTCTAAAATTTAAAGCACTTGGATGTAGTGAGGATTTACGCGTTTTTGTCCAGTCCTCTCTGGCATCCTTGATAAGAAACTTGACCAAAGTTAGGACCCAAACCCACAACCCTCCGCAATTCCCCTAAGTAGGTGTGCAGTTTTTATACAAGTATATGTGAGCCATGCTCTGGCTAAAGGGGGCTTAATGCATCTCCGTGATACAAAGCAAGCCATCACATTATTATGGATCCATAATAGCCAATTTTTTAACCGACTTAATCATAAGGTAGGCTGGTCCTTGGACATACAGAAAATTGACCAATAACGAAAAGTTTCGGCCCAGGTCAGTCCTCGCGGACTGCGCAGGCTGACCTGAGTCGATACTTTTCGCAGATGCATTAAGTCCCCTTTTCACAAAGGATGGATCATATGTACGTATGTGCGCACTTACGAACGTACGTACGCACATACATACATAGGTGCATACATACATACATACATACATACATACATACATACGTACATACATACATACATACATACATACATTGATCATTAACAATTTTGTTACATGTAATTTGCCTTTATGATAAAACAGATAGGATCACTTTATGTCGTGGAAAATGATTTTTATCACATAATCTCTCTTATCTTCAGTGTAATATACCAGTTACGAGTTTTCATATCGTATACAAGTTTGATATCACAATTGAGTGACGTCATTTTTGACGTCATCATGTACGTATTTCATTGAAGTGAATGGTTTTTTTAAATTGATATTACCGCGTGTTCATCTGTAGATAGTTTTGCATCTTCTGATCTATAATTTGTGAAATATTGTCATGTGATAGAAAGATCTGATATTCGTTGGCTATTGAGATAAAAATTTTATTTCACTCGTCAAGATAAAGTGTTATTAAGCTTGGCAAAGGCTCGCTTGATAACACTTTTCCTAGACTCGTTTAATAAAATTTTAACTCAAATGCCAACTCATGTCAGAACCTTTACATAGCCACGTAATGGTATTTGATGGCGTTGCTACGAATATTGTAAATTTTTCGAAGTATTTCCGAATTTTCATCGCCTCTACTTCGGAATATTTTTACAGGTTATAAATTTACATGCCTAGATTTATGAGCAATAAAATAAATGCAAAATCATAAAAACAATGCAAAAAGATTGAAAAATACTCAAATGAAAGTAATGACGCAAACGCGTTAAAACGTGCCAAACGGAAGCACGCCAAAAAAGTAAAAAGGTTTAGAAAGCATTTCGAGAAATAAAGAAAATTGCTCAAAATAAGCAATTTCGCTATTTCTCACACTTTTTTTTTTCGTAAAATTGTCCGCTGAGTCGCCCGAATAAGGGATTATTCACCCGTAACCTGCTCAAAATGTGAATTGAAACTTTCAAGCCGATAGTAAAAACCCAAATATCGTATTTTCAAAATTATTTTTACTGAGAAAAATATCTCCTTATCGGACAGTGTAGATCCAAGATCAGACTGCACGTTTTGTGCAGTCTGATCTTGATTTACACTGTCCGCCAAAGGTCCTTGAGTCGCACTTAGCAGCTTTAGGGTTAAAGTATTTAAATCTAGTTCCTTAGGTCTATTGGTATCTCACCCTTTATCAACCAATTCTCTGTTTTAACAGCCCTGGAGAAGAAGGATTCAAAATCATTTTGGGGAAAAGGGAAAGAAAATGCTCGTAACCAGTTTTTTTTCTCCTTTGCCCACATCGTTTTCTTCCCTTTTTCATGATAAATGCGGTACTAACTTGAGCCTGGTACAATTTGTTGTCTGCAACTGCTTTCAGTTTGGAAAAAGCCTGAAATATGATTGTGTGGTAAAGCGCTGATTGAAACACGTACATGTATATACATTTACTGAAACCATTGATTGAGAGAATAAAGCAAGACAAGACTACACGTGTGTGCAGTCTGATCTTTGTTTACACTCTCCGCAGAAATATAACTATGATCGCGCATGGCAAGTAAAAAAGGGTATAAAACGATCCTGGGTTTGATTTATTGTGACATGAAGACGATGAAATTACCCCAGACAAAAAAGAATCTCCCCCAACCGGTCAGGTATGTAGAGAATCTATTTATGAGGGTGGGAGCTCGTCGTAAATTGCATTTAGGTTAGTAGAAGGTTTTACAGAAAGAATTCGTCTGCAAAATGTTGAAAAAATGGTCGTAAATTGCATTTAGGTTAGTAGAAGGAAAGAAAGATTCGTCTAAAAAAAATTTAAAAAATAAAAGGTTGCCTCAACGTTACGACTAGGAGGATAACCCCAGACAGCTGCAGCATAAATCAGGGTCGGTAATACACGCGGGTCGAATAAACTACATCTTTGTGAAACGCGCAATTCTTGCTGGTTATAAAAATGAAAATGGGCCATGCTCTGGCAAAAGGGTGCTTAATGCATCTCTGTGATGCGTCATATCAAGCAAGTCATTACATAGTTATAAATCTATGAAATACATTTAATCTAATGACTGGCTGACTTTTGAGGAAGATTGGTCCTTGGACATGCAGGAAATTAAGAAATAGCAAAAAGTCTCGAACGATGTCAGCCTGCGCAGGCTGACATGGTCGATACTTTTTGCAGATGCACTAGGACTTTTTTCACAGAGCACGGCTCAAATTTTATATAAAGAAAAAGAGACATATTACGCAATGCGTTTTTGCGTTCGACTCCAGTTACCGTTTTTTAAGAGTAATACTCCTAAATATTTCAGGATTCAACTATTTCAGTTTTTGTTTCATATATAAATAAGAATCGTGAGAGGTGTGCTTTCCCTTTACGAAGGTAAAGTGATAAAGGGTAGGACCCGTAACCTGGAGGTCCCTGGCTCAAGCCTCAATGGAAGCACTAGGTTTTACATGGGAGTTAATGTTGAAAGCAGCGTAAAAACACCATTCAATTACGGTAGAATACATTTAATTAATGGCACCAACAAGATCGGTACTCGCATATATGTTCAACAATTTTCTCCGTTGTAAAATTTCGTCGATATTATGGCTTATCTTGTCCAAATCTACGAAAGCTACATATAGTTTTTTATTACTTGACAAAGTTTTACTTACAATTGCGTATAAACAAAAGTCGGTGCAAGGCTCGAGTTTTTTTTTTTGAAAACCATACTGACTATCCATGATTTTATTATGTTTTATTGACCACTTAGTAGATCGTGTTACTAACAATTTAGAATAAATTTTAGAATGAATGAATGAATGACTTTATTGACTTATACATCCTGTACATAATCAGTTACAATCAAAATAATTTTCAAAGTGTCCCACGTGATACAACTCTCTCTCTCTCGCTCTCTCTCACTCTCACATTTTCTATCACCTCTCTTTCGCTCTCAAAATTACATCATGATTGTATATTTGATCAATTTACGAATATAAAATATTCAAAGTACTCTGTCTCTCGGACAAATATATTTATATTTAACTCTTTGCCAAGGGACATAATTTTAGACCGCTCCAAATTGAAGAGAGAATATTTTACAGTGTAATACATTGGAATTTTTTTAACTTCTTGAGAACCGCCTTTCAAGACTGGAACAATGACTCCCTATTCCCTTTCGGCAAATATCCCTTCATTAAATAGCTATTATCAATCCTCGGAAAGAAATTTGCCAAGTTTGGGATTTGATTTTGTTTAGTTTGGAGTTTAGCGCCATTTTAACAGTTCAGGTCATATCATGGCGGTCAGTGACGCACCCATATGTTTCCTGGTTTTCTTACACTAATACTGACACAACTTTCTTTCTAACTCCACTGACTACTTTTCTTACATACATCAGGAGTGAGAGGCGAAAAATCGCCGGAAAAAAAGGTTTGCCTTAAACAGGTATCGAACTCGCAACCACAAGATCACGAGTCAGATGCGCTAACCACTGAGCTACCCGAGCGGGGTGGGGATTCGAACCAGCGATCCCCCGATTTCAACTTTTGTACGTTACCGACAGATCTATCGGGCTCGGCCATAATATAATCTAATCTAAGCACAGACTTCGAGTTATAGCGACCCTGTGGGAGCGACAGTTTTTGTAAACATCGTTTGAAAAAGAGAAAATGCTGGATACGCCGCATTTTCTTCTTTTTCTACATTATTTCTCTATCCTGTCAGAGAAATTCGGCTCATCTGTCCCAATTTTGATTTTTTCCTCGGCAGATGTTTTAACCGCTAAACTACTAAGCGCGACTCAAGGACCTTTTACGGACAGTGTAGATCAAGATCAGACTGCACAGAACGTGCAGTCTGATCTTGGATCTACACTGTTCCATATGGAGATATCTTTCCCCCCAAAAAATACCCTTGAAATGGCAAAATTTTGGGTCGAAAAATTCATTTCACTCATTCAGCAGGAAAAAGGTTAAAATTGGAAGAGTCTCAGATATTGTCTAGAGGGAAAGGGTTAAGTCAAATGGGTGATGGTATCGAAACTCATTTCGGAATAGACACCTGTTTTAGTCCCGAAGACATTTATTTACTGACAAAGCCAACTCAATACGAATGTTGATATTGAACTTATATTGAACTTATTAACGCATAAGCTGCTAAATCAATGAAACGAAAATTTCCATCCATAGAAAAAAAAAATAATCAAATTTTGCGATTTCAAAGTTGATTTCACCGGAAAGAGAATACCACATCGGACAGTGTAGATCAAAAATCAGACTGCACGTTCTGTGCAGTCTGATCTTGATCTACACTGTCCGCAAAGGGTCAGTGAGTCGCGCTTAGCAGCCTAAGGGTTAAATCTCCCTTGTTAATTGCCATATCTTTAAAACAAATAGACTAACTTACAGGAGTAAATCAATTAGCCAGTTTAACATGCAAACATTGCCGTTCATTGGTCCTTTGTGGCCAATACAAATGAAGATAAGTCACTGACCTGCAGAATTATGCTAAACAGCTGGTTATAAGGGGCTGTATTTCATACTTGAATCATCCTCCTTCATATTGGGACTTTTGATATCCTGCAGTATCACTGTAACAGACCAGACCAAGATCTTCCTGCAGTTTGACCCTTAGTAGGCTTTCTTCGATGCCAAAATTATCATTGAAATGTTATTGCCTCCTCCTCCAACAATGCGCTCGTCGCCCTCCCCCCACAAAAAATCCACGCCCCACCCCCTAAACACCACATACTACCCAATTCCAGCAATCGACCGATTATACATACTTTTATGTAACCCTATATACATAGACAGCGGGGCCCGTATCTACCATTCTTAGTTTCACTCTGAGTCTTATTCTAGATTTAGAAAGTGACGCAATTTCTGATTGGCTCAACCATTTGGTTTAGCCAATCAGAAGTGGTTTAGCCAATCAGATATGTGTTACTTTCAAATTCAGAAAATTCTTGAGAATGAGGCCAAGAATGTTCTTAAGAATGATTGGTGAATAGGGACCCGGGGCCCGTGCTCAACTGTTCTGTTTTCCATTCTTAGTCCAATTCTGAATTGATAAAGTGAAAGGAGATAGTACTACCATTTCCTATTGGCTAAACAGTCTGACTCAGCCAGTCAGGAATTATGAATTCAGAAAATTCTCGAGAATAAGACTAGGAATTGAAAGTAGAAGGACGGTGCGTTCAATCCCTTTTAACCTGAAATCGTTTGCAGCAGAAAACGAATTTTTGTATTCCTGTTGTTGTTTTTTTTAAAAACATTAATTGTCGAGGTAAAATTTCTAAAGATACTGAAGTCAAGAAAAGACCGAAAAGCATGTTAGGATTGTGGAACTACTTTCCTACATCTATAATTGAAATGCGGTATCCGGTTCCGGTCGACAATATAGCTGGCAATACGCCTGTCTAAAAACGGGTTTCAAAATGCTACCCTGCAACACGATATAGGTCACAATAACTATCCGATACTGAAATTGACAACAATAAACATTGAAGGGAATTCGATCTCAGAGTTAAAGTTTATTGAACTTTTGACATTCATTTCACGTGGATAAACTGTCAAAATCATTTCAACACATTTCAAGTGTATTTCGTCCTCGCTTTACCAAATGTCTTTAAACTAAAGAGAAATCTACACCTTTTCATTATTTAAACAAAAAACTAATTTGCATAAGATGACTTCAACTATTTCTTCCCCCCTGCCGACTTAGACAGGCCTTTGCGGACGGTGTTGATCAAGATCAGACTGCACAGAACGAGCAGTCTGATCTTAGATCTACATCATCTGCTTTCTGAGCTAAGACCAGAACTGTTTTCAATGAGAGCCATTCCTGTAAGACAAATTATCTCCCTTCCAGTCCGCGCAGGCTGACATGAGTCGAAACTTTTTGCTTTTGTTAACACTTAAACTGCTGAATAAATGAAACGAAAATCTCCACTTAATAGTAGAAGCCCAAACATTGCGTTTTCCAAGTTGATTTCACCGGAAACAAAATAACGTAACGGACAGTGTAGATCAAAGATCAGACTGCACGTTCTGTGCAGTCTGATCTTGATCTACACTGTCCGCAAAAGGTCAGTGGGTCGCGATAAGCAGTTTAAGGGTTAAATTTTCTGCATATCCAAGGACCATTCTACCTACAGATTAAGCCGGTTGTTAGACAAAATGGACTTTATGGATTCATTATTATGTGATGACTTACATGTTATAATGCATCACAGAAATGCATTAAACCCCTTTTAACAGAGCATGGCACAATTATATCAAAAAGACCCTCATTGCTGAAATTCCTAGAAAATAAACTGTAATGCTATCAAATACCATGACGATTTTCGTATTTATATCAGGCATATATTCACGATCATTGCACACCACGAGATCAGTCAGTACCTTACTATTGATATAATTGAGTTTCAAAATTACCACTGCCCATCTGTGTGAGAAAGTGAGCTGGTTAGAAATTGCTCCTTTCTGCTAAATGTTTTCAACAGATTATCTTCTGCAAGGAGAACAAAAAGAAAAGACGTGTCCCGGAAGTATGCGTTTAAAGACAGGCGAAAGTAATCATGTTAGTTCGTACTCACGACCCCAACCCCATCTCCCTACAGTTCAAAATACCGAAAAGCGTCACCGACATCGGTATACAACAAGCTAGCTTCTTTAAAAAAAGAAGCCAGGAGAAAGAAGCCAGGAGAGGTCAGCATCAATGTTTTCAAATAGTTTATTGGCTTTTATTTTTCAATGTATTTTACAACATGCAAACAAACTAGAAAGGCACTATATGAATGCCGCTGCATAGAAACCTCTTGTGCATTACATGACAGACACGTGATCTTCCCATGTTTTCAAGTCGCGTGATCTTTTCCCGCGGTGTTCTTTCTCTTTTTTAACGAAATTCTTTTTTTTTTTTCCCGCGTAGATTTATTTGTTTAATGAAGAATTACAACTACTGAAGAGATCATTTTGTTCTGAAGATAATGACTGTAACAGAAATTATCCTTTAATTAGAAATAATGAATAATTGAAACTATCCTTTGAACTGAAGCAAGAATTAGCTCCCTTAGTTTTAGTTTCCATTTTTAGAAAAGATGAATGATGGAAAAAAAAAAATAAAAGAAGAACATATCGAAAATATTCTTGGCTTTTGTATCGACCGTCGAGACACATTTACAAACAAATCAACACAAAAATCTTTTTTTTTTTTGAAATCCATCACGTAAAAATAAAACACGTCTATTTTCTATTTCAGTTCTTTGATTTCGGTTTACTTACGAAACCATGACGGAACAGACTGTGTATCAGAACAATTTGGCAAAAAAAAAAAGTGGATTTAGATTGCAATTTCTGAGGCAGTCTGCCTTTTAAACTCATCAATGTTGGAGAGGTCTGATGACCTCTCCAATCAAGTTCTTAGTTTTGCTGACGCGTTGAAAAATTAAAGCGTTTCTTTGTCTTTTCTCGTATTTTTCAGTTGAGATTTTCACTGCAAACTTCTTCCCAGCCTTATTGTAAATGTTCGTACTTTACTTTTGACAGTCTTGTCTATTTCATGACAGTTATGGTTCAGATACAGGAGGTATATTGCCTATTTCATTCACAATTTCTCGTCAGTGACAGCTATGCTAATTGGTTTGCATAAAACATACAAGAAGTCACAAAACATTACAATTAAACATTGATTTATTGTACTTTTCATTTGACATGTTACATGATTCCTTATATAAATCATTTCTATCGTTTCATTCTAAAGACAACACGGGTTGCCTTTCCCACAGAAAGAATAGCCTGATCTTGGATTTACATTGTAATAACTGGGTCATGTTCTGTGAAAAAGAGTCTTACTTCATCTGGGAAAAGTATAGACCCTAGTCAGCCTGCGCAGTCCGCGGACATACGAACAGACAGAAGGGAAGGCAGACAGACAGACAGAGATTACGGACAGAGATGCATAGACACTCAAACGGAAACTGAGTTTTCAAGACGACCTCAAGCGCAACTAACCATAAACATATCTTTGGCCCTCTGCCGCTCTGTCACTGACAAAGTGGAAGTCGATGTTTATTTCCCTGAAATAAATGCCCAGTGACCTCAGCTAAAAAAAGGGTAGAGAAAAAGGCCTCATGAGCGATTAACCTGTTTTTTGCTTTTTTCTTCTCTAAAACAACTATCCCAGGAAAATCACGATCTGAAGGGTTACTAAGTATACACCCAGTATTATAAACACCAATATTCATGTCAATTTCATTGTTATTTTCTCATCCTAAACTATCCCCGTGTTTAAAGACACGGCCGTAAAATCACCATTCAGCTGTCTGTTCAGAGAGGGAGAAGATTTCTATCTACAATATTTACAAGCCTTCAAACAGTTAGTAACTTTGAAGGGAGTCATCCCGGTAAATACCGGGGTTCTTAAAAAATCGTAAAAAAAATATCCGGGCCTTTATCCTACCTAACGTGTGTCCTTGATCTTGTACCATAAGACAAAATTTTGCGCTTGTTCAAATTGGAAGCATTTGCAGACGACATACTAAATGTGGTTCAAATCAAGGGATTTGTCTTTAGTAGGGTAGAAAACATTGTGGGAAAAGGTGAAAATGCTGGTTACCAGCATTTTCTCCTTTTCTCACAATGTTTTCAAAAGCCTTTTTTCTTCAGGGTTATTAACCCGTAGGCTGCTATGCGCGACTTAAGGAATATTTGCGGACAATGAAGATCCAAGATCAGACTGCAGAAAAGGTGGAGTTTGATCTTGGATCTACACTGTCCGATAAGGGGATAATTTTCCTAAAATATACATCTGAAATAACAATGTTTAGGCTTTTATTATCGGCTTGAAAGTTTCATCTCTCATTTAGCAGGTTAAGGGTTGAAATTTGCTTTGGGAAAGGCAGACTGCATTGTGGGAACGGTAGAAAATGCTGTTAAAGCGCGTTTTCTCCTTTTCCGGCAATGTTTTCAAAAGCCTTCTTCCTCAAAGTCGTTAAATGATTGATTGATTGATTGATTGGTTGATTGAATGGTGTTTTACGCCGCTTTCAACATTATTTCAGTCATATCACGGCGACAGCTCACAAATTCACGTATTTCCTGGGTTTCACCAGTACTAGGCTAGGGCTCTTAAGTGTCTTGCCCAAGGACACTCCAACGAAAAACCCAGCGGATCAGGTGGGGCTCGAACCCGGGACCCCCAGGTTACGAGTCCTACACTTTACCACTGAGCCAGGACCCCTCAACGTCGTTCAAACTCGGGGTTGTGTAATAAGGGGCTTAACCCTTTCCCAAACAACAGATTTTGGACTGGTCCAAATTGAAAGAGTTTGCAGACGACAATTTTAAATTTGATGAAAATGGCAGAAAGGTCTCAAAAAGGGTAGAAAACACTGTGGGAAAAGGAGAAATTGCTCGTTACGAGCAATTTCTCCTTTTCCTACAGTGTTTTCAAAAGACTTGTACTGCAGACACGTGAAAACCAGGGCTTGTTTGGGAAAGGGTGAAGATAAAGGTCTTGCTGGGTTTCAGTGGATCGTATTTTTAGCGGTCGAAAGAGGTCGGGTTTCTATATTTCTGGCACTGCAAAAATTAAACAAAATGTTAAGGAGAAAAGGGTTATTTGTTTCTGAAGCAATGTTATTTTTGAAAAAAAAAAACAAAGGAACTTTGGTTACATTATCATGAAAAATATCGGACAATGTAGATCCAAGAACAGACTGCACGGCCTGTCAGCACATATTACGTTCTCCAAAATAGTTAAAGAGGGTTCTTCAGAAAGTGCTGAACAGGGAAAAAATTAATTTACAGCTCAATTGCCTTCCCATGTAATCCAAACCATTGACCAGGTGCGATCAAATAGTTTCAACAGCCCATCTGAGAAAATATGCAATGTTTAATTAATATTGTAAACACATGCACGAGTATGGACACAGCAATACACCTTACAGCCAGAGAGAAAAATCGCTGTTCAAACTTGGTAGTGTGTAGAATGCCTCAGAATTTGGTCAGCTGTGTAAACATAGATAAATTACCAATATACATGGTGTAAGGGATAGAGAAACTCAAGGAAGTTTTCCCCATTTAAAACCGGAAACGACAACAATGATTTCTTTGAAAGCTGCCAAAAAAAATGAAATGCATTTTCTATCCGTCGTAATCTGTGTAACCTTGCAGCCGTCAGGGGCAACATTTGGCATGAAGATACAGGTATGATTATAGTTTCATGAAATAAAGATGAAATGGGTTGAAAACTGGCTGAAAACGAGTACAGATGTATCTTTAATACAAAATGGGTATCCTGAAATGAATGAGTGAACGAGTTGAACGCAATGAGTCAAATAGTTCATTATTATGACATAACAGAACGGAAGACTCTCCTTGTTTTTTTTTTGTGGTATTTTCCGAAGACCATCTGGAGTTAATTAAAAATCCGTTATACCCTTTACTACACAACAAAAATTTAGACTTGTTCGATAGAAATCATTTGAAGACGTCAAATTACATAGACATGTGGCTCAAATGATGATTGCTGTCTTTAAGGAGGGAGAAAACATTGTGGGAAAAGGAGAAAATGCTGGTTACCAGCATTTTCTCCTTTTCCTACAATGTTTTCAAAAGCATTCTCCTTCAGTGTCGCCAAAACTCGGGATTTTGTGGTTAATAATTAAATGACTTAGGACAACGTGAGTATTGTTCAAAATCAATGAACGTCCCTGAGCCTATTCATGGGCAAACTAATGACATGGACGAATTCAATTATTTTGAAAAGACCAAATAATTAACTTTAAATACTTCTTTGGTCGGAAGTTTTCAATAAAATGTCGGAAAAAGTGGGTTTAGTAGCAGTCTGATCTTGATTCAGAATCCACATTGTTCACAAAATTACATTAAACCGCTATCAGTTAAGAAACGTTTAATTGTGAACGAAGACATTCGACTCCCTCTTTTAACTTTCTACCCTAATTTTAGCTGAAACCCACTATTGACAGACACTCCAGGCGTTTTACGCCGTTTTCATTAGTTATAGAAATATCAGGGTCAAAATAATTCATGTCTCTCTTGTTTATTAGGATGGGGCTTAAAGTACCTTGCCAAAGGACACTCCCATGCGACTCCCTCTATCAACTTTCTACCCTAATTTTAGCTGAAACCCACTGTTGACAGTCACTCCAGGCGTTTTACGCCGTTTTCATTAGTTATAGAAATACCAGGGTCAAAATAATTCATGTCTCTCTTGTTTTTCAGGATGGGGCTTAAAGTACCTTGCCAAAGGACACTCCCATGTGACTCCCGTCGTCGACGGGGATCGAACCAGCATTTGCTGATAACAAACCCAATCTCTTAACCCTTAGGGCGCCGAATAAACCGAACAGACATTTTGATCCTAGAATTACAACCCAAATAATTGCAATTTCATAGTTACTTTTGTCTATATAGTCTTTCAGTAAAGCGGACAATGTAGATCAAAGATCAGACTGCACCTTTTGTGCAGCCTGATCTTGGTCTACACTGGCCGCAAAGGCAACTAAAGTCGTGAAAGGCGCTTAAAGGTTTAAGCAAACCCTTCACTGAACGACAAAATTTTGGACTTTTCCAAATTGAAAGCATTTACAGACGACAAAATAGATGTTACTCAAAAATTGAAATTCGTATATGGAAGAGTAGAAAACATTGTGGGAAAAGAAGAAAATGCTGGTTACCAGCACTTTCTCCTTTTCCCACAATGTTTTCAAAAGGCATTTTTTCTCTGAGTCTTTAAAACACGCGACTGTTTGGTAAAGATTTAATGCCCATTTCATGCATTTGGTGATCAAATTGCTAAAAAGTAACCATTTCAATTTGTTACTTCATAATGAGCCATGCTCTGGCAAAAGGGGGCTTAATGCATCTCCGTGATGCATTGTACCAAGCAAGACATTACAGTATAATGGATAAAAAAAAAAAACATTTTGTTTGCCAACCTGCTGAGTCATGAGGTAGAATGGTCCTTTGACATGCAGAAAATTGACCAATTACAAAAAGATTCGATCCAGGTCAGCCTGCGCGGACTGCGCAGGCTGGCCTGGATCGATACTTTTTGCATATTATCCAATTTTGTGATCGTCTAAAATCAAACACATATAAAAGAAGGTCTACAGTGTTCAACAAAAAGAAATGATGCAGTGGGATGGTGCCGTGGTTTGACTGGAACGCCATATTCAAACGTGCAACCGTATCGCTGTAAGACCAGACGAGAAATGCACGCAACTGTAGATTAAAATCGCAATAAAACACCCTGGGAAATAGGAAAATTGCTCAAAAGTATTCACATTTCGTTTGCAAAACGCAGTCTGATGCAGATGCTATCGAAATCATCATGATTACGGAAGGAAGCCTGAGCAATGGTGTAAAACTGTAATTGAATCTTGTCATGGTGACAAAGCAAGAAAATCTAATGATTTCGAAAAAAAAACCAGCCATGGTAATTTTGCAGGGTCGTAAAATCTAATTTTCCTGACAAAAAAATTCACAACGAGCATGAATGTCGTTTTGTAAAGGATACTGCGTAACTCGCTTGGAATTTCAAATTTGGGACCAAAATCGGCTGCCCCGCTGAGTTGTTTATTATAAAGATCCATTTCTGGTTTGCGGTCATACGGATTTATTGTGGTTATTTTAACCCTTTGAGAGCCATGCACAACTGTATTTGCTTTTGCGCACAGTGTAGATTAACATCAGACCGCACAGAGCGTGCAGTCTAATCTTAGATCTACACTGTACAAAATTTTCTGAATGATTTTTACCAAAATAGTCTTGAAAATGGCGATATCTTGGTCTTTTGCTCTGATTGAAAAATATCATGTCATTTATACAGGTACCTAAGGGTGAAACATCGAGGTTCGACCATCTGTGCTCATTGTGGGAATAACCAGTCTTTGTTACACGATTGTCTGTGGTCATCAGATTCGTTTAAGTGTTCAAGATGAACACTTTCAGCTTTTAACCCTTAGCCTGCTAAGCGTGACTCAAGGACCTTTTGCGGACAGTGTAGATCAAGATCAGCCTGCACGTTGTGCAGTCTGATCTTGATCTACACTGTCCGCAAAAGGTGCACAGAACGTGCAGTCTGATCTTGGATCTACACTATCCGATAAGGAGATGTCTTTTCCGCCCAAAATACATTTCAAATAGCAAAATTTGGGTTTTTACTATCGGCTTGAAAGTTGCATTTCATTTTTTTAGCAGTATATGGGTTAAACCTCTCACTGTTTTTGTATCGGTCATTCTCCAGGCACTTAATATGTTCAAAACAAAGACGATAAGGTCTTAACATTTCTTCAGTAATATCGCAACGACACGTGTACCTATGCTTTTGTGTAAAATCTTTCACTAGTGCTTCGCAAACCATTCTTTCCAAGCCACCGGCTGCTTCCCACATAAACATTGCCAAAACAATGTTCGAAGATGAGAAGGCGAATGAATCCAGTCACAATGACTACCATCAGTCCCCGGAAAGAGTTTTGTCGGACTGGGTATCGAACCAGCGATCCGCTTGTTTAAACCCCTATATGTTATCGACTAGCAGGCTCGGCAAATAGAGTGTTTTCCGTTGCCTCTGTATGTCTACGAGAAATCTAAACATTTATCTTTTATCAACATGGGTTGACATAATCAAAAGAAATCAATCATCGCGTGATACAGCTTAGGGTATAATAGTCATCAAGTAGCTCTTTTACCACGACGTTTTTCGCCTTATTTTAGCCATGCTCCGGCAAAAGGGGGTTTAATGCATCTCCGAGACACATTGTACCAATCAAACCATCAAATAATTATGAATCCATAAAATCCACTTTGTCTATCAACCGGCTGAATCCTAAGGTACACTGGTCCTTCGACAGACAGAAAATTGACCAAAGCAAAACGTTTCGACCCGTTGCAGCCTGCGCGGACTGCACAGGCTGACATGGGTCGATACTTTTTGCAAATGCATTAAACCCCTTTTCCACAGACCATAGCTCATTTATATATTACGTCGTGATTCATGTTCATCATAAGGTTTTGCAAGGATGTTTTCTAAAACTATCTACAGCAGGTCTGTATTGTAGCGTACTGACTTCACAATTCACCTCACAATCACGAGTATTAGAGACCCGGACAGAGAAGAATTTTTAATAAGAATGTGGGAAAAGGAGAAAATGCTGGTTACCAGCATTTTCTCCTTTTCCAACGTTATGTATTCTTTCAGAGACCGTTTTCATAATTTGAGCCATGTTTAATTTGTCATCTGCAAATGTTTTCGAATTGGACTGGTTAAAAATTTTGGTCGTTTGGTAAAGAGTTAAATAGTTCAATGGTACTAAAGACAGCAGATTTTTCCCGACTGATCTTGGTTTGCTCTGTTCAATAACCAGTTAATCGCTTAAGCATTTACTATATCCAATTAAAAGTAAATAAAAAGCAGATCCTAAACAATAGACTTCTTCTTTTGTCACAATGGTTCAGATGATTACGGTAATTAAGCACAGAACAGACTATAAAGGTATACAATGCAGACCTTGTTCTTTTTCTTTCACTAAAATAGCCATCATCGTCAGACTAGTTACATTTCAGCCATGCTCTGTGAAAAGGGGGCTTAATGCATCTGCGAAAAGTATCGACCCAGGTCAGCCTGCGCGGTCCGCGCAGGCTGACCTTGGCCGAAACTTTTCGCTATTGGTCAATTATTTATGTGTCAAAGTACCATTCTACCTCATAACTCAGTTGGTAGTTAAAAAGGGGGGCTATTATAGGTCCACAAGTATGTGATTGCTTACTTGGTATCATGCATTTTAAACAGATGCATTAAGCCCCCTTTTCACAGCGCATGACTCATTTCCACATTCCACAGAATAGCAAACTTGGATCCGTATTCACCAACCATTCCAAATTGCATGCACACGAGCCATGCTCTATGAAAAATGGGGCTCAATGCATCTGCAAGAATTATCGATCAGGATCAGCTTGTCCAGTCCGCGCAGGCTGACTTGGGTCGAAACTTTTGTGCTATGGGTCAGTTTTTTTTTCTTTTCTGTATGTCCAAGGACCAATCTAGTCAGGATTCAGTCGGCTGTTCGATAAGAACGATTTCACGGATCTGTCACTACATCAGAGCTCCAGATAAGAGGGAGTGGTGGCATTCTAAATCCATTATTTGTCTTCCAAACCCTATGTTGTGGGTACTCATTAGAATCGTCTCGATGAGACGATTCTAATGAGTACCCACAACATAGGGTTTAGTGGAGAATAATTTATATTTTCAATTTTGAAATCAAAATCACTCCCTCTATTTGGAGCTCTGCTACATGATGACTTGGTTGGAATAATGCATCTCGGAGATGCATTAAACTCACTTTTGCCAGAGCATGGGTCATCGTTTTATGCTAGATTTAAAGAAAAAAATCATCAAATTTCTTATTTGCTAAACCTTTTGCTCTACTTTGACATTCACAAAATTATTGAGAATCGTAATGAGAACGGTTGGCGAATGCGTGCCCAGATCAGACCAGACGGCTAAAGTTCATCAATGGCTTGTACTTGACGAATCCGAGATTGGGTCACAACTCATTGCCAGGAGTTTCAAGTCATTTCAACAGTGTTCATTCCTCTTTGACCCTTGATACTTGTTTCGACTTTGATCATATAATACAGTAGCCACTTGCATGGAAAAAAGGTGGTTTATGTAGTGCTGATAAAAGGAACTCTGGACAGGCATAAATGAGTGCATTGCCATGGCTGAAATAGTGTGTGAAAACGATCCTAAATACCAAGCAAACAAGCATTTGATATAAATGAGTGCATGTATAAAGTAAAAAAAAATAAAACCAGAACTGGATGATAATTTCTGAACTTGTCCAAATATTGAAATCATTTGCAGGTGGAAAAGGAAAAACCTCGAAGTGGCTAAAATGATGGAATTTGTCTGTGAAAAAGTAGAAAACATTGTGAAAAAGGGAGAAAAAGCTGGTTACCAGCATTTTCTACTTTTCCCATAATGTTTTCAAAAGCTTTTTCTTCGGGATCGTTAAAACACGGGATTGAGAGGTAAAGGGTTAAACAAATAACTGGGTAGTGACGAGAATATGCCAAGATCAGATTGCACATCTTTGCGGGCCGATCTTGGTCGATACTTTTTCGTACTACAAAGGTACTACAAAGTGTACGATACCCAGTGCACGGAACTCGATAACTCGATAAGGGTCGATTTTTTACCCCGATACGAAACTGATAAATGAGATTGTTTGACAAACCTTGGCGAAATTTGGAGTATCAAAACACCCTGCAATATGTTATTTTCTACGCTGGGGTAACCTTTCAACCCGATTTGGGTGAAATAATCGACAAACAAGCACGTTCAGAATTCACCCCGATACCCTATAATCAGTCAACGCGAATTTTTGTTGATCCTTAACTCTGTAAGCGTTTCATATATCAGTAATGCGCTGTAAAAAGGGGATTTAATGCATCTGCGAAAAGTATCGACACGGGTCAGCCTGCGCAGTCCGCGCAGGCTGACCTGCGTCGAAACTTTTTGCTTTCGGTGAATTTTCTGCATGTCCAAGGACCAATCTACCTCGTGATTCAGTCGATTGTTTGACAACGTGGATTTTATGGATCCATAATCACGTGATGACCTGCTTGGTATAATGCTTGACGGGGACGCATTAAACCCCCTTTTGTCAGAGCATGGCTTATACAATCTAAACCTCTTCAGATGGCTGAATATACAATCTACTGAAAACTCAGACATCATTTTACAGGCATGACTAAACTAACGAACGGTATAGAACTAGGATCAGACTGCACAACCTGTGCATTCTGATCTTGATCTATAGCGTCTGCAAAAGCCCCTGTCTTCGCACTAAGGCACTGAAAGGGTAAAGGAACGTATGCGATTCGTGTAGCTTTTCATTGCAACAAACCAACTGCCTTAACAGTCTGTTAAGCCACTGACTCCATAAACAAACCGTCTCTTTGACCTAGTAATTCAGGTATCCGCAAACGGGAGAGGGTTTGATTGATTGATGGTATAGTGTTTAACGCCGTTTTCAACATTTTTTTCCAGTTATATCGCGGCGGCCAGTGCACCTATCCATGCTATCCTGGAGTTTCTTTTAACAGAACATCGTTCGATATTCTGTCCAAGCCACTGGCTGCTTTCCCACACAACCATCGTCGAAACAATAATCAGCGGTGAGAGAGGAATGATTCCGAATGAATAATGTCACAATTACTATCATCAGTCCTCGGAAAGAAATTGGCCAAACCGGGGATCGGGCCAGTAACCCCTTGTTCTTAAGTCCTGTCCGTTACCGGCTGCACTATCGGGGCTCTGCACAAACGGAGAGGGAGGTACAAGGTTCGAATCCCGGTGGGGTGAGAGTCTCTCCCATAATGGCCGGTTAACTTAATAAGCGAACATTATAAACCACAAATTAGACTGTACCATCGTTTTGTGCAGTCTGATCTTGATATAAACTGTCAGAAAAAGCCCCTGGTGTTGCTTACGGAACTGAAATTAAAAAAAAAAGATCTTTCTCAGCTTCAAACTTTTTGCAATGCGCCAAAAAACAGACAAACGCGGAAGTTCCTTTGTATACAATGATTACAACGACAATAAAAAGAAAATAAGGTCATAATACTGTAAACTACTACTAGGTTTGGCCTTTAAAGCATTGAGCTTAATTAATGTTCATTCTGCGGACAGTGTAGATTAAGATCAGACTGCACAGAACTGGATTTTTAGCTGGATTTTCCGGTAACAAAAACCTACAGAATTGTTCAATATTATGGCCGTTTTTATTGATTGTGGATATTCGTTTAAGTATTCTGCAGTCAAAGAAAAACCGAAATTGCCAGACCTCTAGAGGATGCTTGTTGGAATTTAGTCAGGTCACTCTGCTGAAATAATTGCTGAACGAATACAAAACAAGAGTATTTATTACAAAATTTATGTGTGTATGTTCGTATTCTAGTCTGAAATAACCGTTTTCTTGTCATTACGACCACTGCAATAGTTTTAAATGCATAAACCTCGACTAAATAGATATGATTTATATATAAGAGCCATGCTCTCTGAAAAAGGGGGCTTAATGCATCTGCAAAAAATATCGACCCAGGTCAGCCTGCGCAGTCCGCGCAGGCTGACCTGGGTCGAAACTTTTTGCTACTGGTCAATTTTCTACATGTGAAAGGAACTGTCTCCCTCAGAAAATCATTTGGTTGTTATAAAACATGGATTTGGTGGATCCATGAAAATGTGATGTCTTGCATGGCATAATGCATCGCGGAGATGTATCAAACCCCCTTTTGTCAGAACGTGGCTCGTATGTATGCTCATTAGATCGTTTCTTGAAATTTGGGTCTCTGCTTACATCCCTTACTCTGATCTCTGCTCTCTCTCTCTCTCTGGTCTGTCTCTCTCTGGTCTGTCTGTCTGTCCGTCCGTCCGTACGTCTGTATGTCTGTCTGTCTCTCTCTCTCTCTCTCTCTCTCTCTCTCTTTCTGTCTGTCTGTCTCTCTCTCTCCATCCTCATACACAAAATCCCAGGCCTCATCTCATCAACAGACTCTCTAAGATTCCAATAACAGACGGTAAATGGACTCTCTGCAGTCATAATTTATCTCTAAAACACTGTCATCATAAATCACAGAGCTCCTTAAAGACCTGTCATAGAGATACTTAATGAACCTGACTAATGCCCGTTGTACATTTCTTGTTTGTCTTTATATAATCTATCTGTGGAAAAGACTTAAACCCTAGGCTGCTAACCGCGACTCACTGACCTTTTGAGGACAGTGTAGATCAAGATCAGACTGCACAGAACGTGCAGTCTGATCTTGAATCTACACTGTCAGATGAAGAGATATTTCTTACTCCAAAATTAACTATGAAACAGCAAATTATAGATTTTTTACTATCGCCTTGAAAGTTTTATTTTACTTAGCAGGTTAAAGCTTAAACCTTTTCCAAGCTATCCCGTGTTTTAACCCTTTTCCCAAACGATAAATTTTAGACTGGTCCAAATTGAAAGAGTTTGCAGACGACAATTTTAAATTTGATGAAAATGACATAAAGTTCTCCATAAGGGTAGAAAACACTGTGGGAAAAGGAGAAACTGCTCGTTACGAGCAATTTCTCCTTTTCCCACAGTGTTTTCAAAAGACTTGTACTGCAGACACGTGAAAACCAGGGCTTGTTTGGGAAAGGGTTAAAGAGCCCATTGGAAGAAGCCTTGTTAAAACATTGTGGAAAAAGGAGAAAATGCTGGTAACCAGCATCTTCTTCCTTTTCCACAATGTTTTCTACTTTTTCAAATACTTATTCCATCATTGAGTAGGATTACGCATTAAATTTGTCGTCTGCAAGTGCTTTCAATTCGGACCGGTCCAATTTTTTTGTGGTTTGAGTATTAGTTGAGAAATCAGATGTTCGTGCTGCAAACATCAGTTCCAGTGAAAATTATCTATAATACATGTTACAAGAATGGGAGGACGCAATAACCTAATGAGTGCGAAAAATCTTTTAAAGATACTCAAATGCACAGTGCCGGCTAAAATTAAATAATGTGTGTGTTACAAAGCATTTAAATTTAAAACATACCTTCTAAAGGTGTGGAAAATATTGTGAAGATAACAGTCTGTTATTATAATTCCTTGTTAAATCTTACATTAACCCTTTCCCAAACGACAAATTTTGGACTGGTCCAAATTGAAAGAGTTTGCAGACGACAATTTTAAATTTGATGAAAATGGCAGAAAGTTCTCAAAAAGGGTAGAAAACACTGTGGGAAAAGGAGAAATTGCTCGTTACGGGCAATTTCTCCTTTTCCCACAGTGTTTTCAGAAGACTTGTACTGCAGACACGTGAAAACCAGGGCTTGTTTGGGAAAGGGTTAAAAGACGAGGGATCCTATACACGTAACCAAGAAACTTATTAAATGATATGGATACTCCTAATCGGAAATAAATATTAAACTATTACTTTGTTGAGATTATTTTTCAAAGAGTATTTCACAAAATAATGGATAGTACAGATCCAGATCAGAGCACAGAATCTATGTGGTCCGATCTTGATCCATACTGTCCATCAAGACAGTTTGACTTCCTTTAATCTTCAAGTTGTCTTGTGTGTCTAAAATCTACCTTTCAAGGCATATGTAAATAATAGGCTGAACATTAATGGGTTAATCACCTAAGACTTTATAAATACACGCAAACATTTATTTCGGGTGAGATTATTTCAAAACTTTGATAATCGTCTACGACGAATAACAGGATACTCCCTCTTGGCCCGAGGCAGACGGACAGTCAGTAGTCAGTAAGAAATGGTATTCGGCAGATGAACAGTTATTTATCTGTCTTATCCATTCTGACCCGTTCTACTTTATCCTTCTTGTTCGTGTGTACTTAACCTTGTCAACTATCATCCTTCAATTTAACCACAGCCAGCCAACATTCATTCATTCATTCATTCATTCATTCATTTGCTTCGATCTAATTCAGTATCTTTCAGTTATCCACTAAACTTCTCCAGTCTGTTATTAATTTTAGGTTTTGTAATAATTATCTTCCAATAGAAAAGGGTCGTTGGTTAGATATAGAAAGAAGTGATAGAAAGTGCAAAATGTGTTCTCTAAATGAGGTTGGTGATGAATTTCATTATCTTTTTCGGTGTAATGCTTTTGATAATGAGAGAACACATATTCTGACGAGATCCCAATGTAGAAATCCGAATATCTATACCTTTAGAAATATTATGAACACAAATATTTCCAAGAAATTAACTAAACTAGCAAAGTTTTTATTTATTGTATTGAAAAATTGTAAACTATCCACCTGACTTTGTTCCTGTATTTTTCATTAATTTTATGACCGGTACCAAACCGTACAGATTTTTCCATTAGTCTTTCCTCCCTCACTCTGTGCACCTATGTATCAGTAATGTTTGTTTTCTTTTTCTTCATATATCTTGTAGTTGATATACCATACAGCCTGGTAATAATTATTTCATGTTTTGTTGTTACCTCATATCACATAAATGTAAATGTGCTGAGAGAATGAATAAAACTTGAAACTTGAAAACCATTCATTTTCTATTTATGCTCCATTTATCATCTAGGTGACATATAGGCCCATGAGGCCGGGTGTTGAAATTTCTATATCATGTATTTGTAAACTTGCATGTAATTGTATAACACATGTCACTATAATAAAAAATTACTTACTTACTTATACACTCGGTCAAAATGTTAGTTGCAGATTGAAAAAGTGAATTCTAAAATCAGGCAAAAAGTAAATAAAAGATAGAGCGAGCTGGCAACTTTTAACCTAGTTCCAAAATTCATTTTTCTACCAGCGATTTACACCTAGACTGACCGTACAGTTACAGACTGCCATCTTCGCATTAGTTATAATACTTTTTAATGGTTTTAGATTTCAATTGAACCGTGCTCTGTGAAAAGGGGGCTTAATGCATCTGCGAAAAGTATCGACCCAGGTCAGCCTGCGCAGTCCGCGCAGGCTGACCTGGACCGAAACGTTTCGCTATTGGTCAATTTTCTGTATGTCCAAGGTCCATTTGACCTCACGATTCTGTCAGTTGTTAGAAAAAGTGGCCATTATGGATCCTAAGTCACGTGATGGCTTGATTGGTATAATGGATCAGGAAGATGCATTAAGCCCCCTTTTGTCAGAGCATGGCTCAAATGCATTTCATCACCCGCATTGCTTACCTTTGGTCGCTACTGGGCCTTTAACAACTATATGAAACAAATTGCGAATACTTTTATTTTGTTTGAATACGTTATCAATTAAAATTTAATAGATCATAAACTAAACATTTTTTCAACATATCATTCAAAAGATCAAATGGTACGAAAGTTTAAAGGCACTTGAAGTATTCTAAAAAAAATGATTAGTTCATAATGAATGCAGAAGTAGGTCGCTATTTATTGTTTCCCGCGTTTACGGTTTCTTAACCCTTAACTCTTTACCACACAATCCCGACTTTTAACGACCCTGAGAAAGAAGCCTTTAGAAAACATTGTGGGAAAAGGAGAAAATGCTGGTAACCAGCATTTTCTCCTTTTCCCACAATGTTTTCTACCTTTCCCAATACACATTTCAAATTTTCAGTCACATTTATTATGTCGTCTGCAAATGCTTTCAATTTGGACTAGTCTAAAATTTTGTCGTTTGGTAAAGAGTTAAACTGTTAGATAAATGAAATGAAATTTTCCACGCAACAGTAAAAACACTAAATATTGCGAATTCCATACTTGATTTCACTGGAAAGAAATCACTCTATTGGACAGTGTAGATTAAGGATCAGTCTGCACGTTTAGTGCAGTCTGATCTTGATCTACACTGTCCGCAAAAGGTCAGTGAGTGGCGCGAAGCACTTTAAGGGTTAAATCTTAACGCAGACGAGTAGATTTCGTACGAATCCAAACCCAAGGCAGACATCAATATAAATGTCGCACAAAATATTGAAGTTGTCCCGTAATGTGTATGTATCCATGGTTTCCTGGATTTTTTTTTTTGCACCAGTACTTCGCACAATATTCTTACCCAGCCACTGGCTGCTTTCTCACCTAACAATTCAATTCAATTCAAAAAATTCAATTCAGTTCAAAAAACTTTATTAGGCTCAAATCTTAACAAAGATATATGAACATTACCAACATTTCTTATTAATCTTTATGTGACGGCGAGGGGATTTATTTTCCACAGTAGCCATATTCGATCAGCGATAAGAGAGTAATGAATCCTGTCGTATTGAGTATCTTTAATTTTTGGAAAGAAATTGGCCGGGCGGGGGATCCGAGCCAGCGACCCCCCTGGTTTGAAGTCCTGTGCGTGTCTGACTAGGCTACCAAGCTCGTCCTCAAAGGATGGGATTTGTTTTTGAAAGGGTAGAATACACGACGGAAAAAAAAAAAAAGAGAAACAGCTGATTACCAGCATTTTCTCGTTTTTCCACAATGTTTTCAAAAGCATTGTTTCTCAGTGTCGTTAATATTTGGAATTTCTTAGTACAGGGTGATGGGCTTTCATTGTTGCTAACGACAAATATTATGTATCTTACCTCTTTACCGCACAATCCCGAGTCTTAGCGACGCTGAAGGAGAAGGCCTTTGGAAACCTTGTGGGAAAAGAAAAAAAAAAAAAAAAAATGCTTGTAACCAGCATTTTTTCCTTTTCCCACAATGTTTTCTACCGTTTCAAAGACGGAAATCATCTTTTAGGCTACATTAATTTTATCGTCTGCAAATGCTTTCAATTTGCTTTTCTTCCAAAAATTTTATCGTTTGGTAAAGAATTAAAAACGGGATGTGTCTTGAAAGGGTAGAATACAGTTCAGGAATTGGAGAAAACGCTGGTAATCAGGTTATGATAGCTTTTTCTCTTTTTCCCAAAATGTTTTCAAAAGCCCTTTTCCATTGGGATCGTTGAAATTCGGTATTGTTCGGTTAAGGGCGAAGGGATTTTGAGTAGTAGATAGTGTTCATATCAGCAACCTATTTAATGTCAGATATGGTCCAAGATATTGCGATTATAGACACTCTTAAACATAATCGCAGATGTTTTAATAGGAATTTTAAAACTTTATTGCGAAAGAATTTTTAAGCGCTAAATTTAAGACAACTACTCAAAATCGAAACTCAAGTGCAATATAGTTGTCTGATCTTGATACAAATCTCTGCCTGGTATATTATCAATCTTGGCTTGATGCGCGAAGGAGATTGTTTGATTGCTGCTGTCCTCGGTGTTTTTACTTTTATCTTTTGTAAATTTTTTTTGAAAAGGAAAGAGGACGAATTTCATTTCTTTTTCGAGCGTAAAAGTTGTAAAAGTTCTAGAGAAAAATCTATTTTGAAAAACACTGGGTAAATAACAGAAACCTACATAAATTTTACGCTATTTCAGAGATTGATAATAAGTCTATCATCTCTAATGTTGCAAAATACCTTTTTAACCCTTTACCACACAATTCTGAGTTTTAACGACCTTGAGAAACAGGTCTTTTGAAAACATTGTGGGAAAAGGAGAAAATGCTGGTAACCAGCATTTTCTTCTTTTCCCGCAATGTTTTTCTGGTATATCTGATACAGATCCAATCATTTGTGCCACACTTATTTTGTCGTCTGCAAGAGCTTTCAAATTGGACCAATCTAAATTTTGTCGTTTGGTAGAGAGTTAAAAGCTTTTCAATTTAGAAAAGATATGTTGCAGGAACTAAGAACGTATCACATAAACCAGATCGAAATATGATATTACTGTGTTTTATAACTGTATTATGTTTGTATTTTTAACCCTGTTTATTCATGCTTTCCGGTAGGATATCGAGAAATAGCGGTGAAAATATTTTTCGGTATTACACGGGTACGACCAGTGAGAATACCGATTTCATTTTTTTTTATATGGAAGTGTCGACAAAAAAAAAAGGCGTTAGAAGCATGAAATAAATAGAATATTTTTTTTTTCGGTGAAAGATCGAAATTTATTTCATCGAGTGAACATCATCGGTAATATTTTCACGAGTGGCGCAGCCACTCGTGAAAATATTACCGATGATGTTCACTCGATGAAATAAATTTCGATCTCTCACCGAAAAAAAAATATCCTCTATATCTTACTATCCCGAGTTTTAATCTTCATCCTGCTAAATAAAAGAAATGAAACTTTCAAGCCGAGAGTAAATACAATTTTTTTCTATTTCAAGGGTATTTTTGGACGAGAGACATCTTATTATCGGACAGTGTAGATCCAAGATCAGACTGAACGATCTGTGCAGTCTGATCTTGATCTACGCTGTCTGCAAAGGGTCAGTGAGTCGCGTTTAGGTTTCCCTAATGACATTATGCATTGCCTTTTCTGAGTCAACATGTACAATAGCTGGGGGTAGCTTCAAATGGTGGTCCTCACAAAGGAAAATGATAGCATTCCACATGTTTTTGTGTGTAGTTTGCGGAGTGAGTAGAACAGAGGCGTTATGTAATGTCAATTCTTTAGACCCTAGATACTGTTCAATGAGAGCCATTCTTCAGTTATTTCCCTTGATTCCTCTCCATTACTACATTGGTCCTGATCAGGGGATTACTTGGATTTTATCCTTGATTTTCTTGCACTACACAAATATATTCTTGAGATAATATCTCGGGAAAATCGGGCTAGATTGTTTTAAAAGTCGAGATATATGCATTTCTCTAATAATTGAGAACATGATTTGCTTTGAAATTACATGGGGACCTTACATAATGTCGTAAATCAAATTATTTTTATCGCAACATCCCCATAAGAATCAAGGATAAAAACAAAGGAATACAGGTAAAAGGACCAATCTGTTATTTGGTTACCTTTAGTCTTTATCTGGCAAGGGAGATAATCTTATCTACAAGAATGGCCCTCATTGGTGAAAGAACTTTGGACAGCACTTGAATCTTCCATCAATAAAGAATTCTGTTACAGAACAAAGACATTCCAAGTTCTTGCTACATGAAAATACAAAAAACTATTTCTTTGATAAGATTTTAACGTGACACTATGATATGATTTGCGATATAGCCCTTTGAAATACTGAATTGTTAAATCTGAGTACACTAATGAAAGGGCAGTTCTTTTTTTTTTACTTTTTGATATGCAATTATTTTTTCGTTTTTTCCGCAAATGAAATTCGCCCGTTTAAACTCAGGGTTGCTTGGTAAAGGGTTGGGTGCAAAAACGTATATTATAAAAGGAATGTACGAACAATCTATAATCGTTAATGATACAGTCATAGACCTTCACACTGAGAGATTTAAGTACACATTCACAATTACAAATTCGTTCGAAAACTTCTTAACCCTTTACCAGACGACAAAATGTTATCCTTGTCGAAATTGAAAGCATTTGCAGACGACAATTTCAATGTGGCTCAAATGGTGCAATTTTTCTTTGATAGGGTAGAAAACATTGTGGGAAAAGGAGAAAATGCTGGTTACCAGCATTTTCTCCTTTTCCCACAATGTTTTCAAAAGGCTTCTTTTCCAGGGGCGTCAAAAGGCGGCATTGTGCGGTAAAGGGTTAAGCCTTAGGCTGCTAAGCGCGACTCACCGACCTTTTGGGGACATTGTAGATCAAGATCAGACTGCACAGAACGTACAGTCTGATATTGGCCCTACACTGTCCAATTGTCCGATAAGGAGATATTTTTCTCAAAAAAAAAAAGTTTGAAACAGCATTATTCGGGTTTCTTACTATAAGGAATAAGCATGATAAGGAATAAAACTTTCTGTTTGGTTATTTGGCGCTTAGTTCCGTTTACAAAATAAAGTTACATCACAGCGGCCAGTGCACCTATTTATATTCCTTGAAGCTTTTTTGACAGTATTGTGCACAACAATCCTTCAAATCTACTGACTGCTTTCCCACATAAAAAAAAGAAACGAGACAATTTTAACGACAGAAATGAACCCTATCACAATGACTTCAATCACCGCTCGGACAGGGTCATGGCTAAGCCAGGTATTCGAGCTTGCAACCGCTTCATTACATGTCCTTGGCGTGAATACTAAGCTACCGGATTCTCAGCGACACAATTTCATTTTTAGATGCTTAACGTCGTTTTGGACAGTATTTCAGTTATATCACGACAGCCAGTGGACCTATCCATGTTTTCTCTGAATTTCTTCTTTTTTTTACGTGTGCACCCTACAGCATTCTTCCCAAGTCGCTAGCTGCTTCCCACATAAACACTGTCTTACCGGATCAATTATCAAATATATTTCGTTGAGATTACCGGAATTTAACCGTGTCTTATATAACCAAAGAAAGTAATGAAAAAGCGGACGGTGTAGATCAAGATCAGACTGCACGTTCTGTGCAGTCTGATCTTGATCTATACCGACCGCAAAGGTACTCGAATCTTTTATGGTCGTAAAAAGGTTCAACTTTGAACACGGTTACCCACTTCAAAGTTTCCATATTGCATCTTCTAGGTAGACTGACAAAAATCTTCAATAGTGACCTTTATCGCGAAAAGGTAACGTTTGATTAATTAGAGATGTTATGTTTTATTTATATCACAGACGCACCTGTTCAATATATTTCATATTTTTACATTCATATAATAATTATGGTGATAAAATCATAATTGATATCTATTTAATTTGAAATGGCAAATGTCTTTTGAAGTGAAAACAAGCTGTTAAAAGTATAATGTCAAAGTTAAAGATGGCCACCTCTGTTGTTCGTTGTGTACGTTTTGTTTAATTAACCTAAAACTGCTTCAATCCCCGCTTCTTCTCTGTCTGTCTGACTTTCTCCTAATGACTCTGTCTGTCTGTCTGTCTCGTCTTACTCTGTCTGTCAGTTTCTATTTCTCTGTCTGTATGTCTGTCTGTCTGTCTGTCGTCCCTCTTGCTCTCTTTCTCCTCTCTCCCCCACCATCTCTTTGTCCGTCTGTCGGTCGTCCCGCTTGCTCTCTCATTCTCCTCTCTTTCTCTCTCTCTTTCTCTCTCTCTCTCTCTCTCTCTCTGCCCTTCTCTCTCCTCCCTTGTTCTTTCTGTACAATCTATATGTGTACAAAAAGCCACAGAACTCATATCAAAACCATAATAATAATTCACAAGAAAGCAAATCTTCATACATGTACATTGTATTTGTGTTTTCATGACGGATTTTACCTTTCGAGTGATTCCTCCGCAAACCCACCTCATGTTAATCGCTATCGCTGATGTCCCTTGCGTGGAATGGAAAAAAACAAGATCAGTCTACACGGTCATGCAATCTGATCTTGATCTACATTCAGCGACTCCATGTTTAACATTTTCAACTGTAATCAACAACCTGATTCTGAAAGAATGCTGTTTCCTTTGATTATTTTCATTCAGAAGAACGAGATAACTCTTTGCCAGTCGCCAAAATTTTAGATCTGTCCAAATTGAAAGAATTTGCAGGCGAAACGTCAAATAGGGTCCAATTCATAAGATTTGTTTTTGACAGGGTCAAAAGCAGTGTAGGAAAAGGAGAAATTGTTGGTTACCAGCATTTTCTCCATTTCCCACAATGTTTTGAAAAATCTTTTTTAGGGTCGTCAAAACACGGGATTGTTTGATAAAAGAGTTAATGACAGCCTGAAGCGCAGAAATCGAAAAATAGACAGATTGGAGCTTCGGCGGAAAACCTCATCAGTGTGTAATTATTACGAAGAAAATTGTTATCACGGACACCGGGAAAAATCTTAGGCACGGGAAAAAACTAGATGATCTTGTGCAATTGTCGTCCTGAAAAGTGTTATTAATATTGTCAAGCTCGGAATTCGAAACAACGATATTGCATTGAACTTTTCCCCTGTGCGACTGTGTTTTTGTTTGCCAAGGTGAGAAGAAATGGTGATTAGCTCTTTTGCCGCCGACTTTAAAATAGATTCAACTTTTCTCGAGGTCGAAAAGTATACCCAACGTTGCGTTTGGGGCTGACACTGGTCAAAGATTCACACCAAGTAGCGGATGGTGCAGATCAAAGATCAGACTGCACATTTTGTGCAGTCTGATCTTGATCTACACCATCTGCAAAAGCTATCCAAGGCGACATTGGTAGTGAAAGAGTTAAAAAAGGCGACATTGGTAGTGAAAGAGTTAAAAAGAGAACATTTTTTTCTTTCTTTCCAAGAAATTTAACAAGTTCAAACAAAGCAGAAATGCGCAGCATTACAGAGGATTGCAGTCAATACTTTAGCAATTTAACGGTGTTTAGAATCTAGAAAGAGTACAAAAGCTTTACGCAAAACACTAACAACTTATTTCTTTTGAACATATCTAAACTTACTATATTTATCATAAGAAATACTCCGAAAATTTGGTTTTAAAGAGGCATTAAACCTAATTTTGACCCAAATATCAACAGGACGGATAACTTTGGTCTTTTGATAGGAAAAATAATAAGGACGTGACTCTTTGCCCTTAGTTTGGAAAGACATACAAAAGCAGCCAAAAATGCTGAGAAAAAATGCCTCAGATGGGACTCGAACCCAAGATCTTCTGAACAATAGTCGGCGACTTTACGATTGAGCTTTGAGCAAACTGACATTCCCCTGTGCTAAGAATGTATTTAGCACCTTATTATGTATTAACGGCTGTACCGCTACTAAGGGACATGGAAATTGTACGATAAAAACACAAAAACTCGGTAATTTTTCACGTTTTCTACATGTAATCCCCATTCATATTTCTATTGTTAAGCCATCTTTCCACGCGAAAAGAAAATTGGCAGTCTTTGTTAAGATTTTCGATAAAAACTTGGCACGAAAACGAAATCAGGTATAAAGTCACTTTAATGCATCTGCAAAAAGTATCGCCCCCTGTCAGTCTGCGAAATTAGCGCAGGCTGACCTTGTTCGAAACTTTGTGCCACTGACCAGTAAATTTTCTGTATGTCAAAGGACGATTCTGCCAGATGATTCAGCCGGTTCTAGACAAACCAGATCCATTGTGATGCGACGATTTGCTTGGTAAAATGCATTATGAAGATACATTAAACCACCTTTTCTCAGAGCACCGCTTATGAATCAAACCTTGGTTTTTCTTGTCTCATACTAGAACGAAAGAAAAATAATACAGCATCTCTGATTTATTTCAGTCTGTTGAGCAAGTTGTCCCAATCGTACAAATCTATTTGAGCCATGCTCTGTGAAAAGGGGGCTTAATGCATCTGCGAAAAGTATCGACCCAGGTCAGCCTGCGCAGTCCGCGCAGGCTGACCTGGGCCGAAACTTTTCGCTGTTGGTCAATTTTCCTCTTGTCCAAGGACCATTCCACCTCATAATTTAGTTGGTTGTTTAAAAAAAAATGGCTATTATGGATAAATTATTGTGTGATTGCTTGCTTGTTATCATACATCACGGAGATGCATTAAACCTCTTTTTTACAGAACATGGCTCATCTGTAAGGCAATATCGGTAAAAGCATCCAAACGCCATGTTAGTGGCACTATCGTAATTTGATGGAAGTTCATTCGGTTTTCTTGGCTGCAGAAGAACTCGATGTTTAGTTAACGTTTCCCTTAGCGCCACTGATGACGACGGCATGTTGGAATATGTCATGACAAAGGGAAAATAAGTCGGAGAGAGTAATATCTCAATTCAGTTATTTGCCATGATTGTTTATTTTCTTGTCTCCTAATCTAGATTGTATCATAACAAAAACTGTCATTTATTTTCTGGAGTCTTTGGATGCAAATAGCAATACAATAGCGTTCAATTACGTGGTTACCGGTGAACTTCCTCGGTGCCATACGCAAACTCACATGCATCACCTGATAGAGCAGCTACAGATCAGGCTACACAGATCAATCAGTCTGATCTTGGATATTCACGGATTCAAAAGTGAAAATGATATTATGACCACCAAAATGTCAATGAAATTAAAGTACATGTATATGTTGTGTATAATTTGCTGACTAAAAGGGTTGTCTAGAGCTACTTGGGTCTGAAAGTGTTAAGAGGCGCCCAAGACTGTTGATTTATTCATTGACACGTCTAGAGCATTATACACTCAATTAACCTAACGGTCCAGGTCTAACTAGCTAGTTTTGATTAATACCGATTTTATAAACAACGACGTGGCATCCTAGAAATAAAATGAAATGAAAATTCTGAGTCCGTATTTACCAACCATTCTTAAGAATATTCTATGTCTAATTCTCAAGATTTTTTTTTATTTGGAAGTAACACAACTTCTGATTGGCTAAACCAAATGGTTTAGCCAATCAGAGGCTGTGTTACTTTCAAATCTAGAAAATTCTTCAGTTTGGGACTCAGAATATTCTTAAGAATGGTTGGTGAATACAGACCCAGGAAGCTCAATAATCCAGTGCTCATATTCTAGGAGTTGCCAGTTAGAGTCCCAGTTCGGGCATATTTCTCCC
Organism: Tridacna gigas; assembly: GCA_945859785.2. Lineage (NCBI taxonomy): Eukaryota > Metazoa > Mollusca > Bivalvia > Cardiida > Cardiidae > Tridacna > Tridacna gigas. The sequence continues at coordinate 6,945,815 of OX244032.2, forward strand.
CGATGATTTACAAAACTCAAAGCTACAGAGCTCTTCCCACTCTCGTCGCTAACGTTGTGTCGCCTATGTTTATGTGGGAAAGCAGCCAGTGTTTGAATGCGTTTGATTGAACTGTGCTGCACAGCCCACTAAGTTATTTTACGTAACGAAGTACATGTATTACAAATAACCGTTCACATATGGCATGCAACACACGATAAGGGGGACATATACGTAAAAGTGTGTCGTCCCAGATCAGCCTGTGCAATCTGTGACTAATGTATGAAAATATCTTATGTAGTCGTAAAGTGCCGTCTCGGATTAGCCTGCGTGGACTGCACAGGCTAATCCGGGACGACACTTTACGCGAATATCCAAATGTCTCATTTCGCATGTTGCGGTCCATATGCAAGCTATTTAGTCGCTTCGTCAGTAAACGCCATTCGAACAACTTTGAACCAGCAGTGATATAGCCCTAACTGAAGAAGTTTTTTTTTTTTTAATTTTTTTTCACAATCTTTTTTCCAAATGCCTCTTCTTCCCAAAGTCGCCTTTGCTGAGTTTTTGTTTCCTGGGTCCGTATTCACCACCCATTCTACAGAACAGTTTTAGTCTAATTATCAAGATTTTCTAAGTTTGAAAGTAGCACAACTTCTGACTGGCTAAACCAAATGGGATAGCCAATCAGAATATGTGTTACTTTGTGGGTCTAGAATTAGACTTAGAATGAAATTAGGAATGATTGGTGAATACGGACCCAGGTCTTTGCACGCCTTCAAATAAGAAAAGTTAACTCTTTCTCAGACAACATAAATTTAGACTCGACTATTTTGCAAGTAACTGCTTACGACAACTCAAATGTGGGTAAAATGGTAGACTTTAACGTTGAACAGATTAAAAAAAAAACCTTGTGGAAAAAGGAGAAAATGTTGGTCATCAGTATGGCTGATATCTGATACGAAGAGCATCAAAAACAAGGAGCGTTGAGAGAGGAACGAATCCTGCCGCCATGACTTTCATCAATCTTCAACAGGAATTCAAGCCAAGCCGGGCCGGAATTCTAATTGACATCCTCAGGATAACTATCGCTTTGTTTTAACATTGTCCCCGAGTTACTTTACTAATTGAATTTAGACAACCATTCTGGACATTTAAAGCAATTGCATATATATATTTTTTTTGCCAAAAGACAAAATTTTAGAATTTTCGAATTGTAAGCATTTGCAGACGAGAAATCAAATGTAGCGCAAACTATGACATTTGCCCTTGAATGTGTGAATAATATTGTGGGTAATAAGAAAATGCTGGTAACAAATGTTTCCGAAAACAATTATTCACTTTATTCACTGTGTAAAAGCCCGCAACCCAAATCCTACTGAACTTTCATTGGCGATTACGGAAAAAAGAAAATAGTTTCGTCAATTAACATGTTCTGGACACGGTGTCAATTAAACAATTCATATACAAGAGAGTGCGAAAAGGCCAGATTCATATGTAAAGTACAGTAAACCGTGACTTAGAAATAAACCTTACTCAGCAAGCAATCTGTATTAAACAAGCATAGGAGCCACGCGCTCTGAAAAGGGGGTTTAATGGATTTGCAAAAAAGTATCGACGCAGGTCAGCCTGCGCAGTCCGCGCAGGCTGACCTGGGTCGAAACATTTTGCAATCGGTCAATTTTCTGCATGTCCGAGAACCATTCTATCTCATGGTTCAGTCGCTTAATAGACAAAATTGGCTTAAGGAATCTATAAAGTAAATGACGACTTGTTTGGTACAATGCATCACGGACATACAGTAAACCCCCGTTTACCAGAGCATCGCTCGTACGTACAGTACACAAAGAAGGTAAATATGTTGATATGCACCTGCAATAATCAAGCACCTGACTTAAGCGAGCACGTTTTGAGTATCCCATAGGTGCTTGCTTAAGCCTTTGTAAGGGTACAAACTCTAGATAATTCCAATACAGAATATAAATATACTACAAGAAAAGCAAACAAACGATATGCTACAGCGTATAAACATTTCCAGTTATATTATTTTCTTAACCAAGTTTCTTTTTCCTTACTCAATATCTACACACCCATACACACACACTTACATATAGTTTCCATTTCGTTTTGTATGTTTGTTTGTTTGTTTGTTCTCTCTCTCTCTCTCTCTCAATAAAGGCACATTTAAGGGACAGAATAGTTACGTAATAATACAATCTTGGTTAGTATTAAGAGACAAATCTTTTTGTATATTAGTATTTAAAACATTCTTCTCTAAGTGACTATTATCTATACCATTATAATCATTATGAATTATTAACAAAATCTTTTTACTAACATTGAATTGTAAGGTATGGTGGGAGATGGCCACGACTCCCATCATACCATTTAACGTGGCAAATAAAACTTTGAAAAAAAAAAACCTCTATATAATTCCAATCGAAAGCATCTGAAACAGCAATCTGAAAGTGGGTACAAATAAACGGAAGCTCTTTGGCAAGGTAGAAAACATGGCTAGTTACCGGCAATTCTTCCGTTGACATATTGTTTTCAAAGGCTTTTTTCTCCAGGGTAGTTTTTACCCAGGGTTGTTTGGTAAAGGGTTAATACGGGTCGGATGTTGAGGCAAAAGTAGAACTATGCACAAGCCCCATTTTCAAACGACTGTGCCAAAGAGAGAAAACTAGGCGGGATTTATTTGTCGTTTCTGCAATAACAAGTCGGATAATTGGCCGACCTCCATATCATCCGGGACTCCTGGGAAAGATTCATTTTCACGTCTCTCTCTCAGTTAATTAATTTGTATTTGATAACTGATTGAGATTCGCGCTGATCTCTGCCTAATACTTTTATTAAGTTAACCCTTAAGCTGCTAAATAAATAGAGTGGAGATTTCCATCCAATAGTATATACCGAAACATTGCGGTTACAAAGTGCTTGTTGTTTGGGAGAAAAAACCCATTGTATCCGGACAGTGTAGATCCAAGATCAGACTACACGTTCTGTGTAGTCTGAACTTGATCTACACTGTCCGAAAAAGTGCATTGGGTCGCGTTTAGCAGCGTAAAGATTTTAATACAGTGGCGTATTCTTGTTCTCGCCTGGTACCAAATTTGTTACAGCAGACGACGTTGGACAATTTGAAGAATTCCTTGTAAACAGCGGATTGTCAGCAAGAACCACTGTTTACAATACCTGGGGAAATTTTATGGCAAAGGGAGAAATCGTTCCTTTTAGCAATTTTCCTTTCTGTTTTAATTGTAATTTTAGATGTGGTTGTTAACTTTCGGATGCCTCAGTTTGTCGTATGCATCGGAGTGCTATAACAAGGCGATGCCGTCATATTTGTATGCAGCAGCACAGCATAGATCTTGATCTACACTGTCAGCACAGACATGTCAACTCTTTGCGAGACGACAAAATATTAGACTTGTCCATGTTGAAAGCATTTGCAGACAAATGAAATTTGGCTCAACTGATGATTGAATTAGCATGTGGACGAGTAGAAAACATTGTGGGAAAAGGAGAAAGTGCTTGTGACCAGCATTTTCTCTTTTTCCCATAATGTTTCAAAAACTTTCTTTCTCGGTATCGTTAAAACTCTTGATTTTGCGGTAAACGGTTAAGACAGATGCTTAAGGTTTGTGTGTGAGCTTTGGGAGTGGAGGAGGGGTAACCTAATTAGACAGAATAAAGCGTGGAAAAAGAAATTTGTCGGATGCATATTCTATACGCATATGTTAATTCTACACGTGGCAGTAACTCTTTTCTTCCTAGAAGCGACAAGTAAATATACTGTAGAATAACGCAATATGAAACCATTGTTATTTCTAAAGATGGAAAGTAATGAAGTATTTTCTAAATCTCGTGACACCATTGTTTAAAAAAAATAGCCATGCAGATTTAAAAAATTCTTTTATCCAAAGGAATGTCAATTCAAAATTGCATGTAGAATAGTAGATGTAAATACATTTTCTGGGGCCATTATGTGATTTTTACTCCCTTGTAACTGACAGTTTTGAAAAACATCGCGGAAAAGAAGCAATTGCTTGTAACAAGCGATTGCTTGTTTTCGAAAAATGTCTTGTAGGCTGTTGAAAAGCAATACAGTAGTATGTAATTCTTCCAAACACTTGCCCTACTAGTAACTTGCAATATTTTATTCATTGGTCAAATAATGGCATGCACACTGTAATGTATAATCTAACCTAGGAAATCTGTTCTATTACAAGCACAAGTTATTTGAACACCCTTTATTATATACCTGAAAAACGACAGAAAAAAAAAAAATCTTTATCTACACAGCGTCAAATACAGTTCCAAATATGGTACGATGACGTATCTTGCGCAGGAATACGCATGCACTGTTTTGCGATTATTTGTCAAAATATTACGCTATAATATTCATCCACCATTCATATCACTTTTTTTCAGATTGGTCGAATCAAATACAAGCATCGGGAAAGTTACTACAACATAATTTTCCGTATTTACTAAAACAATCCCGTGTCTTAACGACCCTGAGGGAGAAAGCTTAAGCGGTGGGAAAAGGATAAAATGATGGTAACCTGTATTTTCACTTGATCCCACAATGTTTTCTACCCATTCAAAAACAAATTCCGTTATCTGAGACATATTCAATTTCTCGTCCGCAAGTGCTTTGGAAAAGTCCGCAATTTTTTCGTTTGGTAAAGCGTTAACAGCCGGATGTTATCTTGGGGAACCATGTAGATTGATTACCTCCCCTGATGCACCTTACATGCAATATCTTTATTTACAACGGAGACCACTTTAGGAACCATGTTTCCGGAATTGATATTATTCCATTTTATAATAGTTTTTAGTGTTTAATCGATGCACTTGAGCGGTAACAAAACGCTAGATGCTTTCGAAATTTTCTAAATTTATGACTGTTTTTCTTTGCGTATAGCGTAACTTACTAAATATAAAGTAGTTATGATCAATATAAAGTTATCTTTATGTATTGCAGTACGATCGAAGTAATTAAATAGTTAATATTTCCCCAAAATTATCCGGCGAAAAGGGAAGTTTTCTAGCATTTACATTTGAACCATACTCTGGCAAAAGAGGGCTTAGTGCATCTCCGTCATGCATTGTACCAAGCAAGATTTCACATAATGAGGGATCTATAAAATCAATTATGTTCAACAACCGGCTGTAACATGAGGTAGAAAGGTCCTTTGACATGCAGAAAATTGACCAATAGCGAAAAGTTTCGGCCCAGGTCAGCCTGCGCGGACTGCGCAGGCTGACCTGGGTCGATACTTTTCGCTGATGCATTCAGCCCGCTTTTCACAGAGCATGGCTCATCTGTTTTCATAGGATTTTGGCTTTTTTTGCGTGATCAACTTATTTCGAATCTGTGTTCTGATTTCAAATCGCTATGTTCTATCTTTGATCCGATAAACAAGCTTGAAATCGCAATATTAAAGCGGACTTTTCCCCGGAAAGAAATTATTATGTTGATACAGATCTAAGCTGCTTTAAACAAACTTGTCTAGATCCAAATCGTACTGTACGAAACTTGCAGTCCGATCTTGAATGTCCACCGACAGGCATTATTTTTTGCCCCAAAAAAGAGAAAACCTTGATTTTTTTCCATGTTTTTCATCCATGGAAAAAATAATATAGGATGTAGATTGAAGATCAGACTGCACAAAACGCGTGAACAAAACGTTTGTGTGTTTGTGTCCCGTGGGAATTTAATTTTTTCAGCGTTTTCAACAATATCTCATTTATCACGTGCACCAAGTGAATCTGTTCATGCACCCCTGCTGTTGTTTTTTTTTTTCAAACCAGTACTATGCAAAACACTCTTTTCAAGCCACTGGCTGCTTTCCCACAAAGCGTTCACAGGATACAGTCCACAGAAAGAGGCTGAACGAGCTGGTATTCAAAGTCACGATCCTAGAGTTACTACACTAGCTCTGTGCGTACCGAATTTCGGCACCATTTGTGAAAACGGGTACGTTTATGGGCGGCAGTCTGATCTTGGCTCTATAAACGTATTAGTGCATCTATAACTTGGACTTTGAAACAATGTGACAAACGGAGAAATTACGCTTAATGTGTTCACATGTATTGTTTTATTACCCCTTAACCCTTTACCACACAGTTCCGAGTTTAAACGACCCTGAGAAAGAGATCTTTTGAGAACATCGTGGGAAAAGGAGAAAATGCTGGTAACCAGCATTTTCTCCTTTTACCCACAGTTTTCTATCCTTCCCAGAACAAATTTCAATTTTTGAGTCACAATTATTTTGTCGTCTGCAAATGCTTTGAAATTTAGACAAGTCTAAAATTTTGTCGTTTGGTAAAGAGTTAAATTAATTCATGTCTATCATCTACCAAAGTCTTACAAAGATATTCTCAATGTCGTCAGAAGTAAGATTTGTTTCAGAGGGGTAAAAAGTTGACATATTTAGTGTCCAAATCTTTATTTCACAATGTCACGTAATGGTGGTATTAGTGAACTTTCTGCATGAACGGCGCATTAGCTTGGGCTCCAGTCGAGAGAAAGGAGCCCAGATTAGTTCGTCATGATCGTTTTCCTTTCTTTCAAAAAGGACTTGCGTAATCGATTTCAGTCGACCTGATTTCTGGCTACGGGGAAGAAGTAAGATTGAGAGAGGGAGAAAGAAAGGGAAGGGGGAGGAGGATGAGGACGGGAGAGAGAGAAAGAGAGAGAGAGGGGGAAGGGAGGGGCGGTGGGACAGACAGACAGACAGAGATGGGGGAGGTGGGAAAAGGGCTTCTAATTAAGGTCCTTGAAGTTGGCAGTCTTAGGCTGCTGGCAGCCTAGCAGCGTGAAGTTGGCAGCCCAGCAGCCTAGCAGCCTGATTTTTTTTTATTTCTGAATTATGGTTATATTGCCATGGAACTTTTTGTATAGTATCGTTTACAACCATTGAAACTGAATTTCAAGAGAAATAATCCCGATATTAGGTTGCTGCGGATAATTCAATTTCCTAAACTTATTTCGACAATAATGTCGCTAAACAAGGTTTGCATGTATCAAAATAATCTTTACAACGATTGGAACTTAAAAGTTAAAAAAGTCTGGGTTGTTGTCAATTTAGGCTGCTGGCAGTCTAGCAGCCTGGCAGCGTGAAGTTGGCAGCCCAGCAGCCTAGCAGCCAAAATTTTTTTATTTCTGAATTATGGTTATATTGCCTGGTTGTAAACGGTCCTATAAGTAGTAAAGGGGGCTAGCATGGGCCAGCTGGCCCATGCTAGCCCCCCTGAGGGAAATTTCTGGCCCATAGTGCCATCCTGGGGGGGGTAGTATGGGCCAGATTCCGGTCAATTTGGAAAATTTTTGGTCGATTTGGGTAAAAAATGGCACTTTCTGGCATTTTTGCTTCCCCCCCTCCTGGCCCATGCTACCCACCCTGAGTGCTTCCCGGGTAGGTACTATGGGCCAGATTCTGGTTATTTGGAAAATTTTCGGGTGACAATTTGAAAAGATAGATCTTTCATGGTAGATGGTTAGCCCTGAAAAGGGCTGTTTTGTTTGGAGACTGTGTTTTTTATGCACAACCTCCAACTTTCCCACAGGCCGGACAGCTGTTTGCCGCTCGTCTTCTGAGCCTTCTTATCTGCTTTTCACCCAAGTTGAACTTTAATGAGAACGGCGGCTCGTTATCATCATCCCAACATTCTGTTGTCGGAATGACAAACTCCTTCTTCTCTCTTGTCATCTCATCCAGCTGTCTATCTATCTTTTCTAATTTCAGATGGAGGGTCTCAGCCACCCTCATCAGATTTCTCACGGACTTTCTAAGATCTTCCATCGTGAAATGAAAATGATAAAATAGAGTCGGCTTTTATAGCTTTTCAGAAGGATTGACTTGTCTCATGACGTCGTTTTCTCCTATATTTTTCCCCGCTTCAGCGTTTCATGTTTTTTTGACTCCGAATTAACGTTGACCAATCCATAGCTTTGTTACAATTTCTTGTTCGGGACAGAAAAAACTTGAGTTTGATTATCTTGTGTTTTTTCTGACTATGGCTTGACTTTGTTTGTTTTCATGGTATTGGTTAGCCCTGAAAAGGGCTGTTTTTTTGTGTAAAATACACTTTTTAACCTCTCTTTTCTCTATCCATATTTCCCGCTGGATATGGGATCTGTATCAGACGCTCCACTTCATGTTTGATACATCTGATACGTTTTCTTTCTTCTAACCAATATAGGTATGCGAGGATAATTGTCAATCCAAACATTGTGAATATCGCCTTATCTCTACGATAGTTGAGTAGTAAATGGGAGTTTCTTAGTGTTTACATTTGGTAAATGTTGACCAATGCATATTTTGTTACATTTTTTCTTTAGTGTTTTGAGTTTTAGTTGACAATTTTGAAAGAAAGATCTTTTCATGGTAAATGGTTAGCCCTGAAAAGGGCTTTTAGGAAGATTTAATGAATTGTCAAGACCTACAATTCTTCTGGTTGAATTACTGGGATGATTTCGCATCCGCAGAATTCACAGCAAACTGTAGATCCCTCATCATCATCAAAAAATCCTTCATCTGGATCTGGACAATTATGCTTCTGGCCAAGATAGTCCAGGAGTGTAAAGCATTTTCCACACTCTATCTGACATCTGCTCGCACAGTGAGGACAGAGAAGAATCTGAACCATACTGAAGTATTTATGTTTTTGTGAGAAAAAAACATCGCGCTTATATAGTTCACAGCATGGATTGACCTACTTGCCTCATATTTTTAACTCCGAATTAACGTTGACCAATGCATAGCTTTGTTACAATTTCTTGTTCGGGATAGAAAAAATAGAGTTTGACTATCTTGTGTTTTTCTGACTATGACTTTTTTTGTTTTTGACAATTTGATTTGACAAATTCGAAAAAGTTCTTTTCTTGGTACATGGTTAGCCCTGAAAAGGACTGTTTTGTTTTTTTAGTGGTTGTGATTTTTTTCAACTTCTAATGACAGCAACCGAAATTCGCCTGACAGATGGGGCATACTCCAACTCTTTTTGTGATCGTCATTACTCCGTTATTGAAAGTTATCTTTCTCCCAAATTTGACATCAACTAAAATAATATCAGGTGTTGTCTTTAAGAATAGTTGAACTATTCTTTCACCGAGATCTTTGAACGGTTGTGATATACGGTGTAGTTGTACGGGCTGAGTGTTTAGTAGCAATATCTGCTGCCCGACATCTAGATAGTCTTCGAGAGCCTCACGCAGTTGATGGTTGATTTCCTCCATATTGTTCTGCTCCATATTGATTTTAAACTCCCGAACTGGTCGAGAGCTGAGAGTCGAATGATGAATGTATTGGGAAATATCAGCCTTTCTTTATACGATAGCAGGAGGATTGAAAAAATAAGAGCGCGGACCTGGCGGAAAGCATATACATTTTTTCCCAAACTACGTTTTCATGCTAATATAGTAAAAAAAGTTATGACTCGTAGCATGGGGAAAAATGTAAGCAGATTGGAGTCTTTTTGGGAAAAACAGAATGAAAAACTCGACTGCTTTTTTGAACTTTTTTATTGAACAGAACTGAAACAATGAACTGAAACAATGAACTGAAACAATGAACATATTTACAATAAAACTTAAAAAGACAAAAAATGAACATAATATCAATGAACTGTTAACAATAAAAATTCATTTTTGAAAATGTTTTTTTCACTGTTTGTGGGGAGAAGTCTCTGAAATTTTCTTGTATAGATTTCCATAGTGTTGATTAAACCACGATAATACATTTCGATCGTTTCGATGGTGTTCCGTTGAGAGAAATTTCTGTTGAAGATATTTCTGTATATTATATCCTCTGGCAACAGCATCCAATGCGAAGATACAGTAAATTCCGCAAACTTTACCCTGTAGACTCTGAAGGGTTTGTCGATTGTATCTCCACGAATAAGAATGATTGTCTAAAAAGTTAATAATTTCTGGCTCAAGTGGTGGTAGCCCGTAGGGATCAAAGTATAGTACATTGCCATTATTATCAAATATCACGGCCACCCAGTGTTCTCCTGAACCGGTTGATTTCTCTGTGTTCACAATGTAGGCTTTCACATAATTGGGTTTTTGTCGAGGCAACTGATCTTTTGCACAGACTATTGCCTGTAGATTTTTTATCCATGTTCCATGATCCAATATGTATTGAATTTCAGAAGTATACATTTTTTCTAATCACTTTTCCAGGCTTGTTTTACTTTGTCACACCAATATTTTAAGAACGACTCCGTGATATCAGATAGAATGTTTTGTTTTATATTTCGCCAAAATCTGTAGGCTTCCGCATAGTCAGTTTCATCGAGTTTCATTTCTACGAGCTCAGGATACCATTTTTTCATGATTCTGTATGGATTTAATTCCTTCATAGCTTGTTCTATGAACATATCTGTATGTTCTTGTCTATCCTTGAATAAACATAGTTCATGCTGTATTTGACTGGGATGATCCACTTGACATCCGTAACACTCGTTGCGAACTTCACTGACTATTAGATTTTGTAGTTCTTTAATCATATGTTTTTCAAAGCTGTTGTGAATGTCATTTTTCCGAGTAGAAAGACACTCTGAGGTGGAATATTTCACTTTTTCTGCTTCTTTTCTCAGTGAAATAGCAAATCTAACTCCCGACATTGTTTTTTAGTTCTTTAGTCCTGTAGATAGTCCTGAAAAGGACTGTTTTTTCTGATATATCGTTCAAAAGTTAATTAGTCCTGATAAGGACTGTTTTCGATCTATCTTTCAATAGTTGATTAGTCCTGATAAGGACTGTTTTTTGTGAAAGCTAACTTTTTTCGATCAGAGAGTTTCTGTTGATTTTTTCAAGATTAATAATCTGTGATGATTTCTCTCAAACTGTTGATTTCAATCTGATTGTCAAATTCAGCAAAGACAATAACGTTGATCACTGTTGCCAAGGCTTGCGCGAATTGAAGCTCAATGCGAAGACTTCCAGTTTTTATAGGATGAAGTTGTCCTTCTTCACTGCCTTGATCAGCTGTCAAATCGTACCCCCACAAACAGTATCCGCCGACATAGTCTTCTTTAGCAATATCAAATGATTTATTGAGTCCTAAGGCTGAGACAGCCTGATACATAGACAAATATGATTTCAAATACAACCCATTTTCAAAGTCAGGCTCAAAGGGTCTGTTATGAATACTGTGTCCATTGCATGATACATCTATTTTTGACAGATTAAAGTGTTGAAAGAAAAATGGATTGTTAGCATAAGCCCCATTATAAGCAGCATTTGTTACCATTGCAATGAAAACACGTTTTGGAAGCTGCCCTTGAAACAAATGATCTTCAATTTTAGACTGAAGTCCATTACCGATAGTAAACGTCTTTACTTCTACCCTACGGATAGGAATTTTCATGTTTTGCTGAGCTATGAGATGATTTAGATCATTTGCAACAACAGGCAACAATTCAATATTTCGTACATGAAGACTGACTGTTTCCATTACAATTTTTGCATCTGGTGCAGCAGTACCTCCTGTAAGGCAAAAGTTTGGTGAGGCTCTGTTTAATCTAAGTCTGATTTCAACTCCATTAGGTAAATATTTTTCTTGCTGAAATAGATCAAGATGCAATCGTCCGAAAAGCTCTGCAGTTCTGCTTAGTCCGATTACACCGATTCTGTTTACTAGTCCGGTATTTCCCGCATCATGGTTGAGTGTTTCAAATTGGCCACTGGTGTCTTCAATCCAAAGTGCACCAGCTTTCAAATGCGTAGTTTTGCTGTCTGCATTATAGGACAAAAGATTTTCGATATATGCTCTGTACGGATAGGTATCTGAATTACTGCTGATTAGTTTATTATTTAGATACAAATCGACGCTGCTAAACATACTATGCAGGAAATTGTTTACAGGTGCCACATTTGAACCGACTTCTAAATTAGCACCGTCAGCTTTAACGATTTTGAATTTGATATACAAATACGATTGTGACAAATCTGTCCAATGTTCGGTTTGAGGTGGTATGATGAATTCTATCGGCGAATTGCTTGTCAAAGATGCTATTGGAAAATGTTCAACCCATTGACTTTCTTGCATCGTTGTCATTGTAGGTGGTACAGAAAGAACATTGAGTTCTGATTTACTGCATTCACAAGATCCGTTTTGCATCATTTTTCAATTTTCAATTTTTCAATTTTCAATCAAATATATCGAGAGTCCTTGGTCTACTGTAATGATTTCTTTGTCTTTTATTGATGATCTTGCCCTTGCGAGATCGAAAGGATGAATGACGTGTCTTTTGTGATTTTCTTTTATTTATCCCCGGTATTAACTGTTGTGCTAGATCATGAATGGCTTGTTTTCCCCTTGAAATTACAACTTTTTTAGGGTTTTCACCACGTAAAAGGATATCTCCTACCGCCCCTAATCCTTGTCTGATTCCTTCTTTTTTTACAGCATTCAGCCCAGATTTGACCAACGGTTTAAGCAATGGAGTCACTGTTTTAATTGCTGATCTAAATAGGGAACCTAGTCCGTACCCATACTGATGTTTTTCGCCGCGATAAACTGGTAGCATTTTTTGGTCAAATATTTTTATTTTTTCTGTCTGAAATGTAACTTGACGATTGTCTTACCAATAATAAAATGAAACGGTATACCAGAATCCCCTGTTATTTGAATGTGAATAGTATCGAAATCAGATTTCGAAACGGGGACATAATGCGGTAATGTAATTTCATGGCTGATATGTTGGGCTTCATAATTATTTTCATCTGATGTGCTTGGTTTGAACGGAAGAACACGAAGTATGGGAGCCAATGTATCACCCACTATAGTGTGTTCAGCAACATCTGAATAAACAAACAGATGATTGTACCCAGCATCAATGTTAGGACTGTATTTAAATACCTCTAAAATATTTCTACTCGAAAAAATTATCTCATTTTTGAATTCTGGTGATCCTCCCAGTTTTAAAAACAGCTGTGGATGAAATTTGAATCCGGTTCTTGTTATATTTGTGAATGCCAATTTCGGTCGTTTGCTTGAGGTTGAATAGCTAATAGACACCCCGATTGAATGTTTCTGAAAGATTTCACTTAGGTTATTTTGAATCAAATCTTCCATTACCTCTATAACATGTTTTGCTGAAGTGTAACTACCCGGTGAAAAATAAAATCCAATTGACCATCTTACTGCTTCATTTTTTTCGTTTCGTTTTATTGGAATTATCTTCATATTATCTCTTCTTTTATCTGCCGCTGCTGCTGCATTGTATAAATTAACATCTGCAGTTATAATTTCGAACTTTGCTTCTTCTTCAGTTATGTTTAAATACTGAGAGGGGGTAATAAGATGAACTAATGCAACTTCCCAATTTTCCCTGTCAATATGAATTGTTTTTGGTAAATGAACTTTAAAACAGCACTGTGTGTTGTTTGGATAAAGGTTTATGGAACTATCGCTAGGTAGAGTAAGATAAAACGAATTCATTTTTTAATTTTTTTGATTTAGTATTTTTTACTGTCAACGAGATCACCCCCACTAGTTGTTTTTTGTCCAGACTTTGTGAATTTTAGCCCTGGAGATGGAAGAATATACCCGAGTGAACTGCTTAACAGTATCAACCACAATTCACGATCTTGACTTTGAATACTTAAATGTACTATCGAGGTTGCAATAATTGCGTAAATGACTAATATCTGTGAAATATACGTAAACTGATTCTTTGGAACACGATTTCCACAGCAGTTGTAATTTTTAGTACTAACACTATCGACACTTTCTGTCCCAGTCTCAATGTTTGACTGCGAATTTATCATAATTGTATTGTCTTTTTATTTTTTCCGATCAAGATACCAAATACGATTCTGGTATCCAACTTTGAAATTTTTTTGGATAACCTTTCCAATTGACTTTTATTTCTTTGATTATTTTTTTACCCTCACGTCTTGTACGTCTATCAAGAACTGAATCAATTTCATAAATTTCATCATCTTTTATCAATTGAAGTTCGTATTCATAATAGGTCCCCAAAATTTGTTCACCCTCTAAATCTTTTATTTTATAGGTGATAGGTGAAAATGTCTTGTTAACATGAGTGATTTCAAATATTTCTTGAGTCCAATTTGGTAAATAACCTTTATCAAATGTACGTTTCGTTTTATTGATACGAACACGATCTCCAATTTTGAATTTTGTTTTTTTCGTCATTGCAATTGTCGATAAACGTGGATACAGATTTTTCGAAATTTCTGCCTCGTTTGATTTTGTTACCATTGCAGGAGATGTTTTGATACTTCTGTGAAAAGTATGATTGTAATTCTTAACTAAAGAATTCAATACGTCAATGTAACGTCTTGTTTTCTTGTACGTAAAGTATTTCCACATTCTCGTTTTTAAAGTGCGTTGAAATCTTTCAACAATACTTGCTTTCGTCTCTGGATTTTCAGTGGTAAAGAAATGAATCTGATTCTTTTTCAAGTATTGCTGAAACAGTCTGTTTTTGAATTCCGAACCTTTATCTGTTTGAAGTGACAAAGGTTTTCGATTTGATTTCTGAACAATAGATTGAAATGCTCGAATCAAAGTTTTTCCCATCTTATTTGGAATAGGGATAACCCATGAAAATCTTGAAAACACGTCAATTATACAAAGTAAATATTTCTTGTTATCATTTTGTCTTGCTAAATGTTGCATGTCAGCCAAATCAGCCTGCCATTGATAGTCTATACCACTTACAATAGTTTTTCGTCTTTTGAAACGACGACGAATTGGTTTATGTAAGGTATAGGTGGATTCACCCCGTAACCACTCTTGAACATCTTTGTATCTTATTCCTTTCAAAACAGATTTTGCAGCGTGATACAATTGCTTTATTCCAGTAAATGCGACAGTACTTTTGGGATCATAAAACAATTTTCTTAACACGTAATCAAGTTTGTAACCAAGTTTGTAACCAAGTTTAGGCTTTACCAGGATTCGCATGACTGAAGCGTTTTACGGGTAGGGGACTTTTTTATAGATTTTGGTGGAGTTAACAACTCTTTAGTATAGAATTGCCTCAGTCTTTCTCTTTCTTCAGGTTTCATGTATGGAGATGATTCTTTTATTCTTTTTGCAGATTTTTTAACACTTCTTGTAAGCGATTTCCTTGCACTTTTTTGTACGCTTTTTGGCGTGTGAAATAAGTGATCGGACTCGTCGTAGGATTCTTCATCTTCACTCACTGATTTACTCAGTGATTTACTCAGTGATTTAGTCAGCGATTTATCTTGAGCTTTTTGCATCCATCTCCATCTATTTGAGTTACCAATAACTTCTCGCGGTATATTGCTTTCGTGTAATGCCTTTGAAAAAGTTTTCCACCCTCTAGGTTCAGTACCTTTTCTCTGACGAATTGTATCATTGATAAGATCGATGATATTGGAACCATGAATGCGTACACCTTTGTATGACACAACTCCTTGTTCGTCCCAAGTTAAATTATTGTTATCTTTTATCATACTCAAAAGTAACTCAGCTTTTCTTTTCATGGTTTTTGGTACGCTTTGCAAAATTTGATCATGCAAGGTAACAGATGCTGATTTCTGTATACTGTCATCATTTTTTGTCATTGGAAGTGAGTTGAACAAAGTTGGTCTTGCTTTTTGAACCGAATTTTGTAACTTAAACAAAGTTTCACCATACCTTTGAGCCTTTTCTGTTTCTGACAAATCAGTGCTTTGTAAAATATGACCCATATCCTGCCGAAGATGTGCTGCATCCACAACTTGCGGATTGGGTGGTAAACGAGGTTTATGATATTGCTCGTCTTTCCAACGATTCATATTTTCTAAAACCTGATAAGGCACGATAACCATTTTTTTAACAGACATGATTTCTATCTACAAGATTTTTTATCTATAAGATTTTTTATCTATAAAGCTTTAAGTGCCCCTCCTATTCCTCCGATAACGGCTTTTCCTAACAATGGTAATAATACAGGTGCAAGTAATGAAAGAAATCCACCTTTTTGATTTAATATTTGTTTTTTATTTTTTACAGAAGCCGATTTCGAAGCTAAACGTCTGATATGTTGTCGGCTTGAATACAATTTCTTCTTCTGAGCTGATGATAAATGTACATTGCCTTTTAAAACGTTATGACAACATTCCGATATACATCTTATCACTTCTGGAGATGAATCTTTTACAAGTTTTTTACGTATTTTTGGTGTAGCCTGCATCATGGCCATAACCATTGAACCATGTTTTTTTATCAGAGGTGTTTTTCTTTTCATGTTGACTTTAACTCGATATCGGATTAAATGATAATACAACACCCATGCACCTATCATTTATACCTAATGTTTTTAACATACTGTTTTTAACATACTGTCTTTTCAAAAGAAAACTGTTTTTAAGAAAACTGTGAATAGAGAGCATCAACCAATGTATCAGCTGTAGCCATGGACGAATCCACGGGGATGGATCTTCCTTTCCCAAGGTCAAGCATCTGTTTTTTTTCGTCAAGTTTATATCTTCCTGTGCCGAGGTTAAATCGTAGCATATCTTCTATCATCCGTCTATATTTTCTTAATCCTTTTTTATGTTTAGCCAATGTATTTGGAGACCAAGCGACGGATGGAATTCTTTGAAATGCTAATTTTTTGCCTGGTAATATAAATCTTGAATACTTTCTTTGGTAATTTCGCATTCTTTCACCAAGTATTTCCTCTCTAGATTTTGGATATTGTTGATGTTCTGAAATGGTACTTGCTACAGGGGTTCGTTTTCGGGTAGTAACAAATCTTTCATCAATCGTAATTGGAGATTTTTTCTTTTGAGATTTTTTCTTTGGAGATTTTTTCTTTGGAGACTTTTTCTTTTGCGGAGCACGTTTTCTTGGAGATTTTTTCTTTTTTGGAGATTTTTTCTTTTGCGGTGCACGTTTTCGTGGAACACGTTTTCGAGTTTGTCTTTCAACTCCAAATTTTCTGATGGTTTTTACACCATCCCATCTCAGTAAGCTTCTGATAATAACACCACCTAGAAATCCTCCCCCTCCAGGTTTTAAAATGATTTTACGTTTACTTTCCTCGTCTATGGATGGATCTGCTAACCGTTCAATATCTGTTCTATGTTTTGTCATGTACGTTGTGGTTTGTTTTGGTAATTTGATTTTATTTTCAATGATGTTTTGCGCAGCCAACGTAAACCATTTTAAAATTTCTTTTAAACCTGCTTTTAACACAGCTTCTCTTTCATGTCTATTGGTTTGTTGGCTTAAATTTCGCAAAGCAGCTAAAACTGAACTCGATGTGGCTGGTAATGCCATGTTTACTCACGAGCGTGAATCATAAAAATGATTTATGTTCAAAATGTGACTCCCTTTTAAGCAAGAATTTTGCATAAAGTTTTTTTAAGCAGGAGAATAAATAATGGGGCCTCTTTCATCTCCTTGTGTACGCCAACGATGAAATATATCTGCTCGTAGTCTTAATTCTTTTTTTGTTTGTGAATGAAAATCTATGACTAAATAGCCATGATCCATCGATGTAGCATCTTCATAAGCAGGTAACAAATGTGGGGCTTGCATTTGGTGAGCTAGTGTTTTAATCTGATTCTTATCTCGTTCATTTCGAAATAAAATCATATATCTGGAATTAAGACTAATGGTTCGACTCGATTTCGACTGCTGAAACATATTTTGCGTGATGTAAATCACACTTGCATTACGATGGTGTCCTTTTCTTGTAAACCAAAGTTTAATTTTTTCCTCATCTTTTCCACCCAACATATCATCAAAGACAATTAAATGTGGAATAGATACATCACTGACAATTTCGTTTTCATCGTCAGGAATTCCCTCCACGAATTTTATCAATTTGAAATGTGAATTGAACTTTTCTTGCATAAGATTGTAAGCATGCTGCCATTCTTTGTAACACCAAACAACTCTTTCAGGAACGATGTTGAACAAGTCTTCTCGATAGTCAATTAATTTATGAACGAACTCTGTTTTCCCGCATCCACTCGGACCTGTGATGAAAATATTACAAGGGTGTTGAAATAATATGGATTGTACATCCATATTTTTTACTTTTCTCGTTAAAGGCTATTGATAAAATGACAATATCAATGAAAATAAAAGCATTTTTATCGAACATTTTTTATTGACCATTTTTATTGAACATTTTTTATTGAACATTTTTTACAATGAAAAAACATTTTTTACAATGCAAATTCACAAATACCTCGATTTTTCCACTTGTCTTCATGTTCCACAACAGTTTTGTGCAACTGTTCATTACCCAAAAACAAACTATATACACTGTCCAAACCACTATATTCACACGTTCCTCTAATTTCGAAGACGTTTTTGAATACTGCTTTTGACGAAAGAGTTGAAAGTACGATTTTTTCTGTGACATCTCTACCAAATAGGAGATACCCTTCCATGATATCCACTCCTTCTGCATTATCTCTTGATTTTGTATACCGTAAGTAAAAGTTAAACAGGACTGATTTCATTTTCAGTAGATTCAGATAACTTTCTTCTGGCCTTCCTATGATAATGAATCGCCATCGACTTGTGGCTTGCAACTGCTTAGTGAAATAGTCACTTTTCCACAAACAAGCTGTTAAATACCCTTTGATAGGGGTATCGAAGTTTGACTCAGTTATCAGCATTGTAATAAAGTCGTGCATGCTATACAATTTACAAGATGTCTCTCCTTTTGCAACTCCCTTATGCAATTTATCTATCCAAAATTGCACACATCTGAATTTAAGCTTAAACTGTGTTCCTTCATCGAGCGTGTGTTGTCGAACAAATTCTCCATAAACTTTTTCACGTAGCTCAATGGGTAACGGTAACATAGTTGCCATTTTTTCACTGTTTTTAAAAACGTCTTACTTTATCTGTATACCACAAAACAATGCGATATAGAAATTTATTTTCTCAGACTTTTATAACCATAGGGTACAGTGTCAGCAGCGTTTACAATAACTCTTTTGGTGTATACAGAGCGAAACGTTTTTGTCTGCGGTTCGCTGGTCACTGTTCTATCTCTATGTCTTTTAATTTTACAATCATACTGAATTTTGATTTCTATCGTACGATCCAAAGCGCATTTTGAATAGGTATCGAAATTCACCACCTGCTTGGTATTGTAATCCAAAGTAATTCCCTTCACTTTACATTTGCTTATCTCTTCTCCATCTTTTGTTTTCATTTTGTAAGCATAATTTTTAGGTCCAAGCCCTCTGAATTGGGTAATTTTACAGTCAGGCTCTTCATCAGTCCATTTTCCTAACCTACTGTTAATAATGGGCGGGTTCCATAATTCAGGATCATGAATGTACATACAACTATCTGTATCGAAATACAGAACTCTATCTTTTAACTTTTCAAGAACGGCGTACAATTCCAACCTTGCATAAGCTGTTACGTAAGACCCTACTATCACGTTGGCTGTAGCGTGGGTATCAATATGTTCCAATTTTGATTCATAGTTAACCAAGATGAATGGACAGTCCTCGTCAAAGATTTCTACATGCTTTACAATGAAATTGGGATTGGTGACTAATTCGAAATATTTAGACGGATCACTGATGTATTCCGTCTGAGTCAATTTTTCACGCTGGGCTAATTTTCCCCAAAGACAGTTCAACATAATCTTAGCAAACGATCTTCTCCCAGGGTTTTTTTGAATACAACTTGGATCAAGACGAACCCCTTCTGCCTTCTCATATTCACAAACGAATTGATCTTTTTCCGAGTCTGATTGACACCAATTTGGGTAACCACTGGCTTCTTGCTTAATTTTCAAGAAATTATCCACATAGCCTTTAAAGAATTGGTCCGAAACAGAGTTGAAATGCCAGATTTCATACACATGCATTAGTCGATAGCCACAGTCAAGAGCTTTGAATAATTCAAAGCTAACCCAAGTTCCGACCAAAGCCCTCTCTTCTTCACCATGGATACAAATGTTTGAACTTTCTTCTGCACATTTCATACAGAGTGGAAACATCATTTTATTGTTACAGTGGACTGGTAGAACGGGGTGAAACAAATCCATTGGAGGTAAAACTTTGCATTTGATTAAGCCCTCATACTGACGAATATTGTTCATATCAATATTCTCACTAGTCAAAATTTCTGGTTGGCCCACAGGATAGGATTTATGTTTACAAACATAAGGGTACAGAGAACAGATATCAATGTACTTGATTTCCTTCTTGCTTTTTTCATCAACATTATAGCTAATTTTTATGGCATTACATCTTCCCCCAGACAACCCCTCCCTCGGATCGATGGGATCCAAATGTGGATATAACTTTTCAATGAGTTTTTTGTACTCTTTATCCTTCATCTTAGCATCGAATTCGTGCTCCCAAATGGTCACGACATTATACCCCATTTCTATGATATCTCCTATACGTTTAAAAGTATGATCGTACAATTCACCCATGGGTCTCCCATTGATGGGGTTGATCTGTTTTCGATCTGTATAACATACAGGACAACCATGATACAAATCCCCAAGGAATTCATAGACAGTGTTTGATTGACGGTGAAAACCATCTACAGTATATCTTCCGATTTGAACTTCCCCGCCATTTTTTGCATGGCGAATATGAATACCTTTTTCCTGAGCTACGCTTTGAATCCAGCGTATCGCTTTCATAGAAAAACGACGTCTGGACGAATCTTTACTTGAAATGATAGCAATTTGATTTTCTGGCAAATATTTGCTTCGCCAGACTTTGTTACAGGCATCGGCGATGGTAATTGCCTCTAAAAATGGACAAATACCACCCTGTTCGATAAACAGCTTTCTGAATTCAGCACATCCCCGTCTTAGAATATCAACATCTGACCTACAGTATGATTCCATCTCTTTTTGAAAATTGAATTCCTCACCCTTTTGAACTTTGTCATTATACCAGACTATGAATTTCGACCTACCCTCTTCAGACATTGAGTCGGGTTTGTAATAAGACATATCCAAGTATGGTCCAATATAACTCCAAAAATCATCTGTATTTGCCCAGTGAGGAAAGTAACCTTTTTTCATTTCTTGAAGACCAAATGTGGCTGGAAATTTCGCCAGCCCAAAGTTCATGAAATTAAAGGAATCGATCAGACGCACACCATTCAATTCTAACTTCATAATATTGTTTCCATTCATGATCAATTTTGGAAGTTTTAACCCAACTTTAACAATATAGTTAAGAATGAACTGCCCGTCATACCCTTTGAGATTATGAGCCATAGCTGTGACTCCTTTGTGATGTTTTGAAAAGAGCCACTTGCAAAATTGACTCAAAGTTTCTTCTCCTTGAAAAATAACTTCCCTACCCTCTTCAAATTCACTGCATGTAGAACAATGAAAATCAAGTGGTTTATCGATACAATCATCACATGCTCTATGTGCTATACAATAATTTGGGATGTGCACCCCTGTATCTTGTTTGCATTCAAAATCAAAGAAAATGAACTGTGGTTTTTTAACTAGAGAAGAACTCGTCTCATCATCGCTGTCGTGTTTCATCTTACTTTGGTAAGGTTGAATATAACAGCGATGATCGAAGTCAACTATCTTCTTACAGAGATGACACTTTTTCTTTCCCTTGCAGATATGATTTCTCTTTCTGGTAAGATACTGTGCGCCACATTTTGAACAAAGTTTCACTATTTCACAAATGGATTTCTTTTCTTTACCTTGAACATTTCTGTGATTTTCAAAGCATGCTGCACTAAAAAATCGCCGATGACACTTGGAGCAGACATACTCTTTGGATTCTGATGGACATTTTCCAGCACGATAACAACCTTTGCAGATTTTTGAGCAAGCATGATTTTCCCGTTCGTTATAACCCACATCACAGAACTCACAATAATATGAACAACAAAAAAAACCTTTGATGGACTTGATGTAGTCATAATGGTTTTGATGAAAGTATAAATGTATGATCTTACTATTGTCTTTCACTTCTGGATGTTCAAATATTTTCCTCGTTTTGGAATGCTGGTCGTGAACTTTAATGACATAGTCTTTTTCATACAAAAACAATTGAATTTTTTTGAATTCATCAATTCCTACAGACTGTGTTGGTAAAACTCCAGCTTCATTCATCAATTTCTCGGCTTCAATCTTTTGAAGAGCGTGGTCTGAATGACGAATATTACTCCATCTCCGATTCCATGCTTCGTTGTTTTCACGTTCATTATAGCAAATTCCCACAACAACGGCTCTTGCAAAACATAATTGATCATGGTTGTTAATTTGAATAATCGATCGTTTCTTCTTGGCAAAAACCTTTGAATCCAATTCCGACGAATTATATTTCACTTTTCCGCTACCACATGGAGGTATTGTATGTGTAATGTCAAATGTCATGGATCCGTCGTTCAAGACAAAATCTGTATTTGACTGTAAAACTCGTTCAATTTCATTCAAAATAGTTTCACCTTGCAGCTGTTCTGTAGCTAAAAAGGGAATATGAATCCCCATCTCCAATGAAGGATGATCGATGGTAATTCTAATCATATCTGTCGGGTTTGCATCTAACTTTCGAATGATTTCATGGGTAACATCGTCAAATAATCCAAGCAGTCTCTGGGGTGATAATTCTTCAAATTTCTTAAAACTCACTGACAATACATGTGATTCTGTTCTAAATTTTCTCGACTTCTTTTTTCCTCTTTCTATTAAGTCATACAGACTTTTCATATCCAAAGTAGAGCTGCTGTTTTCTTCTTTCAAAGATTTTTCATCGCTTTCGCTGTCACTTTCTTCTTTCAATGGTACAGTTTTTTTCTTTTTTGGTGGAAATGACTCATCGTCACTGTCACTTTCTTCTTTCAACGGTACAGTTTTTTTCTTTTTTGGTGGAAATGACTCGTCGTCACTATCACTGTCTGAATAAACTATTATTCTTTTTCTTTTACCCATCGTTTCAGCTCTGGTTGAGAAGACAAAATGAAGCAAGCAAGAAAAAATCTAACAATTTATAGACTCTTTCCTTGCAGTAGTGTATAAATAGAGACGTCGGCTGTGAAAATCTCATTATTTCTCTGACCAACCTCAAACAGAGCAGTCGATAAAAGAAAATGAGTGAGTTCAAGCTGCAAAATACATCACCACTTAGAAAGAGGGTGGAGTTGTATGTTAACCCATACACCCACGATTATGAGATCAGCAATATACCACCACAATATCAAGTTAAACATAACGGCGTCTACGTGGGATCATTTCTATCCCACCAACATTTAGCAGAAAAAGATGTTTACCGTATGACCAGCTACAGAGTTTTGGATCGATCAACGATCGACAAACGATATGGGATGAATGGCGTGAGAACAAATATTTGTTTTACGTGCAACAAAACAGGGCATTGGGCCAGAGAATGTCCAGAAAAAGAAAAGCAGACTGGAGAAAATGTTTTTGTCTATGTGGATCCACTCAACCATGACATCAAAATTTCACCAACAGTTGTCAAGCTCCAACATATGAAATACGTCGGGGTAGTAAATTCATTCTGCAAATCATTCAGCGGTGAAAATACATGGAAAAAAAGTTCACCACAGGATACATCATCCGTTGAAACTCAGACCATAGACATGCAGACTGACAACACGGCTATTAAGGATTCAGAGATCTGCAAGATAGCAGATAAATTAGAGACTTTACGGAAAAATCTGGACAAACAAAATCTCATAGATTGCACAAAAAACGAATTTTCTGCAGAGACGAATTGTTCAAACGGGAAGGAAGAACCAAAAGATTTACTGTTGATAGAAAAAAGCGATAGTGACGATGAGTCATTTCCACCAAAAAAGAAAAAAACTGTGCCATTGAAAGAAGAAAGTGACAGCGAAAGCGAAGAAAAACGTCAAAATAACGAAAAGAAGAAAAAACGACAAAGCAAAAAAAACAACTGTTTCTTTTGCAAATCGACAAAACATGGGAATGAAATGTGTCCAGATATGGTATTAAAAAACAATGAAAGGGGAAAAAAACGTAAGAGTAAATGTGAATCTGACATTCCAAAGAAAAAAAGAAAAACAGCCTAAGTGAAAAAAAGTTTTTCATTCATTCTGTCTTTTTACAGTTCAAAGTTCTATGACATTCCGAAGAAAAAAGTTTTTTTCATTCATTTTGTTTTTTACAGTTCAAAGTTTCATTGTACAAAATGTTCTAAAATAAAAAGTTTTAAATAAACATATGAAAAAACATAAAGGACTTGACTTTTTTTGTTTTTTTGACAATTTGAAAAAGTTCTTTTCTTGGTATTGGATAGCCCTGAAAAGGGCTGTTTTTAGCTAAATAAGCTATACACTTTACCATTTCAATGAAGGATATAGCTTATTCATTTTTGCCACCCAAGCACAATTATTTGTAGGTGGCACAAACTCCTTCAGACTAGGGTAAATATTCCCCATCTGAATCATTGGAGTGCGGGTTCTCCAGTCATGACCTCTCCTGGCGAAGAACTCGCAAAGCGCTCTAAACTTCTTTATCTTTCGCTCCTCCTCTAACCTTTCTTTTTCAGCTCTTCTCCGCTGTTCATCCTCTCGTCTTTTCACTTCTTCCATTCTCATCTTTTTCTTCCTGCCACCAAACAACCCACAGCAAAATTTCGAAAACTTCATCGTGAAATGAGTTAATAAAAGAATAAAAATGCTGTCTCTTTTATAGCATGATAGGGGGATTGACCTACTTTGATACAGAATTAACAGAATTAAAAGCGCGAACGTGGGCGAGAATATGTAGATAGAACATAACGTACTATATGATCTATCTACAGCGTCTAAGAGTATCAAATCCAAAAAATGCAACGAAACTAACGATTGGTTAACGTTAATTCTGTTAATTCCAAGTCAAAGTAGGTCAATTCCTCTATCAAGCTATAAAAACACCGATTTTTCCCATATATTCATCATTTTGACTCATAGCTTTCGAACATTTTGGAAGTTAAAAATCAATATGGAATTCGACTTAAACGATTTCAACTTAGATGCTTTCCTACCAGCGGAAAACAATGGAGACATTCTCTCATCGGCTATGAATTCAGCAAACATCATTCCGACGACTGTATTGGATAACATTTACGAAGAGACGAAACAGTTAAATTCGCAACAAGACTCTATGTTGACTCGGATCTTAAAAGAATTGGAAACATTCAACAAACATTTGGAGGAGATTAAAACTTTAAACACAAACACCGAACGGTTATGGAAAAACATTGAGACACTACGCTATCAAAGACAGAGCATTTCAGCAGTTCCAGTAAAGATTCCTGTGGAGTTCGACTTCGATAAGACAAATCTTCACAAGTTAGTGGACTCTATCGTAACTGTTGTGAAGAAAGAAAAACAACCAAAACAAAATCAACCGAGAAGAACAACAAAACGAAAATCAGAGGAAGACGTTAGCCATCTCCATAAGCGACATGTTGACCAAAAGAGATCTTCACCGACACTGACAGGCCAGGGCAAATACGGGAAAAACATTGATAATTTCAATGACTTCAAAATCCCGAAAATCCCAAGAAGAACAAAGAAAAGCTGTCAGTAGAGAGAAAAAACACAATCTCCAAACAAAACAGCCCTTTTCAGGGCTAACCATCTACCATGAAAGATCTATCTTTTCAAATTGTCACCCGAAAATTTTCCAAATAACCAGAATCTGGCCCATAGTACCTACCCGGGAAGCACTCAGGGTGGGTAGCATGGGCCAGGAGGGGGGGAAGCAAAAATGCCAGAAAGTGCCATTTTTTACCCAAATCGACCAAAAATTTTCCAAATTGACCGGAATCTGGCCCATACTACCCCCCCAGGATGGCACTATGGGCCAGAAATTTCCCTCAGGGGGGCTAGCATGGGCCAGCTGGCCCATGCTAGCCCCCTTTACTACTCCTATATAAAAGTTCAGGTCAATATAACAATCATTAAGAAATAAAAAAAAAAAAAAAAAAATAGGCTGCTAGGCTGCTGGGCTGCCAACTTCACGCTGCTAGGCTGCTAGGCTGCCAACTTCACGAACGTTTCTAATTAGCAAGTCAGTCTTCTACAGCGACGATTTTTTTCAAAAAAGTTTGCTGTTAGACGATAAGAGGTCCTCTGCAGGTGACAATGTGTACAGGCCTACAACGTTATGCACTGTTATGTATCGTATTCTTTCAGTGTTGGAAAGCTGGCCAACAAAGCTGCTTTCAAAAGAGCCCAATCTTTACGCTAAAACTTGTAGTAAGAACAAATACAAACACTCTGAACAAATACGTGCTCGCGAAAACATAGATACAATGAAAATTGTAAGCCGTTGCCAACACGTTTTACAAAGGGCCGTAAGTCAACAATTAAGTGTTATCATTCCTGGCAGGACCCTTAGAGCACTAAATATGCAGATAGCTTTTTGTTATGAATTAAAATTAACCCTTTACACACTAACCCGACTTTGAACGACCCTGAAGCATTTTGAAAACATTGTGGGAAAAGGAGAAAATGCTGGTAACCAGCATTTTCTCCTTTTCCCGCAATGTTTTCTACCCTATCAAGCAAAAATTTCATCATTTTAGTCACATTTGATTTGTCTTCAACAAATACTTTCAATTCGGAATAGTCTGAAATTCTGTTGTTTGGTGAAGACTTAAGGATGTATTCATGACTATTTGTCAATGATTAAGTGATATTAAGTTCTGTTGTTAGTCCTGACAGCGGCAAATAAACCCAACATAAATTTGCAGTATATATATATATATATATATATATATATATATATATATATATATATATATATATATCTCTCTCTCTCTCTCTCTGAGACCCATATAATAGAAATTTAATAATTGCTTTGTCTGCAAAGCGGACAGTATAGATCTAAGGTCATGGTGCACGTTCTGTGCAGTCGGATCTACACTAGCCGCAAAGGCACCTTTCAGGGTCAACTGAAGATAATACAACCACATCATACCCTGAAGAAGACATTGTTTGCTCTTCCATTCGTAACAATTTGAAAAAAAAAAAATGGGAAGAAAGCCGAAAAATGAAGTGAATTTCAAAGATCAGAGAGAGCAAAAGATAATCGAGGTCTATACTTTTTCTTGGCACGCCAGGTCAATATGCAATTGGAAATCAGCTATGAAGAAAGGGTCGGTTTAGTTGCTTCTTTGAACGGTACAGAGTTAGGTCAGACTGCAGAGAACGTGCAGACTGATCATTGTTCCACACTGGCCGATATTTTTTGACAAATTGTGACCATATCACTGCTGGTGCATAGAACGTTTCTTCACAAATAGCAGAAATACACACACAGAGAAGGGAGAGCATGCACACAGCACGAATGGCTCGAGAAGATTGTCTTATTTCTGGTGTCAAAAGACAGATAAAACTTGCCTTCCTAAATACTGTATGCTCATCTGAAACAAGTGTCTTTGAGGTCAAATCACAAGGTCTATCTATCTATTCAAGCTACTTTTTCCGCCTTTTCTGCACGCTCTGGAAAACATCAGGAGCATTTGCGGACAATGTAGATCAAGATCAGACTGCACAGTACGTGTAGTCTGATCTTGCATCCACACTGTCCGATATTATAATAGTCTACCCAAAACCAACCTTACCTGCTCGAATTTAGTCTTTTCTACTGACCATAGAATGTGGTTTCAATATTTTTCAGCAGTGACTAGGGGTTTAAGGTTGAAATTCGTTATCAGCAGCGAACAACATTAATTAGGTACTCATCGGCTTCCACTTAGCCGAGCGTTAAAAGACATGCGAGATCTATAGAGAGATGTGTGTTTCACACAGCTGTTAATGCATTAAGGCTGATGAGTGACATTCAGTTGAATACAAGAAAAGTCTTGTTGCTGCAGTTGCTAATTACAGATAAGAAGGTCAAATTAAAGTCAAGGTAGTAATGACAGCTTTCTTGTTCTGAAAATGCATTGAGATAGATAGATAGATAGATAGATAGATAGCGAGAGAGAGAGAGATAGAGAGAGAGAGAGAGAGAGAGAGATAGATAGATAGATAGATAGATAGATAGATAGGCAGAGGGGAGTATTTACATTTATGGAAGGGGTTGTTCGAAAATTCAAATGAAGGAAAGAAAAAATGGAATAAAGGTGATGCCTTTGTCGCTAATGCTTATGATTGTAAGCAGAAAAGAAAAAAATAAAAGAACTCACCTTTGGTTCCAATTTTCCTACTCTCTGTGTGATTGGATCATTCTGCACGACCTTCACCCTACATCCCTCATCCCCTTTCCTGACCCTTTTAAACACAAGGTCGTCCGTGTTCAAATATACCGTCCGTCCGACTTTCACTGTTAAAACATTTTGTCGCACAATTAAACTTCCAGACACGAAAACCAATGATAAATACAACCATATAACAAACAGACGAAAACGCCCGCACATCTTTTCAAAACTTGAAGCCATTTTCTCTATTAACCGTTATACAATAATTCGCAGAAATTTTGAGGAAAGACCATGGCTAAGAAATGCACTGGTAAATATATTTCAAAATAAATTATTCACATTGTTTAAATGTATAACGTTTTTCAGCTAGCTTCACATTTTCAACCACGTTTATATCCAATACCGAACTACCGACAGGCGGGTCCTCACTTTACTTTGCCAGTATAGCTATTCCAGAACTATTCTCGCTTCAAAACTCTCGTCTTTGGAAATCCATCGTTTTATCTGAAAATGATGCAGAAAAAAAAGTATTAACCATTTACCACACAATTCCGACTTTTAACGACCCTGAGGAAGAATCCTTTTGAAAACATTGTGGGAAAAGGAGAAAATGCAGGTAACCAGCATTTTCTTCTTTTCCCACAATGTTCTTTACTCTATCAAGGACAAATTTCGTCATTTGAGCCACCTCTAATTTGTCATCTGCAAATGCTTTCAATTTGGACCAGTCTAAGTTATTGTCCTTTGGTAAAGAGTTAAAGAAACGTCTTTTCTATCACTTACAGGGTACAACAAACATATACGTGAAAATGAATATAATCCAGTAAACAAGGAAAAAAATACTTTAATTTTCGAGTTTTTTTTTTTGTCAAACTTTCACAAAATATCGGACGTTACATTTATCTATACTGGTCGTAAAACACCACTTAAAATACATTGTTATGTCTTGAAAATATTACAGAAAGTAAAGTTTACTATATTTTATACGTTAGATAACCCGAAAACGAAATATTTTTTCTTTTATCTTGGAAAAATGATCATGCTGTTTTTTCTCACCAAGTCTGCAAAAAGCCGTCAAAATCCATTTACCTAATAAAGAAAACACATTGTCGAGGTCCGTATAAGCTTTTTGTATCCCATTACGTAATAATCCGATTTGCTCCGATTGAAACACTCGACCACAATCGGTATAAACCGTTCCCGATCGGATCTACTTTTTTTGTTTGGATTTAAAGAAGAATTTCACACCTAATAATTGGTATTTTGTCAAGAGGCCGACACTGTCTCCCCGAGGGTATTTTTTTGTGATTACATGGCGAAATGTAGCATAAGTGCACTTTATCTTCAGCCACTGACCACTAGAAGGACCCTTTCGAATATTTCTGCCACCTGCGACCTACCTTCTGAATATCTACCTTCGACCCAAAAATATCGACGGTTTACATTTTTGATATTTTTTTGACCCACATGCAGAGAAAAGACAGCAAATGGGCTTGAGTATCCACCTAGACGAGAAAAAGAACTAAAGGAAAAAAAATTGTCTACCGCAGTTTTTCGAATTCGAATTTTAACTGAATTGCACATTTATAGGAACTGTTTCACACACTCGGAAATATCAAATTTGCAGTATTTTTGCAATATCGTTTGTGTTGTGATACAACACCAACAAAAGCAACATTATAATTTAGGTATTGACGTGGCCGAGAGAGAGAGGGAGAAAACAATTAAAGGAAGGGAAAAAAAAAGGGAAAGGAAAGAGAAGGCTTTCAAAGGCTATTTCCGAAAAGTGGCCATAAATCTTTAACATAACAAGCTGCACCGTCAAAATAATGGATGAGCTGAGAGCCCGAGGGCCCGACCGGACACAGGTTAGGTAAAAACTCGGTCGGTGGGAAAATAGCCATTTTGTAATCATTGCAGTTATCGACGTACGTGTCATCAAGGTTCGTGCTCACCAACCATTCGAAATGTTTTAATGCTTTAAACATAGATTGATATTTTATTCAGACAAGCTAGTATGTAAGTACATATCATAATACTGTACACATACAAAACATTGTAATGAAAATAAATCAAGAATCTACAACAAAAAAGATGAACACCAACAATTTTCATAGTAAACCTACGCTAATTTGCATATACAGTAATATTTGTTTGTGAATGAACTTTATGAATTAATCAATTAAATGCGAAAAAGACATTCTTTCTATCAGTGCTTCCTTTACGTAAAACGCAAGCTTAAACAATTCACTTTCGTTATTCGAACAGAGAAGGTGTAGCAATTTAATGGTTCTTGGCTTTTTACAATACATGTAGTATTCTTTTATATATATATAAATATATATATATATATATATTTTTTTTTCCTCAAATAATAACAATTTGGTTATTTCAGGATAAAATGGAATTCGTCTTCTATGTCACCAGAGTTATAGATAAGACAGACCCGTTCATTTCTATGAATTCTGTTTGGAATCTGTCTGTATATGAAGTAAATGGGATCAAGTTCTTAACTTAAAAATTCACGTACTAAGACTAGAGGGCAAAATGTCTAAAATATGTTTCGTAAACACAGTTTTCTTTCATATGCTTAAGCAAATTTAAAGATAATTCTTAGAGCCAGAGAGAAAAAAACGCCATTAAAACTTGATAGTGTGTAGATTGGTTCAGAATATAATCAGCTGTAAACATAGATATTTTGCCAATCTATATGGTGTAAGGGATAAAGAAACCCAAGGGATTCGTCTTCAATTAAAAATGCAATTGACGACAGTGATTTCTTTGATGGTCTCCAGAAAATGAAATGCATTTTCTATCGGTCGCAATCTGTTAACCTTGCAGCCATCAGGGGCAACATTTGGCTAGAAGATACAAGACTGATTATAATTTCATAAATTAAAGATAAAATGGGCTAAAAACTGGCTGAAATCGAGTACAGGTGTATCTTCAATTCAAAAACTTGCGTTTGATTGGCCGAGACGTTTTGTCTCACCCGATGAAATGTCTAATTTTGGAATTGAGGATTAGAACTGAACTAGAATGGTTAGCGAATTTGGTCCCTAGACACAGTCACCATGTATTTTGTAAGAAAAAATCATCGTTGCTGTAAATAGTCTCCCCCCCTTTTTTTTTAAAACTCAGTACAGCATGAATACGACTTTTCTCACAATTTTCACAATCGCATTCAAGTGTTGTCACTTTGACAGGCCGAATGATTAAATCATCAGTTCTGATCATTGTAGCTATCTGTAAATATTTCATCAGGAAATTTAAACGCATTTTAACATCCAAATTGTTCAATTTTGGCCAATACTGGGCCTTTAACACGACATTTCTAGCATGTTTTTCTACACCGTTAAAGTTACCCCACCACCTTGTATGGTGTATGCTGACACTTTGTATAAGCGGGTAAATGGTCATTTCTGATCGTGGCAGCTTTCGAAGAGAGTTTGTCAGGTTATAAGTAATTTCTAGAGTATTAGGAAGTCTCCATTTTTATGAATAAGCCATTGGTTTTTAACTCATACCTACATAAATACGAATGTCCAACAATTTTGTCTACACCATTCTTTAAAGTTTCCCCATCGCATTTAAATGCTGGTACTTTGTATATATGGGTGAATCGTCATTTCTGATCGTGCCAACTGTCGAAAATGGTTTTGTCAGGGCGTAATTGCTTGAGTATTCCAATTTTTTTTTTTTTTTGGTAAATGAGCCATGCTCTCTGAAAAGGGGGCTTAATGCATCTGCGAAAAGTATCGATTCAGGTCAGCCTGCGCAGTCCGCGCAGGCCGACCTGGGCCGAACCTTTTCGCTATCGATCAATTTTCTGTATGTCCAGGGACCAGTCTACGTCATTATTCAGTAGGTTGTTACACAAAACGGATTTTAGGGATGTGTGATACTGTGATGACTTGCTTGGTATCATGCATCACGGAGATGCATTAAGACCCCTTTTTACAGAGCATGGCTCAAATAGATACATGTATCTCGTTTTCTAACCTATAACTGCATTAATACAAATGTTCCCACAATGCTTTCAATACAATTAAAATGATAACCCTTTACTCTTTACCACACAACATAATTTTAGGCTCGACCAAATTGAAAGCGTTTGCAGACGACAAATTTGAAGTTACTCAGAAGATGATTTCTATCTTTGAAATGATTGAAAACATTGTGGGAAAAGGAGAAAATGCTGGTTACCAGCATTTTCTCATTTTCCCACAATATTTTCAAAAGCCTTTTCTGTAAGTCGTTAAAACTCGGGATTGTCTGGTATAGGGTAAAACAAACAATCCCTAGTTTTAACGATACTAAGATAAAAAGGCCTCTGAAAACATTTCGGAAAAAAGACAAAATGTTGGTAACCAGCATTTTTGCCTTTCCCACAATGCTTTCTTTTCATTCAAAGAAGCGTTTCTTCATATTATGAATCACATTTAATTTCTCGTCTGCAAATACGTTGAATTTGAGTAAACTTTATCGTCTGGTATATAGTTTAATCACTTACCTAATAATTTTCGAAGACAAGTGACGCTAAACAATAACACTGTAACACGACATATTTTCCCGCGTAGGCTGACAAAGGTCGAAACTTTTTACAACTGTTAAATTTTCTGTATGTCAAAGGACCATTCTAAACCCACACCCATTCGATTTTTGGACTAAATGCAGTTGTTTTTTGTATCTCATAATCATGTGATGACCTGCTTGGTATCATGCATCACGGAGATACATTAAGCCCCTTTTGCCACAGCAGACTCGTTTCTTTTGAAATGTCTTAGGTGAAATTACAAAAAAAAGTACACATTCCCATTGTGGTGCCGACAAATTTTGCGGAAACTAAGCGATGAGCAATGCACTGTTCTCAAAGAAGTACAATTATTCAGTTCCAAGATCCAACAATTCACAGTTCTTTCACAACGTTCGTTTAGAACCAAAGCTTCCGTATTTGGGAACAAATAAAATTCTCATGAAAATTTTGTCTTATGATCTTTACCACACAGTTTCGAGTTTTAACGACCTTAAGGAAAAAGGCTTTTGAAACATTGTGGGAAACGGAGAAAATGCTGGTAACCAGCATTAATTGTTCTCCTTTTTCCACAGTATTTTCTTTTTTCCTTTCAGAGATAAATTCCATTATTTGAACCACATTTGGTATATCGTCTGCAAGTGCTTTGAATTTGGACTGGTCAAAAATAATGTCGTGTGGAACAGAGTTAAAGAAATAGCGGAAACCAAATGGGAAGCACGCTGTAAGTCGCAATAATCGTTAAAATTGTTACCACAAGCTTTTATAAAGGATTATTTGACTGCACTTCTCCGTATTATTTCAAAGCTGGGAAATATTTCGTAAAAAAATGAATGACAAAGAGTATTTTGATACCGTGAAAGTTTTCATATTGTGTAACAATTTTTTTCAAAGGTCATCCGCTTGAAATGTGAAACAAAAGTTTGCATTATAGTATTAGCCGTCTGCTACAGACGCGGAGAAAATGGCGTTTGCATGAAGGAGAAATTATTATATAACTGCAAATTCAAACGATCTATTATTTTTTTTTTACCGGGGTGGGGGGGGGGGGGGGGGAGGGGGGTGTTAAATCTAACATCCGTTAAAAGTCAAGTACTATCATGTTCATTTATTTGCGTTCAATAATCTCGAATAATTTCTCGATTTATCATGATGTTTTCAAAAAGTCGTCTCGTTTAAAGGCTGGACACTTGTATCGACTGCACGAGGGAGACATCATTGACCTACTCTACATTAAAACTCCTTACTAGACGACAAAATTTTAGACTAGCCTTTATCGAAAGCATTTGCAGACGAAAAATATGATTTAAACAGAATAATGGAATGTGTTTTTCAAAGAATAGAAAACATTGTAGAAATGGGTGAAAATGCTGGTTACCAGCATTTTCTTCTTTTTTTTGTCCACTAATATTATTTTTAAAAAAGCCTTCTATTTCATGACTCGTTAAAACTCGGAATTGTTTGGTAAAGCCTCAGAATGGATTGATTTTTGAGTTGAAAATTTAACCTTCATTAAATGCCTAGTATTGCCATAAACTTATCTTTAAAACAGTTATCTTGATACTATGACAGTACATTCTCTTTATCCGTGATATTAATTGCACCAATAAATTTGTTAAACCTTTACCAAATGTTCTCCAGTTTAACGACCCTGATAAAAAGGGCTTTTTGAAACTATTGTGAGAAAAGGAGGAATTGCTGTTAACCAGCTTCTTTTCCTTTTCACCCAATGTTTTCTACCCACTTAAAGACAAATACCATCATGTATGCCACATTTGATTTTTCGTACGCCAAGGTTGTCAATTTGGACAAGTCCAAAAACGTGTACTCTGGTAAAGAATTAAGCTTATTAATAATAATGACAGCATTCGATAATGTAGATCTGATATTAACAGAACCTTTAGGCTGCTAAGCGCTACTCTCTGACCTTTTGCGGACAGTGTAGATCAAGATCAGACTGCACAGAATGTGCAGTGGATCTACACTGTCCGATAAGGAGATATTTTTCATCAAAACAACTTTGAAATAGCAATGTTGAGGTTTTTACTATCGGCTTGAAAGATTTATTAAATTTATTTAGCAGTATAGGGGCTAATACAACCATTTTTCAGATACAATATACGTTTGATCTGATAAGTAACGACGGATGTTTGGGACAAGCGTATACTAGGAGAGATTTGTGTAGGGCCAGACCATCGGTCTCTTACAATAGAGGATTAGGGTTTGAATCCCGTGATGGGCAGGGTCGACCTTTGAAGGTATGTACATCACGGCTCGAGCACTGGTTAAACTGACTCATGAAATTTCAAAAAATGCGTGGAGAATAAAAAAAATGACGTTTTTTACTCATCGGAAAAACGGTGTAGTAGCATGTATAAATGCTCGTATGAATTGACCATTTATCCATCCGTCCGTCCGTCCGTTTCTCCGTCCGTCTGTCTGCCTGACCGTCCGTCCGTCCGTCCGCCCATCCATCCATCCATCCATTCTGTCACAGCAGACATCTTCATGTTCATAAAATATTCCCTTCGGCGGGAAAAATGCAACTCATCATCAATTGCTAGAATAAAGTCTACATCAAACAAAAATAATAATACCATCTTTTTTTTATATCGATAAACTCCGTGCTCAACATTTTGTTTCGCCGTTTCTAATCTTCTCTTCACAGACTTTTTTTATCATCAGCCAGATTAATTAGCGGGTAAATCACGCTGTGACCCCTGGGATCAGCTCGGGCTCTCAGATGGGCATTTATGGCGTATTTACTATACAGTAATGGCTGGGAGTAGACCAAAACACAGATAAAACCATTTGCAGTAGCAATATAATACGGTAGTATAACAGGAGAAATTTCTATAGGAAAAAACGGGAACGTACTATTGACAATGTTTTCCAGATGTATTTCTTACTGTTTAATAGTTTCACTGTTTTTGTGCCAAAGGCTAAGTTTTGAACCTTTGCGGACGGTATAGATCAAGATGAGATTGCACAGAAAGTGCAGTCTGATCTTGGATCTACACCGTCCGTTTGTTTAGTAAAACATATATGATACAATATTTCCGATTTTAAATAGGAATGTATTCCCTGTTTAATGCGATATGCGAGGCAATGTGCCCATAGTTACAGCCCAAGCTGTATTAGGCAAGCACCTCAGGGACACTGAAACAGTGCTCGTCTAAGAAAGGTGCTTGCTTAGTACAGGTACATATCTAAAATGAACCATGCTCTGTGAAAAGGGGGCTTATGCATCTGCAAAAAAAGCATCGACACATATCAGCCTGCGCAGTCCGCGCAGGCTGATATGTGCCGAAACTTTTTGCTAATGGTGAATGTCTGCGAAGGACAAGTGTACCTCTTGATTCATTTGGTTATTAGAAAAACTGAATTTCATGGATCCATACCTACGTGATGACTTGCTTGGTATTATGCGCCAGGAAGATGCATTAAGCGCCCCTTTTGCTGGAGCATGGCTCAAATATTTATCTTCTAGGAGAACTTATTATGCAAGCTTAGTATACATGTAAGGGACTCGCTTAACCCATTTACTAAACAATCCTGTGTTTCAATAACCCTGAGGGTGAAGACTTGAAAACGCTGTGGGGAAAGGTGAATTTCTTTCTCATTTTTTCTACAATGTTATCTACCCTATCAAAGATTAAACTCCGTCATTTAAGACATATCGTTCATGCTCTGTGAAAAAGGGGACTTAATCCATCTGCATAAAGTATCGACCCATGTCAGCCTACGCAGTCCGTCGAGGCTGACATGGTACGAAACTTTTTGCTATTTATAAATTTTATGCATGTCCGAGGACCATTCTACCCGTATATTTAGCTAGTTGTAAGACTAAGGAGATTTTATTGATCAATAGTTATAATATAATATCATATTAATTCAGAGCTCCAGATAAGTGGGAGAGATGGCATTCTAAATCCATTATTTCTCTTCCAAACCCTATGTTGTGGGTACTCATTAGAATCGTCTCCGTGAGACGATTCTAATGAGTACCCATAACATAGGGTTTAGTGGAGTATAAATAATATTTTCAATTTTGAAATCAAAATCACTCCCTCTATCTGGAGCTCTGAATATTATGATGTCTTGTTTTTGTATACTGTGTTAAAGAGATGCATTAAGCCCCCTTTTGCCAGAGGCTGGCTCATATATTATAAGTCGACTGCGACTGCTTTCAATTCTGACGAGTCTAAAATATCTGGTCGATAGAGTTAATAGAAGTTACATGTACCATTAAGACAGGGGTTTACATGTCGCGTATTATGGGCCGGCGGCCTCAAATACTCAATAAAAGATTGAAACCATAAAACTGGTTGCTATATTTTAATTCTCCTATTTAGCTGTGGTTTTCTCTTTTTTACAGGAAAGCGAAGTCTGCCTGGTTGTAAGAA
The DNA here is from genome assembly GCA_945859785.2 of Tridacna gigas. NCBI lineage: Eukaryota > Metazoa > Mollusca > Bivalvia > Cardiida > Cardiidae > Tridacna > Tridacna gigas. Next base: position 6,982,893 of record OX244032.2, read on the forward strand.
ATATCTTGGCATGAGAAGACACATTAATATTAATTCTGGTGTCATAAAAGCGGGTGACTTCATTATAACAGAAAAATGTGAGAATTATCACAAGAAAACCATGGAAACATCAGGAAAGAATTATTTCGGTCGTTAAGATGCTTCATTACGTGTACTCAACGGTTATAATTCCGTTAACCCTTTTCCAGGACTTTGTTTACAACGTCCATGCTCAAATTAAAAACTTTAACAACATTTTTCTCCGGCAAACCTAGGACTTAATTTTAATCTTTCACCCTTAAACCTTGGACTTTATGTTCATTTTTTAACATCAAACTTGGGATTACATTCTTATTTTTCTCCCTTGAACCCAGGACTTAATCTACATTTTCACCCTAAAACCCAGGACTTAACCCTTAGGCTTCTAAGCGCGACTCATTGATCTTTGGCGGACAGTGTAGATCAAGATCAGACTGTACAGAACGTGCAGTCTGATCTTTGATCTACACTGTCCGATTAGGAGATATCTTTCCTCCAAAAATACTTTTGCAATAGGAAAATTTGGGTTTATACTATTGGTTCGAAAGTTTCACTTTATTTAGCAGGATAAGGCTTAATTCCTCAAACCTAGGACTTTATTTACATTTTCACCATCATCACAGGAATTAATTTACTTTTTTTCACCAGCAAACCAAGGACTTTTTTTTCATTTTCACCAGCAAACCACGGACTTTTTTTTTTCAATTTCACCAGCAAACCAAGGACTTATTTTTCATTTTTCATCAGCAAACCAGACTTACTTTTCAGTTTCACCAGCAAGCCAAGGACTTTTTTTCATTTTCACAAGCAAACCAAGGGCTTATTTTTCATTTTCACCAGCAAACCAAAGACTTACTTTTCATTTTTCACCAGTAAGCCAAGGACTTATTTTTCATTTTTCACCGGCAAACCAAGGACTTATTTCTCATTGTTCAACGACAAGGTTCATTTTCTTTATCATTTTTACATCTTCTATATTAAATAACCCTTATGCCGCTAAGCGCGATTTTGGGACCTTTTGCGGATAGTGTAGATCAAGATCAGACTGCACAGAGCGTCCAGTCTGACCGTGGATCTACACTGTCCGATAAGGAGATATTTCAATCCCAAAAATAACAACATTTTGGGTATTACAATAGACTTGAAGGTATCATTTAACCCTTTATCAAATAACAAAATTTTAGACTAGTCCAAATTGAAAGCATTTGCAGACGACGAAAAAAAATGTGACTGAAAATTTGAAATTTGTCTTTGGAAAGGTAGAAAACATTGTGGGAAAAGGAGAAAATGCTGGTTACCAGCATTTTCTCTTTTTCCCACAATGTTTTCAAAAGGCTTTTTCATCAGGGTCGTTAAAAGTCGGGATTGTGTGGTAAAGGGTTAACTTATTCACCAGGACAACGGTTAACCCTTTCCCAAACAATCCCTAGCTTTCACGACCCTGGGAAAGAATACTTTTGAAAACATTGTGGGAAAAGGAGAAAATACTGGTACCCAGCATTTTCTCCTTTTCCCACAATGTTTTTCACCCTATCAGAGAGCTTAGGCTCATTTGTTCCGACTCTGAATTTGTCGTTTGCAGATGTTTTGAATTTGAAAGACTGTAAAATTGGTCGTTTGGGAAAGGGTTAAATATCTCAAAGAAATGATGCCTATTGTGTCACTGCAACAACCAAGGACCACATTCACCAACTATTCTATACTCAATTCTCATTTTTAAGCACAAAAACTCGGCCAATCAGAGGGCTAGGTTTTGAATTTAGGAATTGTTCAATATTCGAAATGTTTGGTAAAAACAGGTCTGGAGGTTTTAAAATGAAATGGATAAAGTATTGAAAAACTCGACTGAAGGGAAAAAATAATCTTTTTGCTGAGCTCGTGAATTTCTCTTTAAATGTCTTTCCCACTCACCATGTTTAATACAGCGAAATGATGGCATCAATGAAGCAGAAATGGATTAAGATTCATAAAATCGCTAATAGAGTCTGAATGAATTCAAAATTATAATGCTGTTTCGACACGGAATGCTTTCCGCCTTGTCGCACACCAAAACCATCCCCGTCATATCTTAAAAATAAAGAAATCGCGTCAACTGTTCAATATATAGAACTTCTTTGCATTAAAGCTACTTAAAATTGTTAAAAATGGAGTTTGAGATTAAAAAAAAAAAAATGAAATTTGACATGTTGTAAATAAATATGAGCCATGCTCTGTGAAATGGAGGTTTAATGCATCAGTGAAAAGTATCGACCCAGCTCAGCCTGTGCAGTCCGCGCAGGCTGACCTGGGCCGAAAGTTTTCGTTACCGGTCATTTTTTTTTTGTATGTCAAAGGACAATTCCACCTTATATTATAGTTGGTTGTTAGACAAAATGGGTTTTTATGGATCCCTAATCACGTGACGACTTTCTTGGTATTATGCCTCACGGAGATGCACTAAGCCCCATTTTCACAGAGCATGGCTCATATAATTTGGACGAGACTATTCACTCTTACACAAAAGTGTCGTTCCTGGGATTTGGACTCGCCATCTTCAGAAAAATAAAATGGTGCAGTTAGATCTTGGATCTAACTTATCCAATGCAGGGATATTTTTATCCGGCGAATACAATCGCACTATTTAGGCACTTCTCTTTGGCCAGAAATGTGCACTTAACCTATTAACCCTTTACCACACAATCCCGACTTTTAACGACCCTGAGGAAGAAGGCCTTTGAAAACATTGTGGGGAAAGGAGAAAATGCTGGTAACCAGCATTTTCTCCTTTTCCCACAATGTTTTCTACGCTATCAGGGACAGATCTTGCTATTTTGTCACATCTAATTTGTCGTCTGCAAATGCTATCAATTTGGACCAGTCTAAAATTTTGTCGTATAGTAAAGAGTCAAGCAGCATAAGGGATAATTTTAATTGTCATACATCGGTTTCTCATGACTGATTAGCATTATGATTATGACAGAAAGTCGCCCACCTCGACCAACAAATACTCGTTTCCCTTAAATGCACTGCTCTTTTGAAGACGAGTCTAAGCTGTTCACAATATTTCACAAGGACTTAACTTGTTTTTTTGATAGCCTGTCTTCAGCTACGTAATGCTTACAAAAAAAAAAAAGGGGGGGGGGGGCGAAATGAGCTTCCTTGCATATCATTCTTTTCCTAAGACAAATGATGCACACATCAATAACTAATCGTGTTTGTAGGCTAGCCACCACAAAAATTATAAATATTTCTTCCGATAATTCAGATTATTACTAAATACTCATACTCTTGCGGTATAAATTTAATTCTAAAATACTCATGCTGTTCCCCAAATACCTTAAAAATGGTTAACACAGCAAAACCACTTTCCCAAAACAGTTTCCAATTCAAGCGTTAAATATATTACATCGCATTCAGTCTAAGTAAATTTATACACACACTGCGAACTACTGAATGGTTTTCAATTCAAAAGAAAATTATTTCAGTATTTTTTTTTTGTGCGAAAATGTATACTATTTAAATAAACCTAATGCTCGCATAAGATTATGGCTTTATGAGAGTGGGCTTGCTTCATGTTTCATTAAACATAGCACCTTATCAATATTCCTCCTCACTTTCGTCCCTTAAATCTCTTTACAACAATTTCAATGATCATGTAATTTTTGTAATTTGTATTAAACTTAATTGCTTTTGCGGACAGTGTATACTAGTACCAGACGGGACAGAACGTGCTGTCAAACTCTGTACCTGCATTGTTTCATATTTTTGACATACTTTGTCAGAAACGGTCTTTACATTACAAAGCTTGAATATTTGTAACTGAATATAACTGTATACTTTGTTTATTCAGGAATCTAAGGGATAAACTATCTTCCAAAATAAGCTGTAAACTATTATCTAGGCAACCCGCGGAGTACATAGGAGGTAGGGATTACCTTACCACGATCTACAAGTACCTTATTTTGAAATTGGTGATGAAATCCGTTACGGCATAAATGCGAGTATTGAATCACTTGAAGAATGTTTTATTCCTCCTCAAAAAATACCTATTTCAATGTAAGACTCCCGATAAACAGCAAATCCTTTTAACCCCACTGCCAGAAAGAATCTTGCTCTAAGTACTTCCAGTACTTTCATATTAGAAGTCAAATAGGTTATCGAGTATTCCCCTCGTCATCCGTTTACTCTATGGGCCTACTTCTTTAAATTTTTGGGTGGAATGATTCCTGCAGACTTTTTTCTTTTCGTGCAGCAGACCACTGTTATAAATATTGTGAGAAAAACAGAAATGGCTCGGAAAATGGTTTTGCCCAATTCTATCAGAAGCAGTTATCATGTAAACCTTAATTTTTTTTGATAACCAAAATTTTACATGAATATTTTCAAAATTGTCTGCTGCAAGTTCGCTCTGGGAGATGAGGGTAGACAGCTTAACTCTTTACCAAACGACAAAATTTCAGACTGGTCCAAATTGAAAGAATTTTGCAGGAGATAAATCAAATATGGCTCAAACTTGAAATTTGTTTTGTAAAGGGTAGAAAACATTGTGGGAAAAGGAGAAAATGCTGGTTACCAGCATTTTCTCCTTTTCCCACAATGTTTTCAAAAGGGGTTTCCTTCAGGGTCGTTAAAAGTCGGGATTGTGTGGTAAAGGGTTAAGTAAAGGGTTAATATTGAAGGCCTAGTATGAGGTTCCCTTGCACATTAGAAACTCTGTTAAAGTTGTGTAATCAGTGGAAATTTTAATTTACTGCTGGTTGTATCTATTCAGCGAAATCATCTCTCAATGAATTGATAAGAAACAACCTTTTCAGCGCCATAGGCGAAAACAGGGATTTTGATCAAGACATAGATCAAGATTAGACTGCGCTGAATACGCAGTCTGATCTTGATCTATTCCGTCCTCTTGTTAAGTCAAGCCCATAGTTAAAAGACGTTCTCAGTTTCAGCGAATTGTTTTTTCAACCGTCAAAAGAGGTCGAGTTTACTTACTCTGCACTGAAAGGGTGAACCTGGCGCTGCTGAATAAACGAGTCCGATACGTTCAATTCGCAGGAACAATAAACTGCAGTTTTTAAACCCGTTTCAGCCACGTTACCTCACAAAATATTTGACAGTGTGGTTCAGTTATCAAATTTCACATTCGGTCTGAATGTGGTAATGGCCTATGCTTAAATGGCTTTTTTTGTTCATGTTCAAAGATAGGAATTTCAAAACTATATAATCTATTATAATTATGAAACTCAAAACACCTTATGTAGATTTTTTCCCCCAATTTTAGAGGTTTTCTTTCATACCTCTATTCAAAGCAAAGTCTTTATTTTTGTTTAAGTTACGATATGTATTTTAAACAGTAATGAAAGATAAAACTTGAGCAAGAACTCGGTTGAAAAGGGGCTAAATTGAACACAAGCTTCACACTGTCCTCAAAAGCACCATGTAGTGCTCTGCATCTTAAGGGTAAAACTAGAATAAAGTAAACATTTAATTCCCTTCTTTCAACGTTACCTCTCGCCCCATACAAGCTTTAGCACAAATCCACTTTTCAGGACTTTCAGTCCTTTGATTTTTAAACATCTCGCACTCCGACAGTTTTACTGCCGGCGACCGTTTACAAAAATCTATCTATCCATAGAATAGGTCCTCGCTGAGGGGTTTAACACATCCCTTACCATGGGAACCTGAAGTAGCCTTTGCAGACTACCTGTAGTAGCATTCGGCATACCTCGGATGATCCGGTGATCCAATCCCTCGGCTGTATCACGTAGCTTGATATGCACCTACACGGTACAATTCGCACATCTCCGGAAGCACACCGCTTTACTGTTATTAAAATTGTAAGGCTCCTCTTTAAAAAGAAAACATGAGTAAATTTTCTATCGTTATCTTTCTAAGAATATTTCAGTCGGCAAACAGTTTTTACATTCATTCTTTAGCATAGTTTATCAATTCCGTTGGGAGCTTTCATCGACAGATCGATAGAAGTGAATAACTTCATCGTGGTTGTACATGTCGTTGCTAAGCGATCTACAGGGGTGCCGCCATGTTTAAGATCATGTGATTCGTAGTTCAAAATGGAAGCCTCCTTTATACGGACGAGGTTACATGTAGGTACGGAATCGGCCGAGTTGTGACGAGTGCCTGTAGTAGATCAAGATCAGACTTCAAAGCAAGTGGATTATCGTCTTATTTTTGATTTACACCGCTCGCTACCTGGTTCTGAACTTCCCCCATGAAGTCTCTTTATTTGCATTGGATTTTTAAAGACTTAGTTATTTATTTCGCACTGAACGGTTTAACCCTTAACCTCCTAAATGACTTAAAAGAAACTTTCAAGCCGATAATACAAACATGAATTTGGCTATTTCAAAGTTACTTTTTAGGAAAAATTATCTCACGTTCAGTGTGCAACCTAACGGTTTAGTTTGGGAAAATTCGACAGTCATACTGAAAAAAAAAAAACCCACTCTTACACGCCGTTAACATCGACACCCTAACAAAGCTAATTCTAAACAAAGTACCTTTTCAACTGCAAGTTATGCGCAAATCCATACGTTAGATAAACAATTTAATGACAGCTGCATGGAGCGGCGAAGGACTACTTTCTTGGTGTCCCACTGAACGTAGAACTTCTTCCTTGGTATCCCAATTGTAAGACTGATCATAAGATCTTCTATGTAACACGTACCATCATGTTACTCAATAATGTTACACGTTACTCAGTAGTGGCTGTTGTCTATAAAATCGGAAAATGGCAAATGCAAGACAATCTACGTAAATCTGATTGCCTATTTCCGTATATAAACGGCACCGAAAATACCCGAACACAGTCATACTTTTTGGTACGTACCACGCTTAGTTCCAATAAAATACTCCGGTCCCTTGCGCTACGAACTACAGAGATTTTACTGTACCTGAGATCTAGATCAGATGCCGTAAGTCGCGGTGTCTTCTTCGATTCTGAAGTACGTGATATATGAATCAGTTTACTTTGATATTTAGCATGGAGTATGTGCTTTAAAGGTAAAGAGAAGATGATGGCCCCAAAATATGGCAAATGTCACTTACTGGTGATCTTTAACCGTTACAGCGAGAAGCACAACCTTAGTTAATGATGACGACAATTGTGATAAAAATTAGCTACCGACCGACCGACCGGCCGGCCGGCCGGCCAGCCAGCCAGCCAGTCAGTCAGTCAGTCAGTCAGTCAGTCAATCAATCAATCAATCAATTAATCAATAGTTTACTCCCTCCAAAAAGAAAAACGCTGTAAATCAATAAAGATCGTTCCTACTGTTGACTCTATAAATAGATGTTATTTTTCGTAACTGATACTGACAAAAAGGGCATTCCAGTAATATCTGATAGCAAACATATTAAATGTTAACGACTTTTTAACTGTTTCAGCTCAAAGATAATAATTAACTTAGATATGAAATTTCGTCTGTAAAAAATGGTGGCGAAGTGCAGAACAGGCAAATAATTTATGACAAAACAATAAATTGGCTTTCACACAGCAGTTATCTGATATTCTGAATTTCATTACGTTTTGAATTGCCGATAATAAAAGGCAACGATCGAAAGCAAAGAGCAGAAAAGCTCTTTCTCTGATTTCAAAGGGGCTTCCATTTTTTTTTTTTCATCTGCTAAATGAATAAAAGAAATTATGTTGTATTGTATTTTATACTTCGTATTGTACTTAAAGTTTCTGTCAATAAAATTTCAATGACTTCCGCTCTGAGTAACTCATAAGACATCAAGCAGCGAAGTCAAGATAAGGGGGGAGGGGCGAGCTGAATTAACCAATTATTTCACTTGTAAATCTGAATTATGGATTCCAAGACTAGTCATCTGATTGGCTGGGACAGAAAGTCCCGGCCAATCAGATAGCAAATGTTGAGAAATCAAAATCAAAACTAAAGGTTTAAAACTATTGGTATATAATACCACGCATTGTACATTCTGGGCATTATGTGGATTTAACCTCTTTATCCGTAACAGCAAATTGTTTCTGTTATCGTAAGGGTCAACTCTTTAGCAGACGACAAAGTGTCAGACTCGTCCTAATTAAAAGCGTTTGCAGACGACAAAATAAAAGTGGCCCCAATAGTGGATTTTTTTCTTGAAATGATAAAAAAAAAAACATAGTGGGAAAAGGAGAAAATGAACCAGCATTTTCGCGTTTTCCCACAATGTTTTCAGAAACCCTTTTCCTCATGCAGGGGCGTTAAAATATTGGATTGTTTGATGAAAGGTTAGATCAATTTTCTCCCGGTTCTTTATTAAAGCGGTCATCATTCCATATATATTGCAATTTCAGATTATTTGGCAAAAGAAAGCGATCTAACTCTCTGTATAATAAAAAAAATCTAATCAATCACAGGTTAACGCTAGAATGAAAAGCAAACACTAGATATAATGAGAATGACACTCATTTGTCCACGTTTACAACAATTCCAGTGAACTGGTCCAGGCCTATATTGGCTCTCAGCATTACAGTGCTAATAAACATTATTTACATTAAAGTGTTGAACTTGTGGCTGTTTTAAATTAATTTTCCTTTTTATAAACTACCACTCATTAGTGTTGTACAACAACAACAACAACAAGAGGGCCATGATGGCCCTGTATCGCTCCACTGTAAAGTTTGGTCAAAATTGGAAGAGTGGTTTCAATGAAAAAGATGGAACAATCTTGGTAGAAGTCTACAATATGAATCGGCATGCCAAATTTTTATAGCCCTTGGCCTTACAGTAAGGATGAAAAAAAGATATCTTAAGTTTTCACTAAGTAAGCCTATCTAAAATTTGTGAACCGTGGAGTGGGACAAATTTTGATCCCAAGGCTCAAAACATGCCAAATTTGTTAGTCCTATGCTTTATGGTTAGAAACAAGAAGATTGTCGAGAAGTCTTCACTGTATAAGCCCTTATAAAACTTTGACACCAGGGCTACAGTCGGACTAAATGGGGAATATGTGCATTAGAAGAATAACATGCCAAATTTGGGAGCCCTAAGCCTTATGGCTATGTACACCAAGATTTAAAAGTTTTCTCTATATAAGCCCATGTAAATCTTGTGAACCTCCCCCCCCACCCCCACCCCCCTGCATGAGGCCAAATTGAGCCCAGGACTGTAATTTGGGCACTTTTGGTAGACCCCAACTAGATCAAGCTAAATGCAAAATTTGGTAGCTCTAGGCCTTATGGCTAGGTACAGGAAGATTTCTTAAGTTGTCACTATGTAAGCCCATGTAAAACTTGTGACCCCTGCGGCGGGGCCAATTTTGATCCCAGGGCTAAAATTTTGGCCTACTTTGTAGAGGCCCACTGGATAAAGCTACATGCAAAATTTGGTAGCTCTAGGCCTTATGGCTAGGTACAGAAAGATTTTTAAAGTTTTCTCTATATAAGCCTATGTAAAACTTGTGACCCCTGGGGCAGAGCCAATTTTGACCCCAGGGCTATAATTTGAAGACACATGATAGAGGTCTACTACATAAAGCTACATGCTAAATTTGGTAACCCTATGCCTTATGGTTTCAGGCAAGAAGATTTTTAAAGATTTCCAATATTTTCAGTTTTGTTGCCATGGCAACCAGATTTTTTGAAGGAATCAAGTTCTTTCAAGAAATTCTGAAGAGGACCATGGCAGGATCATTTCTGTGAAGTTTCATGAAAATTGAATGGGTAGTTTCAGAGGAGAAGATGTTTGAAATAAGAGTTAACGCACGGACGGACGGACGCACGGACGGACGGACGGACTGACGCACGGACGGACGCACGGACGCACGACGGACACCGGGCCATGACATAAGCCCGCTGGCCTTCGGCCAGTGGAGCTAACAACGACAACAACAACAATATTGTTGTGAGGTATTTCCGGCAAACGCTTCAGGAAAATGCCCTTAAAAAGCTCGTGTGGTAGTTCTGGTAGGTAGTAAGTATGCTTCTACATGTAAATACAAGGTCATTTTCTTGCTCCAATAAATCTAAAACATCTAAACTCGAAAAGATTCCCTTAATTATTCGCCAACATATCTAGTCTGGATTACTTGCTCCTAACACTACGTTATCGGGTCAGGCAAAGCGCTATAAAGGCGGCCTCCATAGCGGTGTCAGGCGTTCCCCTATATGTTTTCCTGTTTTCCACAATTTCATGTGATCCAGTTTGATTAATGAAAAATGAGACCAGTCTTGTATAAGACATCCATTAACGAATCTGAAACGTGCTGTTGGCGTATTGTTTCAATATAAATTTGACTGTGAATCATTTTAAAAGTAGCCCTACTTTCGGACGTTATGTAGGTCCATTGACGTTTCGGATACTCAAAGTATTTTTGATATGTAAATTTTCTGGCAAAATTAGAATGATCATCAAAAGAACTTACTGCCATTACTTACTGCAACCATTCTGTTTTGAATTCAGCCTACAGCCCGATCTGATCAAGTAAAGACACAATATCCCGTTACCTCTGCATATTACCAACGGGGGCCGCCATTATTGCACTTTGCCTGACGTACTTTTGAAGTATGACAGGGTACCAGACAACATCTCTAGCTATACAAAGGAGAAATGCTTCCCCTATGGGCATAAATGTGATGACTAACAAACCGGCGGGGCTCTATAAAGGAGAAATGCTTCCCCTATGGTCACAATGTGATGACTGTAACAAACCGGCGTGGTTTGTCGAAAAACATTTTGGTCGGTACAAAATAACCTAACCCCTTTAAGATATTTGACATACCAGACCGCTGGTGAGACTCGTCAAAACGAATCATGACGTCATTATCTCTGACAGGAAGTACAATGTCAGTGGCATTTACAAACCGTTTGTAATACTCGGGGGTAATTAGGTTATCTACATAAGCGATAACAGCGGAAGTAGATTTTCACCCATTGTGAATTGTGTTTACGTGTGCCAAGTCTCGTTTGCTTGTTACCTTTCGAACAATATTTTTCTTTTACGGACAAAAGTCTGAAAATCACATTATCTAATATGATGAAAATTAAAGTCTAAAGCCTGAGAAATATCGGGACAAAGGAAAACTCTCTCATCATGGGAAACTTCTCTTTCTGCCACAATATTTTCTGGAATATTTTTTTTCTGCAAGACGTGAAATGTCATCTACCCCAGAGAAAGTGTTACCCTTTTCTGAGTGACAAATATTCAAACTCGTCAATATTGAATGCATTTGCGCCCGATGCGACACTGAGTGTGGCTTTAATATTCGAACTAATCTTTTACTGGATAGAAAGCATTGTTGGAAATGGGGAAAATGCTAGTTACCAGCATTTTCTGCTTTTCCCACAATGTTTTCAAAAACTTATTTCTTCTGGGTCGTTAAAACTCTGGATTGTTTGGAAAAGGGTTAAACAACATGGCATATTATGCCTACCTGACTTCAATGATGAAAAAGACGGATGCACCATTTTGTCAGGGGAAGACATTTTAGTAAATTATCTAGCACGGCAGGGTTCTTCCTTTTTTTCTTCTATCCACTTCAATGAACATAAGATTCCATCAAGTCTTTTCTTTTATATGTTCTCTGAATATAACGGATTCTAACGTTGTATTGTTCACTTCCGATGCCTACATTGCTTTTAATAATATGACTCGCGTTCTTTGAGACGGAAGTTTCATGCATCTGCAGAAAGTATCGACCCATGCCAGCCTGCCCAGTCCGCGCAGGCCGAGCTGGATCAAACCATTTTGCTATCGGTACATTTTCTGCGCATCAAAGGATCTTTTTTACCTCATGACACAGCCGGTTTTCAACAAAATGCATACATCATTATTATGCGACGATTTGCTTCGTATAATGATTGACAAAGATGCCTTGAAGCCCTTACACCAAGAGTGCTGCATATATATGATGTATATAAAGACGCCAAAAACACTTACTGTGCAAAAGAGGGAGAAAGAGAGAACTGATGTAATCAAAAGCGCACTTTTTATGAGTCTCAACAGCTGGAGATAGAAAGTCTTTGTAGAAGGATCAAATTTGCTGAATATTCTTGCGTTATGTATGATGTATATGAGGCATACTCTGTCGATAGGGGGCTCAATGCATTTACAAAAAAGTATCGACCCAGGTCAGCCTGCGCAGTACGCGCAGGCTGACCTGGGCCGAAACTTTTTGCTATTGGTCAAATTTCTGCATGTCAAAGGACCATCTTACGATTCAATCGGTTTTTATACAAAATGGATTTTATGGATCCATGATTATGTGATTACTTGCCTGGTATCATCCATCACGGAGATGCATTTAACACCCTTTTGCCAGCACATGGCCCATATACTCTTGGTAGCATTGCTCCGCCTCCACCCCCCCCCCCCCCCACAAATGTGGGAGAGAACTACAACATTAAAAGGTGCAGACTTTTTATGAATCTCAACAGCGGGAGATAGAAACAAGAGCAAATTACTTCACGTAAGCTGTCTTCGACAAGGTGTAAAACTGTAGATGGGTCAAGTTTACTGAATATTGCAGCGTAATGTATAAGATGCATGTATCCCATACGGAAACCCGTTCTTTCGCCTAGAAAAAATAAAATTTGTTGGAAGCGATGTTCAAGATAAGAATGTAAGCACTTTGCATTATGACTGTCGGCTAATGCACATGAGATTGTGCTCAGCATCCTCTTGTGTTTTGATATTGATCCATGCCGACATTCGGCATACCTCGGGTGATCCAATCCCTCGGCTGTATCACGTAGCTTGATATGCACCTACACGGTACATTTTTCACATCTCCGGAAGCACACTGCTTTACCGTTATTGAAATTGTAAGGCTCCTATTTAGAAAGAACGCATGAGTAAATTTTCTATCGTTATCTTTCTAAGAGTATTTCAGTCGGCAAACAGTTTGTACATTCAAGTTTTAGCATGGTTTATCAATTCCGTTAGGAGCTTTCATCGACAGATCGATAGAAGTGAATAACTTCACAGTGGTTGTTCATGTCGTTGCTAAGCGATCTACAGGGGCGCCGCCATGTTTAAGATCATGTGATTGGTAGTTCAAAATGGAAGCCTCCCTTACACAGACGAGGTTAGATGTAGGTACGGAATCGGCCGAGTTGTGACGAGTGCGTTAGATGTAGGTACGGAATCGGCCGAGTTGTGACGAGTGCCATGCCGAATGATAAAGTACTTGCACAACCAAATGCGACTACACAGTTAAGAAAAGTTAAATCTGAGTCATGCTCTGGCCAAAGGGGACTTAATGCATCTCTATGATACATGATACCAAGCAAGTCATCACAGTATTATACATCCCTAAAATCCGTTTTGTATAACAACCTACTGAATCATGCGGGTACAAACTGATGCTTTGGCATGCTGAAAATTGACCAAAAGCAAAATGTTTCGGCCCAGGTCAGCCTGCGCGGTCTGCGCAGGCTGACCTGGATCGATACGTTTTGTAGATGCATTAAGCCACTTTTTCACAGAGCATGGCTCATTTGTTTTTATCAATGCATGAAGTTGTCTTGTACTTGGAGTCACGTGTCTCCGATTAGAAAACAATTTAACCCCATAGAGGTTACAATTTTACTTTCTTCCAGCCGTTAAACTGCTGAAATGTGAAACTGACCTCTTTAAAATAAAGTCCAGTAAGACTGCCCATTCTGTGAAAAGGTATACATGTATTTTCTTTTTAACAGTTGTCAAAGCGTTAAGTAGTTGTTTTGGTTAGACACTGTTGACCAATGTAAACATTTTAATATGTAAGCGAGATAAATATAAAATGTATGAATATTTGCTTTAAAAAAAAAACAACCACCACAAATTTTCTTATTTCAGCTTTTTTTTATCGGTCAAAATATCCTAACAAATTATGGGAACAATAGACAATTTGAAGAAATCTTATCTTGATCTACATATTCAACCTAAGCAAGTAAAATCGCATTTGGTGGTTAACATTTAAAGTTTTTGACTGAAGAAGCTTGATCTGTAAAGCAAGTGCGAAAGATTAAACAAGAAATATCTTTAAAAAAGATGGACGGAGTGAGAGGAAGCGGAAAATGAATATTTAAACCCTTTTTATTGTGGCTAGAACTGAAGAAAAATAGTAAATAAAAATTAACCCCGACAGCAATTGTCTCGTTTTACTCATTTTTCTTCTATTCTGTTGAAAAAGAGGAATTTTCAATACGGTATAGTACGATATATTTTCGAGATTACATGTTATTCCAAATCATAGTTGAAAAAGGAAAAAGTGTTAAAATTTTACGAACACACATAAGCATCGCATAACGATTTGGTAAACCCATCCAAGCACTAACCTTAGTGTGCGTCGCTTAACTTCATCAGAGAGCCGCGCATCATACCGTAGTGCTGTGACAGCTAACTTGAACATTTACTGCGCAGGGTTCCGACGAATAAACATGTGCACATTTTTTCACCAATCGCAAGTTACCGTCTATTCATTCGATTTCATTATGTAGCAAGTAGTGGGTCAAAATCCAGCGCATTCAAGCTACGCCGAAAAAAAAAAGCAAATAAACAGTGGGGGTACAAACGTTCCGAACAGGTTGATTCATCTTAACTTGTTGTTTGACATGTTTTATCGCAATAGTTGGCAAGTGCTATTATCAAACGTTAACAATCATGCGAATTTAACAAAAGGTTATCTCTACTGCTATCTTTATCTCTTTGATGTAGGGCTTCCGTAGTATGTAAATCCATGTTGTTATTTATCTGAACACCGCTCTGACAAAAGGGGGTTTAATGCACCTCCGTGATGCATGATACCTGTCAAGTCATCATAAATATTATTATACATCCATAAATTCCACTTTGTATTACAACCGGCTGAATCCTGAGGAGGAATGGTACTTGGAGATGCAGGAAAGTTACTAAAAGCAAAAAGTTTCGATCCAGGTCAGCCTGCGCGGACTGCGCAGGCTGACCTGAATCGATACTTTTTGCAGATACATTGATTCCCCTTTTACTGAGTATGGATCATCTTAATTCCGGCAGTTCTGCTTGCAACAGCGGGATATTTTCCAATGCTGAAAATGTCGGTGAATCGTTGTAAACAAAAAAAAGCAAGTAATTGTTTGGAGCAATACACTAGCTAGTCCGTGACTAGCTCCAAAAGCCGGGATTGGGCAAAGTCTTCCTGACTATAAATTCAACGCCTAGCACTCCTCAAGACAATTTATTTAGCTAGGGGAGGTATATGAAATTATTTAGGAAAAGAAGAAAATGCTTCTAAAATGTTTTCTACCATTTAAAAGACAAATTCCAGCCTTTAAGCAATATTTGAATTCTCGTCTGAAAATGCTTTTAATTTCGAGGGTGCAGAAAATGTTTGTTTTCTGGTAAAGATTTAACCAACAAAACCATGGAGGAACTCCACATCCTGTCGAGAAAACAGCGGTTGTTGGGAAGTTAAGAAATGCATTAATGTGCGGTAAATGAATTACTTGGAAATCTTATGTTGAAATCGTGTGGGGTAGTTGAAATAATTTGTACGTGAGAAACTCACACGTCCGGGCGCTATATTGTAAAAACAATGATAAACATGGCATTTCAAGTGGAAACCTTCGTACAAACTCAGTGAAGATAAAGCATGTTGGGTTCTTTCTTGTGTAAACACTTGAGATCTACGATAGTTTTCTTTGTCAAAGGACAACCTCATTGATTTGATCTCCTCGCGTTTAACACAATTCTAACCATTATTCAAGTTATATCCCTGCGACAGCGCACTATTCCGACCTACAACACTGGAGCTCGATAAGCGGCTCCGGACACTCGAGTAAATATTGCACGCTTTAACATAGTACCGCATGAACACGACCTTTTTCGTCGCGAAGCAGACTGGCTTGAAGCAAGCGTTTCTTAACCCTTTCCCAAACGACAAATTTTGGACTGGTCCAAATTGAAAGAGTTTGCAGACGATAATTTTAAATTTGATGAAAATGGCAGAAAGTTATCAAACAGGGGAGAAAACACTGTGGGAAAAGGAGAAATTGCTCGTTACGAGCAATTTCTCCTTTTCCCACAGTGTTTTCAAAAGACTTGTACTGCAGACACGTGAAAACCAGCGCTTGTTTGGGAAAGGGTTAAGGAGAGATTTCTCTATAAAGTGCAATCTCCATTCCGCCAGATAATTATATCGCACCATGTTTTTGTATTAGGCCTTTATTCGTGCTTGGTCAATTTTTACAAGGAAGTTTAATAGACGTCTGTGGCAAACTTGTTGCAGCAGGTCATGTACCTGTTTACTGGTGGGGCCATGATGGACCACATGGATGGTCGTAGATGACCTAATTTGTTTCTTGAAGTGCATTTATACCGATTCACTCTTTCATTTTCCCCAACAAATGGTCCAATGTCTATCTTGTTACATTGGTTTATCAAGCGTTCGGTGTATTGCAAGTGTAACAAGAAAGAACATTGCGTTACGTACCAACGTTCTTTAACATGTCTGACGCAGACAGCATATTGAGAGTTTGCGTTGAAAACAATGATTCTCCTCTCTGTAAGCAACTTTCCTTGTCTCTACCAGTTTTCAATTATGTTATTCCTCGATTTCTACTGCACAAAATCTTCTTTAAATTTGGATTTTAATCTAACCTGTCTGAAAACCGACACTGAGATGGCATTAAACTGCAGGATTTTTCAACATCAATAATTTCCCCTTTTATACATGTATATATAGGATCTGACATAAATGGGCGTTTGAGATAAAATTCTATTAAACAAATCTAGAAAAATTTACTGAGAGAGCCCTTGGCGAGCTTTATAATTATTTTTTTTTCTGGATGACGATAATAAATAAGAGGGCTATTGTGGCCCTATATCACTTCACTGTCTTTTAAGTAAATTTATCATGCACTTAAATGTATTGACAGAGACATTAAATCATAAAAAGTCTGTATGGCAATATACTTTCATTGAAAAATACCCTATCCCACCCACCCCCTTTCACCCACCCCTACTCATATTTTTTTGCATATGCAATGGTGATGTCCTTGAATACAAGCAGATCTACTTAAGAATCATTCGTACAAAATATCAATGAACTGTAACAAAGAGTGCTTTGATAAGAAGATTTCCAAAACTTTTGCAACATAAAACTTTTTTTTTCAATGGCATAAGTGGTAAAGTTTAGGAACAAAAAAAAAAAAAAAAAAATACAATCCCTATTTCATTATCAAATATTCAACTCATCTGAACATAATATTTTCCACGAAAATAAATCACTCTTACTGAAACTAAACATTTTCTAACCAAAGCCCTTGGATACCCAACACCAATCATGTAATAGTGCAGTTTGAAAATCAAGAGAGGCGATGCTAAAAAATCACACAGTTATGAGCCATGCTGTGTGAAAAGAGGGCATAATGCATAGGCGAAAAGCATCGACTCAGGTCAGCCTGCGCAGTCCGCGCAGGCTGACCTGAGCCGAGACTTTTCGCTATTGGTCAATTTTTGTCTATGTCTAACGACCAGTCTACGTCATGATTAAGTCGTTTGTTGAAATAAGTGGCCATTTTGGATTTATAATTATATAATGTTATGATAGGTATCATGCATCAGGGAGATGCATTAAGCCCCATTTTCACAGTGAATGGCTCTTATGTTATGAGTGAACTGAGGTTACTTCCCTTAATTAGTTTATAAGCTTAAGGCATCGTGACTTTATTGAAGATTTTTTAAAGTTTTCGCTATATAAGCCTTTGTAAACTTTTTAACCCCCCCCCCACCGGGTTATACCCAGGGGTATAGTTCTAACAATTTTGCTGCAAGTCAACTAGATGATGCTACATTAAAAATTTGGCGGATCTAGACTTTACGGTTAGAAACCAGAATATTTTTACCCGTCAATATACCGGTATAAGCCTATGTAAAACTTGTGATCCCCAAGACGGAGGCAATTTTGATCCCAGGGCTATGATTGGGACAATCCATTTGGAGGTCTACTAGATGAAGCTGCATGCGAAATTTGGTAGCCTTATGCCTTGCGGTTAGGAATAAGAATATTTTTCTTAAAATTTCACTAAATAAAGCTTCTGACCCCTGAGGCAGGATTAATTTTGACCATAGGGCTATAATTTGGATAATCTTATAAAAAGGGGTCGACTAGAAAAAAGCTACACACCAAATTTGGTAGCCCTGTGCTTTAGGTTAGGATTGATTGATTGATTGACTGATTGTATGGTGTTTAACGCCGTTTTCAACATTATTTCAGTTATATCACGGCGGCCAGTGCACCTATCCATGCTTTCCTGGAGTTTCTTTTACCAATACTCCGCACAATATTCTTTCCAAGCCAGTGGCAGCTTTCCCTTATAACCATCGTCGAAACAATGGTCACCGGTGAGAGAGGAATGAATCCTGTCGCAATGACTATCATCAATCCTCGGATTGAGAGTGGCCAAGCCGGGGATCGAACCAGCAACCTCCTGTTCTCATGTCCTGAACGCTACCGACTGAGCTACGGGGGCTTGACCACTTTAGGTTAGGAACAAGAAGACTTTTAATGAGTTTACTATATAGTAAAACTTTTTACTCCCAGGGCTGGGCCAATTCTGACCAAAGTTCCGAAGAAGCTGACATATAACTACCTGATTAAAAATCTGAAAATAAAACTAACCTTAGATTGATCAAGATCGTTAATTTCGAAATTTGAACTGACTTTGAAATTTGTGACAGGCGAGTTTTGGAAAAAACAGGCAGGTTTAAAATACTTTAAATATGGCGCCATTTCAGGCTGCTATGACGACATAATTTTGTATCAAAGGCGTGTAAAATAAAATTTGTACTGGCTATATTTCATTGGAAGCAATTGAGGTTATCTGATAAAATGCTATCTCAGTTCACAGTCAAATACCCCATTCACTGACAGGTTTCGTGTACACGCAATGATGTATGTAAACTTAGAAAAAAACAAAAACTGAGTTTGTACACAATTTGCTACTTAAAATCATCAATTAAAATACGGATATCTGTATACTTGCCAATGTATGGGTAAATTGTTGAGTCTCTAAAAATTTATTAACTTTCAATCGAGGGGTACGAAAATATGCGGTAATGTTTCAAAAAACCGTTTGAGCTGTGCTCTGGTAAAAGGGGGCTTAATACATCTCCGTAAGGCATTATATCGAGCAAGGCATTACCTAAATGTGGATTCATAAAATCCATTTTGACAAACAACCAACTAATGCACGAGATAGAATTATTCTTTGACATGCAGAAAATTGAAAAATAACGAAAAGTTTTGGCCCATGTCAGCCAGTCTGACATGGGTCGATACTTTTCGCAAATGCATTAAGCCACCTTTTCACAGAGCATGGCTCATTTGATTTAATGAAAAAGCTAACATTACTCAACATCATCAACGATTTTTCTGAACTTCCAGGAAAAATCGAAACCGAGGGAAACTCGAACTACAACTCGTCACCCCCCCCCCCCCCCAAAAAAAAAGAGAGAGGAAAAAAAACGCATTTAAAAAAGCATATATAAATCAACTTAAATGGAGCATGAAACCAAGTCAGACTGAAATAAATAACTGACAAAAACTGCAAAGCGTTTATATGATACGATTCATTGAAAAGAGTAACTACAATAAAAACCTTATATGTCAAAATTTGCAAAAGCGATCATTCATTTTTCATTCCCGACACAACAATCAGAAAATATAATCCATCATAAGCGACAAAACTTTGCACCCGCTCGTTCTCTGACTCGAAAAATTGCTTGACATTTGAAAAAAAAAATTAACCCTTTGATATGCAAAATGAATTTGTTAAAAACATGAACACCAAATATATCGTTTCAAAAGTTTTTTGCTGAGATCGTCCGCTACAAATATCTCAATCAAATTAGATCAAAGATCTTACTGCACGTTCTGTGCAGTCTGATGTTGATCTACATTGGCCGCAAAATCAAATCAATACTATACTTGGGACAAGACGGATTAATGACGGAAAATAAAACTAATAATATTCTCATCTATCATCCAGACAGGGATATTTATCTGACCATATCCGCAAATCTAACACCTCATTTGGCATTTAGTTTTCGCTGCGTTACTCTGAGTATTCTTCAGTGAAGACTGATAGCATCTGTCGTACTTAAATGTATTATTTTTCTGATGTTGGATTACATTTATAAACCATTGGTTTGGTTTGTATTGCAGTTTAACTCCATTTTAACAGCTCAGGTCAGATCATGGCGGTACATTTATAGACGAAAGCAACCTTTCAGTTGTATACCAAACATTCCCGTATTTCAACAACTCAAAGGAAAAAAAAAGTTTGAAAACATTGAGGGAAAGGGAAAAATGCTGGCAGTCCTTTTAAGGACAAATCTTATCGTTTGATCCATATCTAATTTGTAAATTTGCAAATGCTTTCAACATGGGCAAGTCTAAAACTTTCACGTGTTGTAGAGAATTAAAAATTTTTGTTTCTTGATTTAAATTGGTAAAACTTCAAAAACTATTGACTGGGTACTGAATTAACCCTTTCCCAAACGACATATTTTGGACTGGTCCAAATTAGAAGAGTTTGCAGACAACAATTTTAAATTTGATGAAAATGGCAGAAAGTTATCAAAAAGTGAAGAAAACACTGTGGGAAAAGGAGAAATTGCTCGTTACGAGCAATTTCTCCTTTTCCCACAGTGTTTTCAAAAGACTTGTACTGCAGACACGTGAAAACCAGGGCTTGTTTGGGAAAGAGTTAAGGGTATCAGAGAGAACAGACCCAGAACAGATTGTAAGAAACTCTGTCACTCTTAAAACTCCGATATACCTGAGCTAAGGTCCTTCCCTATCACAAATATAGTGTCTTGTACATGGTTGAATATTTCCCTATCATTGCCGCGATATACGTGGGTTTACTATTTCCTTATCATTTACGCGATATCGGTGGGTTAACTATTTCCCTGTCATAAACCTGATATATGCTCGTACATGAGTTAACGACTTTCCTTTCATAAACACGATATAAGTGGGTTGACTTCGTTCTTGTCATAAACGCAGTTTACATGGGTTTACTATTTCCCTGTCATAAAAGCGATTTACATGGGTTAAGCATTTCCTTGTCATAACGCGATATACATGAGTTACACTAACTATTTCCGTGTCAAGAAAAGCGATAAATATGCATAAACTCTTTCCCTGTCTTAACGCAGTATACATGTAAATGGTTCAACCGTATCCCTGTCATAAACGCGATATACATGGGTTAATTCTTTCCTATCATAAATGCAATATACCCGAGCTATTTTTCGGGCAATAAATTCAACAAATTAGTTAACGCTTTCATAAACGCGATTGTATGAATTATTTCTATTCATAGCATTAACGGGTTGTACGTGAGTTAATATTTTTCTTTTTATTTCACAGACTAAATTTTGACAGGTCTGTATCAAAGAAGCTTTTGAAAGGTTGCAAGAGTCCATATTTTCTCGGCGTAGCTGAAAACGCTGGCACCTAATCTACTTCTTCGTGTTGATGTAGTCGAATGAATAGATAGTAATTTGCGATTGGTCGGAAACGTGAACATGTTCATTCGGCGGGCCCCTGCAGGCCTGTCTGCGGGCACATGGCACCAATTAACCTGGGTTCCAGCCGGATCATTGTTTTCCCTTTTTTATATTCGGACGTTACTTTGTCAAAAATGACATTTTTGACAAAGTAACGTTCGAATATATAAAAGGGAAAACAATGATCGGCCTGGAACCCAGGCTAGGCACCAATATACAAGCGTTGCTACTCCTAATTTCAGGGGTAACTGCTCCATTTCCAACGATAATGTGGATCAAATTCTAATCTTAAGAAAAATTCTCTAACTGAAAAATTTCACTTTTCAACAATGTGCGAAACAATGAGGAAAATTGCTGGCAATGCATTTACTGGTAAGGTTACTTTTCTTTATTTCTCAGCCTCATACTAATACACTACTACTCACATTAGAGTTTCAATATTCACATTTCAGTACCTTTTACACCGTCTATCTTTCTTTAAAAACATCTTTCTTGTTTACGATCTTTTACATACGTGTATATACATGTAGTATATCATATAGTATATTTAAATGTCACTGGTGCATATTTTCTTCTTTTTTTCAGTCAAAAGTATGACATCTTCAGCTATTTTTGAAATGTTTTTATGGATTGACAAAATGACAAAATTCAAACTCTTTTTTTTTTTGCATAATCTATCATATTTGAATATTTCAACAATGAGCTGTCATAAAAAAAAAACAAACTTTTCCTCCTTTATAATAAATACTAGTAGTTTCAAATATGATAAGCAATGGTCACGTTGTCAAAATTTTGAAAGCAAGGTTGGAATCTGTCTATATTGGTCTGTGATTTAGGACACATTTCATTGTCTCCTTTACGTATACCGTTTAGATTCCAGGACAAAGAATGGAAAGCTAGATAGTAACCCCTTTGCACATGTAGATGTCTTTAGACAATCCTTGAAGTGTAAGGTCATTCTGAAATTGAAGATTATGATTTTTACGGGTAAACTGCACTTTTGTAACAATATGTGCATTTGGACCTGAATCTCTTATAGACGCCACTGCAATGTTGGTGTCAAACCAACTGTGAAACTGCTGTAACTGTACAATATTCAATCTGTTGTACGGTGTTAAGCAGGAAGAATCAATTTGAAACAAAAAAATGTCTAGCAGTTGTCAGGTGGTCAGATATAACTGACTGTCATCAGGTCGACACTCCATAAAGTGGACACGGATTAACCCTAAGGTTCCTAAGCGCGACTCAAAGACCTTTTGCGGACAGTGTGGATCCAAGATCAGACTGCACAGAACGTGCAGTCTGATCTTGGATCCACACTGTCCAATCAAAAAATATTTCCCCAAAAATACCTTTGGAATAGCAAAATTTGGGTTCTTACTATCGGCTTAAACGTTTCACATTACTTATTTAGCAGGTTAAGGGTTAATCCCATCCCGCGGTCCAACTCACGTAACCTGTCATGTGAATTGGCCATATTTTCCGCTATCATCTTCTGAACGCTTCACCAGACGGAAAAAAAAAATCAGCCTCGTCCAAACTGAAAGCATTCAGACGAAAAATTAAATGTTACTAAAAATACATGAAATTTGCATTCCATGTGATAGAAAACATTGTGGGAAAGGTTACCAGCATTTTTCCCTTTCCCCGCAATATTTTTCAAAGCTTTTTTTTTTTTTCGCCAGCTCTATAAATTGCATTGTCTTCTGATGCTGAAGAATTTTCTAAATTTCATAGTAACGCAATTTTTGATTGGCTAAACCATCTGGTTTAGCCAATCAGAAATTGTTTTACTTTCTAAATTCATATTTGGTCTAAAAATACTACTTTGAAAGGTTGGTGAATATGGGCCCAGCTAAAGGCAGGACCGGAAAAAGTCCTAGTTGTGCAGTAAATGGATAATTGGGAAGAACACCTGGTCATTCGGACAATGTTTTGACCACTCCATGTTGTGGTCAACACCACCACCAAGAGTTTTTGCCACTGATTTACGCTAACGATCTACTTAACCCTTTCCCAAACGACAAAATTTGGACTGGTCCAAATTGAAAGAGTTTGAAGACTCTATTAAGGACAAATTTCATTATTTGAGCCATCTTTAAATTGTCGTCTACAAATGCTTTCAATTTGGACAGGTCTAAAATGCTGTCGTTTGGAAAAGAATTAAACAAAATCAAATCCATTTTACGACAGAGACCTGGATTCATAGACTCCACAAGTTCGTTATGAGGTAAAATAGACTGTGACCGCAATACCACTTAACCCTTTCCCAAACAAGCCCTGGTTTTCACGTGTCTGCAGTTCAGGTCTTTTGAAAACACTGTGTGAAAAGGAGAAATTGCTCGTAACGAGCAATTTCTCCTTTTCCCATAGTGTTTTCTACCCTTTTTGATAACTTTCGGCCACTTTCATCAAATTTAAAATTGTCATTACAAATAACTTTTGTGGAGAAAGAAAATGAGTTTCAGCGCACATGGTTTCATTTGCACATGCATTTCGAAATAACTTTGTATTTGGAAGTGGGTGGTAAGAGACAAAGAGAAACTATTTGTGAGTGCTTTTTCTCAGGAATTAAAAATTGAAATCTATCCACTTTGCAGACTTAACTTAACCCTTTCCCAAACAAGCCCTGGTTTTCACGTGTCTGCAGTACAAGTCTTTTGAAAACACTGTGGGAAAAGGAGAAATTGCTCGTAACGAGCAATTTCTCCTTTTCCCATAGTGTTTTCTACCTTTTTTGATAACTTTCTGCCATTTTCATCAAATTTAAAATTGTCGTCTGCAAACTCTTTCAATTTGGACCAGTCCAAAATTTGTCGTTTGGGAAAGGGTTAAGGGTATAATGTCATAGCACTGCAAGGTAAAAAAGGGTTATGTACGGTAGTATCCAGAGTAATGGTCCGTCAAGGTAGGCCGGGGTTAATGGTGTTAACGAACACCTGTGTTGGCACCTTTCAAAACAAAGTTGGTTGTTTTACCCGTTGGCTTTCCAACATTTAAACCTTAGGCTGCTAAGCGCGACTCGGGGTGCCTCTGCAGACAGTGTAGATTAAGATCAGACTGCACGAAACGTGCAGTTTGGTCCTGGATCTACATTGTCCGATACAATATTTTTTCCGGTGAATTCAACTTTGAATTCACAATATTTGAATTCTTTCATGTCATTGAGTGGAAATTTTCGTTTCATTTATTTAGCAGCCTACGAAGTTAAGATGTTGGTACAATGTCAGATGCAGAGCCCAGTAGGGCAGTCAGTAGCGTACAGAACTCGAGACCAGGAGTTCGCCAGATCGAGTCCCCAGTTCGGCTAATATCTCTCCGAGGATTGATGATCGTCATTGCGACAGGATTGATTCCTCTCTCATTGCTCATCATTGTTTCGACGATGGTTATGTGGGGTACCAGCCAGAGGCCTAGGAAGAATGGTGTGCATATTATTGGAAGAGGAAACTTCAGTAAAGCATGAATAGGTGCTTTGACTGCTGTGATATAATTGTGATCATGTTGAAAACGGCGTTAAACACATGCATCATACAGATAAACAAACAAATGTTAGATTGTTGGTATTCACCGACTGTTCTAAATTACATTCTAAAGTCTTTCGAAAGGCTTTTTTCTCAGGGTCGTTAAAAGTCGGGATCATGTGGTAAAGGGTTAAAACATTGTGGGAAAAGGAAAAAAATGCTACCAACCAGCAATTTCTCCTTTACCCACAAAGTTTTGTGACTATTCAAAACAAATCCAGCATTTCTTCATTTCCCACAATGTTATCAACAGCCCCTTATCTCAAGGCATTGTGTGGTAAAGGTTTAAAATATTTATTTTCTTTCCTTGCGAAGTTTCTCTGTTACAACATGGAAAAAAAGGTCGTCTGTAGGTGGTAAATGCGCTATTTAAATGACGCACATGAAACATGACATACGATAAGATAAATGGCTTCTCTAGAAAACAGAAAACAAAGAGAAATAATTCATTTACGTTCAGTTAATGATTCAACTCAAAAGCGCTATACGTAACATAACTTTGCTTTTGAAGACACTGTAGACCAAGATCGGACTACACAGAATGCGCATTCTGATCTTCACTGTTCAATATATGATAGGATCGCCAGTGCGTTGCAATGAGTTAAGCATTACCCTGCCAAATAAAATTAATGAAACTTTCCAGCTGATAGTAAAAAAGTTTAAAAGAAACCCCAAATATTGCATTTTTTAAGTTTTGGAGGAAAGAAATTTCTTCTTATCGGACAGTGTAGATCCAAGATGAGACTGCACGTTCTGTGCAGTCTGATCTTGATCTACCCTGGCCGCAAAAGCACCTCGAGTTGCGATTAGCAGCCAAAGGGTTAAATCAATGATGTACATGAAACATGACATAAGATAAATGGCTTCTCTAGAAAACAGGGAGAAATCTTCGGCCTGAACGTAATGATTTATTGACCTTCAAAGCGCTGTACCCAAAATCATTTCTCTTTTGCAGACAATGTAGATCAAGATCAGACTGTGAAATCCTTGATTTCCACGGTCCGTCATTCTGTAGCATAATCTGCTATAGTTGGTAAAGTATTAACCCTTTACCAGACAACAAAATTTTAGCCTTCTCCAAATTGAAAACATTTGCAGACGACAATTTCAATTTGGCTAAAATGGTGCAATTTTTCTTTGATAGGCTAGAGAACATTGTGGGAAAAGGAGAAAATGCTGATTACCAGCATTTTCTCCTTTTCCCACAATGTTTTCAAAAGACTTCTTTCCAAGGGGCGTCAAAAGGCGTCATTGTGTGGTAAAGGGTTAAATAAGTGACGTACACAAAACATGACATAAAATATAATCATATAAAATGATTTCTTTAGAAAACAGAGAGAAACTTCCTTTCTCATAACGATTTATCGTCAATGCACTGACTTAAACACTGTTTGATTTTGCGGGCAGTGTAGATTAAGACCAGATTTCACAGAACATTCAGTCTGATCTTGTATCTATGCGATTCGATATACTTACTGTACGATAATCGTTTGAAGGTGGTTATGTGTCGATTTAATAACGTGCACGAAACATGACATAGACGATCCACAGTCAACCCCTTTGCAAAACGCCGAAATTTTTGACACGCTATATCGAAAATTAACTATGATTTATATGAAAGGGTTTATTTTTGAAAGGATAGAAAACATTGTGGGAAAAGGAGAAAATGCTGGCTACCAGCATTTTCTCCTTTTCCCACTGCCAAGCTCCCGTAGTTCAGACGGTAGCGTACAGCACTTGAGAACAGGAGGTCGCTGGTTCGAACCCCGGCTTGGCCAATTTCTTTCCGAGGATTGATGATAGTCATCGCGACAGGATTCAGTCCTCTCTCACCGCTGACAATTGTTTCGACGATGGTTATGTGGGAAAGCAGCCAGTGGCTTGGAAAGAATACTGTGCGGAGTACTGGTAAATGAAACTCCAGGAAAGCATAGGTAGAAGCACTGGCCGCCGTGATATAACTGAAATAAAGTTGAAAACGGCATTAAACACCATACAATCAATCAATCAATCCTTTTCCCACGATGTATAAAAAACCCCACTTCCTCAAGGTCGTGCGACGTCGGTAAAGTGATGAAAACCTGATAGTGCGCTTTTGTTGTCTATCTAATGATAATGAACGGTGTAATAAAACCTTCGTCAGCTGCAATTTGTTACTAAATGTAATTAATGCGAGAAAGTAAAATTGTTGTTTGGAACAATTCTATGCATTTACTCAGTATAAAAGCTTCGTGAAAAATCCTACAACATGCCGGTATATTCCAACCAGGTCTGTATAAATCTGTATTTACAGTGGTTTTTTCTTTTTTGAAACCTTTAAGGACGTACAGACCATTTATTTGCCGGAAAATTTGGTAAAACATTCATTAATATCTAAGTTGTTTCTAGACCAATCACAAGATACACATGTATTACGATTTAAACAATGTTCAAATTTTCAAAAGAACGGAAAAAAATCTATTTTTCAGTGGAATGTTTAGTTTTTCTGCCGTATGTAAAAAAAAAAAAAAAAAAACAAGAGGGCCACGATGGCCCTGTATCGCTCCACTGGCTTATAAATATAACCCATAAATACTAAACATTTCAATTCTGAGCCAAATGGTTTCAAAATGAAGACTTACAAAGTTTTCTCTGTAAAAGCCCATGTGAAAGTTAAGACCCGCAGGGCAAAGCCATTTTTGATCCCAGAGCTATAATTACTTGAACCCTGGTAGAGGTCCACAAGATAAAGCCACATGTCAAAATAATACAAGTCTATGCTGTATGGTTATAAATAAGGTGATTTTCAAGTTTTGTCCATATGAAGCCTCTGTAAAACATAAGACCCCTGATGCAAGGCTAATTTAAAAAAAAAAAAAAAAAAAAAAGGAAGATTTCTTAAGTTGTCACTATGTAAGCCCATGTAAAACTTGTGACCCCTGTGGCGGGGCCAATTTTGACCCCAGGGCTAAAATTTTGGCCTGCTTGGTAGAGGCCCACTAGATATAGCTACATGCAAAATTTGGTAGCTCTAAGCCTTATGGCTAGGTACAAGAAGATTTTTAAAGTTTTCTCTATAAGCCTATGTAAAACTTGTGACCCCTGGGGCAGAGCCAATTTTGACCCCAGGGCTATAATTTGAAGAAACTTGATAGAGGTCTACTACATAAAGCTACATGCCAAATTTGGTAGCCCTATGCCTTACGGTTTCAGACAAGAAGATTTTTAAAGATTTCCAATATTTTTCAGTTTTGTTGCCATGGCAACCAGAGTTTTTGAAGGAATCAAATTCTTTCAAGAAATTCTGAAGAGGACCATGGCAGGATCATTTCTGTGAAGTTTCATGAAAATTGGATGGGTAGTTTTAGAGAAGAAGATGTTTGAAATAAAAGTTAACGCACGGACGGACGGACGCACGGACGGACGCACGGACGCACGACGGACACCGGGCCATGACATAAGCTCGCTGGCCTTCGGCCAGTGGAGCTAAAAAACCTCATGTAAAATACCGATAAATACAAGTAGATACACTATCCTTTGCTATCTGTTGTAACGACCTTGAGGAAAAGACCTTCGAAAACATTGCGGGAAAACTTGGAGAAAATGCTGGTAACCAGCTTTTTCTCCTTTTCCCACAATGTTTTCTACCTTTTAACGCGAAAATCTATAATTTGAGCCACAATTTTGTCGTCTTGTAAAGCGGTAAGAATGACGTCTAGATCGACAGGCTCAATGTAAACCTGAGCACACTACGATTATTCCCTATCGAATAAATATAGCAATAGGGAGCTGCGACTCGAACTCAAACCTCTCGTTTACAAGGCTTGTGCGTTGGCACTGGGTTACCAACCGGGACACTGCCTTTGAGTTTTATACAACAAATTACGCTACGTGACATAAAGAACGGTGAGCAAACGTCAAAATGTGTCTTCACAAGCAAGTAATCGAGAAAGATGATTTTGATGCAAGACTGTATAAATAGTTATCCGCATGAGTGTTAATCCTTATCCCGCTAAATAAGTGAAATTAAATTTTCAAGCCTATAGTAAAAATCCAAATTTTGCTATTTAAAAGGAAATTTTGGGCGGAGAAGTATCTCCTTATCGGAAAGTGTAGATCCAAGATCAGACTGCGCGTTCTGTGCAGTCTGATCTTGATCTACACTGTCCGCAAAAGCTCCATGAGTCGCGTTTAGCTGCCCGAGGGTTAACACTCTTTCAGTGGTTGACAATACAATCTAATGAAACTGAGAAACTCAGAACGATCTTTACCTTAGAGGCTTGACGAAACAAGATCATAGGTCCAAGGTTAGTTCATGTTCTGTGCAGTCTGATCTTGATCAGTGCTCTCCGCAAAAGCCTCTTTTTTTTCGCAAATGGCTCTGAAAGGGTAAAATTAAATAGATATGACAAAGGCAGAGCTATAATGATTCATGCAATACAAAATGGGGCCAAGAGGTCAACGAGAATACTTCAGTCATCCTGCTGTATGTCAACAAAACAATTCTAAGCCTTCAACAACGTCGACTTTATGCCCATAAAAAGCCTTTTATAAGCTGAAAAGATTTTCGTTTTAACTCTTTACCACACGACAAAATTTAAGACTTGTCAAAAATGAAAGCATTTGCACACGACGAAATAAATGCGATGCCAACATTGAAATTTGTTTTGGGAAGGGTAGAAAACATTGTGGGAAAAGGAGAAAATGCTGGTTACCAGCATTTTCTCCTTTTCTCACAATGTTTTCAAAAGGATTCTTTCTCAGGGTCGTTAAAAGTCGGGACTATGTGGTAAAGGGTTTAATCAGTCTTCAGAATATCATGTGAACAAAACATTCTTTACATTATTGCTGTCAGAGCCGTTGATCGGAGGGCAAACAAAAACCCGCGGTCTGTTTAAAATGCATTTATCCCTCAGCTCACAATCCCAAGTTTTAACAACCCTGATGAAGAAGGCTTTTGAAAACATTGTTGGAAAAGGAGAAAATGCTGGTAACAAAACATTCTTTACATTATTGCTGTCAAAGCCATTGATCGGAGGGCAAACAAAAACTCGCGGTCTGTTTAAAATGCATTTATCCCTCAGCCCACAATCCCAAGTTTTAACAACCCTGATGAAGAAGGCTTTTGAAAACATTGTTGGAAAAGGAGAAAATACTGGTAACCAGCATTTTCTCCTTTTCCCACAATGTTTTATTATACTCTTTCAAAGAAAAAACATCATCACCTTAGCCACATTTAATTTGTCATCTGCACGTGCTTTTAATTTACACAGGTATAAAATTTTGTCGTTTGGTTTAACTTCTTACTTTCTGAGACAAACTTGTAGCAGACGGTTTTGAAAACAGCATTCGCTTTACATGGATATTCATACGCATTCAAGTTCGAACTGAAATGCATACAAAAACAATGTGATCAAAAGAGAAAAAACTGCTTCAAAAATGGCACTGGTTCTTTCTAACGCACGATATTAGTTTAAAGTAACAATAGCTGCCAAAGGTAAACAAAGCAGGTGTTAAAATACATTCAAATCATACCATTTAAAAGTATACTAATTACCGTAAAGATGACAATCTATTACCGGTATTGTTCGGACGGTTTAAGTGTTAGTTGCTGGCAAAGAAATTAATCTTTTAAAACTAGGTTTTTAAAAAGTTGAAAGGTCACTCTGTATTTTGTTTACTTTATACGTTATTTTAAAAATGTATTGCTTTTTGGCTGCTATTAGGCCTTTAAATGAATAAATAAATAAATAAATAAATTACAACATATTATAATTGAGCCGTGCTCTGTGAAATGGGGGCTTCATGCATCTGCAAAAAGTATCGACTCATGTCAGCCTGCGCAGTCCGCGCAGGCTGACATGGGTTGATACTTTTTGCTATCTTTAAATTTTCTGCATGTCATAGGACTATTCTACCTCCAGATTCAGTCACTTATTAGACGATATGAATTTTAGGAATTCTTTTTTTTTATATGATGACTTGATTGGCATTATGCGTCACGGAGATGCATTAAGCCCCCTTTTCACAGAGCGCTGCTCATGTATAGATTGACATGAAAGTTCCACAACAAATGATGCCATCGTGCTCTCGCGTAAAATAGAAAATAAATTTCTGTATAACAAGTCACAGATTCTCAACCAGCAATGGACGGCAGCAAATCTGCATGAGCTGATTCATCAACTGGTTAACTCTTTACCACACAATCCCGACTTTTAACGGCCCTGAGAAAGAAGCCTTTTGAAAATATTGTGGGAAAAGAAGAAAATGCTGGTAACCAGCATTTTCTTCTTTTCCCACAATGTCTTCTTTCCTTCCAAAGGCAAATTTCAGTTTTTGAGTCATGTTTAATTTGTCGTCTGCAAATGCTATCAATTTAGACAAGTATAAGTTTTTGGCGTTTGGTAGAGACTTAACAAAGAATCGTCCATACATTAGACCGCAGTTGGGAAAAAGACCACGTAGGTGGGGGAGGAATGAATACTGTCGCAATGACTATCATCAATTCTCGGAAAGAAATTGGCTGAGCCGGGGATCGAACCAGCGACCTCCTGTTCTCAAGTCCTGTACGCTACCGACTGAGCTACGGGGGCTCGGCAAGGACCTAAGGAACTGATGGGTATTTGTACAATCATTTACACGCATATGAACCACTTATCAAATAACCCCATGCTTTAACGTGCAATAAAACTAGAACTAGTTGGCAACTTTTGTTCAACTTTTGTTCTAGTTTTACAATATATTTTTCTGCCAGCGACTGGAACTTTGACAGACCTGACTATAACACATCATCAGGCTCGTAATGATTCGCATACTTTTAACCCTTTACCACACAATGACGCCTTTTGACGCCTCTGGGAACGAAGCCTTTTGAAAACATTGTGGGAAAAGGAGAAAATGCTGGTAACCAGCATTTTCTCCTTTTCCTACAATGTTTTCTGCCCTATCAAAGAAAAACTGCACTATTTGAGCCACATTGAAATTGTTGTCTGCAAATGCTTTCAATTTGGACAAGGCTAAAATTTTGTCGTCTGGTAAAGGGTTAAATGGTATAAATTAAATTGTCAGCAATTTGACCCCTGAATGGTCTAGACTTGACAGGTAACCGGCATTAAAGACGATTCATAACCGGTTGAAGACTAGAACTGTCGCAAAGCGGACAAATAATCCCCAACAACACCTTTGCCACTGAAGCAGCACAATAAAAAAAAAAACCAAAGTTCACCTGTAACCTTGACCTTTGAGCCATGTGACCCCAAAACAATAGGGCACCTCCCTGGGTCATGAGGAACACTTGCATAAAGTTTCAGGGTACTAGGTCAAACGGCTTTTGAGTTATAGCATGGAAACGAAAACATGGACGTATTTACGGACGGACGGACAGACAAAAAGACATGGTGAAACCAGTATACCTCCTCTACTACGTAGGTGGGGACTATAATAAAGAGATTCAACCTGAACTCAAAATGGCACATTTTATCAACTGAGTTGGTCGACAATGACACACTATCCAAAAAACACGTACATCGTCTTTCCTAAATTCCCTCCATTGCAGCTGTAAATCTGATTATCACATTTTGATTATTAGTTTGTACCAGTAATCTGCATGATTTATCAAGAACAAATATCATTTTACTAGACGCTGCAGAATAAAAAGTACAATTGCAAAGCATATAAAACTGCCGTTTTACATGCCAAGTCATTAAGTACGGCATAAAATAACTTCTTTGTACATCCTTTGCGCGACCTCTCTTCCATATCTATATCTGATTACTCGCCATTGCTCAAACTGGTTTTCGTTGTTTGTCCACGACCACTGATTATTACAAAGCAATAAAATTTTCTGAAGTTCAAATACACTCTCGCAGACGCTTGCTAATGATGAAATATGCTTGCAGACGATCCACTTTGAATGTACCAATTCCTACGCCAAAAAAGGGTTTTACAATTGCCCAGGTGTGTAGTTCATCTCAATTTTCTTTAACAAACATAATACTCTTTTCTTTGACTTTAATGAAGAGCTTTGCAAACAAAACATCATTTTCGCTAATTTGATGAGGTTTATCGTTCAAAGGTTGGAAAACAGGGTGAGAAAAGGAGAAAATGCTGGTTACCAGCATTTTCTCCTTTTCCCACCATGTTTTCAAATGATTTCTTCCTAATCACCGGATCAATCTGTTATAGGGTTGGGTAAAATTGATTGCATGCAATGTCCGGAAATACTTTGTCGCCTTCGGTGAACACAAATCGAGCGCAGCCTTCCGACGTCACATGTGCATGTTTGGTTCGAAAATAAAATTCTTTACCACGCATAAACCGAAGCTTTATGACAATTTTGCAGTATAAACAGCTGGGATTGTTAAATCAAGAACTATTAAGCTAAGATTTTGCACTTCGTTTGCAGCCGATTGCCAGAATTTTTGTAGGAGGGTTGATTTAGGAGAAATGTACTCACGTTCGTAGCTGTTCTTTCCCCTTTACAAATGTAGCTTTAAAAACTTTATTCACGTACCTTACCTGCGTTTGACTAATTCAAAAATTAATTTTCAACTATGATTGGTTACAATAATCTCGACATGAACCGATTAACCATTTTGCCAAGCGACAAAATTTCGGACTGGTCCAAGTTGAAAGCATTGCAGATGACAAATTGCAGAGCAAAGATCAGTGAAATGCTGAAATTTGTCTTTGAAAGGATAGCAAACATCGTGTGGAAACCAGCATTTTCTCCTTTTCCAACAATGTTTTCAAAAGCCTTTTTTCCTCAAAGTCGTTTAAACTCGGGACTGCTCGGTAAAGGGTTAAGCATAAGATTTGCGCTAAATATGGAACATTCTTTCTGTTGGAAGATTTTACCTTTAACTGCTTCATAGACTGTTTTAAACAAGCCCGGGGGGGGGGGGGGGGATATATCCTTATCGGACAGTGTAGATTTAAGATCAGACTGCACGTTCTGTGCAGTCTGATCTTGATCTACAGTGTCCGCAAAAGGTCTTTGAGTCGCGCTTAGCAGCCTATGGGTTAACCTTTTTCGTCTGATAAAGAATTAATAAAACTTTATAAATAGCAAGCATAACTGGCTTAATTCAGCCTTCACTTAGAAATTCAGTTGGTAAACCTTGATGAAGAAAGCTTTGAAAATATGACGCTGTTAACTGACACTTTACCAAACGACAAAATTTCAGTCTGGTCCAAATTGAAAGCATTTGCAGTCGACATCTTAAATGTTGCACAAATTATAAAATTTGCCTTTGCAAACGTAGAAAAGGTCGTGGGAAGAGAAGAAAATGCTGGTTACCGGGATTTTTTTCTATGTTTTCGAAAAAAGTCCTGTAAACTGGAGTTTTTAAAATTTGGGATTGTATGGCGAAGAGTTAATAGCATTTTCTTCTCTTGTGACAATGTGTTGTCTACCCTTTCAAAGACAGCCGAGTCCCGGTAGCTCAGTCGGTCGCGTACAGGACTTGAGAACAGAGGGTCGCTGGATCGATCCCCGGCTCGGCCAATTTCTTCCGAGGACTGATGATAGTCATTGCGACAGGATTCATTCCTCTCTCACCGCTAACCACTGTTTCGACGATGGTTATGTGGGAAAGCAGGCAGTGGCTTGGAAAGAATATTGTGCGGAGTACTGAAATAAGAAATTCCGGAAAAGCATGGATGGGTGCACTGGCCGTCGCGACATAACTGACATAATGTTGAAAACGACGTTAAACACCATACAGCCAACCAATCTCAAAGACAAATCCCACCATTTGAGTCACGTTGAATTTGTTATCGGCAAAAGTTTTAATGTTTCCAATATGGATTAATCATTCGGCTGCAAAATTCGACTCAATATCCTTTTGTAGACAATGTAGATCAAGATCAGACTGCACAGAACCTGCAGTCTGATCTTGCATCTACACTGTCCGAGTTGGTAAGAGTTTTCCCGCGAAAAGAATTTTGAAAGCGCAATAACCAAATTTTTTACCAAATTTTTACTAATGGGAACTTTCATTTCAGTCTATTAGGTCGCTCAACTCTTCATCAAACAACAAAATTTTACCCTTGTTCGAATTGAAAGCATTTGCAGAAGACCAAATAGATGTGATGCAAAAAGTGAAATTTGTTTTTGAAAGGGCAGGGAAAAGGGAAAATGCTGGTTACCAACATTTTTACTTATCCCACACTGTTATCAAAAGGCTTCTTTCTCAGGATCGTTAAAAGTCGAGCTATGTGGTAAAAAGTTAACTCTTTACGAAACGACATATACTTTCAGACTAGTCCAAACTAAAAGTATTTTTAAGACGACGAATCAAATTTTGCAAAGATGATGGGCTTTGTTCTAGGAGAAAATGCTTGTTACCAACATTTTGTCCTTGTTTCATATTGTTAAAAAAAAACCTCGGGGTCGTTAAAACACGGGATTGTGTGGTAGAGGGTTTTAGGGTTTGTGCAAAATCATGTCGTCTGGGAAAAAAAGATCGGCATTTCATTTGTGTCTGCGTGCTATGGTTTATGTCAAGGCTGGTGAAATGCTCGCTTAGGAACACTTTATACGCAGTAATACGTACAATATAAGATAACGAGTGATTTATGCAATAGCTATCTGACATGCCAAGATCCTTTTACTGTTGCAGACAATTTTTTTTTTCGTATTGCAGGAAAAATACTTTTTGAAAACAAAGTGGCAAAAGGAGAAATTGCTCGTAATGAACAATTTCTCCTTTTTTCACTATGTTTTTACATGTATTCATGCAGGAAAACTTTATTCACGTTCATGCAGGAAGCGTTAACTTTACATGTGCGTAAATACGTCAATAGTAAAGTATGACTTCTTTTTTTTTTTCTGTTAGATTTCAAAATTAGTTTAAAATTATAAGGTTTAACGCCGTTTTCAACATCATTTCAGTTATATCGCGGCGGCCAGTGCACCTGTCTATGCTTTCCTGGAGTTTTTTTTTTACCAGTTCTCCGCACATTATTCTTTCCAAGCCACTTGCTCCTTTCCCACATAGCCATGGTCGAGACAATGGTCAGCGGAGAGAGAGAGGAATGAAGCCTGTCGCAATGACTATCATCAATCCTCGATAAGAAATTGGCCAAGCCGGGGATCGAACCAGCGACCTCATGTTCTCAAGTCCTGTACGCTACCGATTGAGCTACGGGGGCTTGGCTTATTATTCTGCAGTCAGATGCACACATTATACTCTTTATTGGAAAAAAACCTTAAGTACAGCTTTAATTACATTGCTTGTATATGAATAAGACTATATTTAAAAAACATATATATATGAGCCATGCTCTGTGAAAAGGGGTCTTAATGCATCTGCGAAAAGTATCGACTCAGGTCAGCCTGCGCAGTCCGCGCAGGCTGACCTGGGCCGAAACTTTTCGCTATCGGTCAGTTTTCTATATGTCCAAAGACCAGTCTACGACACGATGAAATCGTTTGTTAAGATATGTGGCCATTTTGGATTCATAATTATTTGATGGCACGGTTGGTGTCATGCATCATGTAGGTGCATTAAGCCCCCTTCACTCCGCGCAGGCTGCCATGGGTCGAAACTGTTTGCTATTTGTGCATGTTGCTATTTCATGCACGTCCAACGACAATACTACCTCATGATCCGACCGGTTGTCAGAAATTTTTTTTTTTAATGGATCCATAAATATGTGAGGGCTTGCTTTGTACAATGCATCACAGAAGGATGTTTTAAAACCAAGTTTTCCCAGAGCATGGCTCATATAATATGAGCCACGCTCTGTGAAAAGGGGACTTTATGTATCTGCGAAAAGTATCGACCCAGGTCAGCCTGCGCAGTCCGCGCAGGCTGACCTGGGCCGAAACTTTTCGCTATAGGTCCATTTTCTGCATTTTCAAGGACCATTCTACCTCATGATTCAGTCGGTTGTTTAAAAAAAGTGGCTATTAGACCTTTGTCACCGTCGCTACTACGGACTACGGACCGCAGACTGCGGACTTTTTAAAGGGGATG
Source organism: Tridacna gigas (assembly GCA_945859785.2). Lineage (NCBI taxonomy): Eukaryota > Metazoa > Mollusca > Bivalvia > Cardiida > Cardiidae > Tridacna > Tridacna gigas. The sequence continues at coordinate 7,019,878 of OX244032.2, forward strand.
TTTCAAACGAAATAATGCAATAATGAGCTGAATTTAAAGAACTATAACGAATAATAAATTAGTAAGTTTAACTAGCTATTTCAATGGTTCAACCCAATTTCTTTACGTCGACAGACAAGAACTTCACAGATCTTGACTGTTCCGTCTAGAAGTTGCCTGCCGTGTCTCCAAACTGCGCAAGTTGCCTTGTATGACATTAGACTAGCTAATGTTTGTTCGATTGTCAGACCGTATGCTTTTAAGTGTCGATTAAATGTTCGACATTTCGGCAGTCCCATTTCTTGTTTTATTTTGTAGTCGGGCTGCAGTGAAAGCTTAAGTATAGGATATCAGTTAGGAGTACATTTAATCCGCAAGTAAATGCAGTTAGCAGGGAAGTCAAGTGCCAATCTTTGCCAAGAAGAAGAGCTGTTGTGCGTTTGTGCGAAATCTGCTTTCAATATACAGTTATTTCCGTTACTTTCTGTCACTATCTTTGAATGCATAACATGGCAGCACTGAAGATCCGAATAGTACTGTTTCTGTGGATCTATCGCAGACATGTTTATTCGTTGCGACTGCTGAGGGGAATTTGTGTAATTTCCCCAATAGATCTAGCCACTGATTTCTAGAGAGACAGAGTATGAAAAAAGCATTATAAAAGTTGAAACATTGAGTAAAAGTTCCTTTGACTGAGGAAACACTAACGTTATTATGCTGGAAAGGAAACACAAGCTAGGAAGTTGTCGAAACCGCACTAGAAATAAAACAACCCTGAACAACAAGAACTGACAATTTATATGCATGTTTTATTGTTTTGAATATCACGACCGTCAAGGATGTTGATTAACTGAATGAATGTCTCATTTGTCTCCTCTATTTGATAATAGAACTATCGACGATCCTCTGAAAACAAGGAAAACGCGTCTTTTACACGTTGTTGTTCTTGTCGTCAACACTAAGTCTTAATGTATGATAGGGGTTGTGAAAGCAGATGAAAAAATTAAGTAATTGAAAAAAAAAAATCATACATGCTTATTTGTGCTTGATACAGCACTTGCATTATGGAAAGCAAAGTTCTTTTTCTTATTGGGCGCATATTCTGTGGAATGAACAACGAATATTGATGAAGTTCAAATCTTCTCTTCAGGATTAAAATCTAACAAATCATACAAACCATAAAACTATTTTTAAAGTAGAGCGAAGCGATTTTGGTATTGTTGTAATTAGAGTTGTACGCACTCCTGACGGCCAAGGCCGGGGGAGGGGATGTCATTACTTGTATTCTGTTTTCTTCTATTTTGCAAACTATGTTTTCGGTATGACCAGGCCGGATTCGAACACACGTCGTTTCCCTCACGAAAACGGTTTTCTAACCGCTTGGTCAATGCTGCAGTTGTTGTTGTTGCCGTTGTGTGTGTGTGTGTGGCGGGGGGAGTTATGAGTTTGGGGGTGTTGGTGTGCCTGGTGACACGGCCACGGAAATGGCGGGTTAAAGAAAATGGAGTAACTACTCAAAACAAGTAACTTCTCCATTTCTCACAGTGTTAAAAAATAAAGAGATTTAATCACAAAATCACGTTTATTTCAGTATAGTACCCATTTGACGACAGAAGAGAATTAAGATCGTTAATTTCGTGCAAATTGAGGTACGATACTACATGTACAATACTCTTCTCACGACATATCCAGTATGTGATCTCTGGCGGACATTAACAGATCCAACCAGGAATTCATGAAAAGGAAGGTCCACAAATTTTACATGAACTCGGAATAAGCTCAGACAATGCGGAAGAAAATACATAATTTGTTATATGAAAATAAATAATGTTTGAGAGACGTTATTTCCCCCTTTTTTTTCATTTTACTACTTTGAGACAACCCCTCTTAAAAGTCCGCAGTCAGGTGTCCGCGGTCCGTAGTCAGCGTAGGTGACAAAGGTCTATTATGGATCCATAATTGTGTAACGATTTCCTTGGTATGATACGTTACAGAAATGCATTAAGCCCCTTTTGTCAGAGCATGGCCCTTATATATATAAAATACTGAGTTGGCGGGGAGCCCTAGTTTTATTATTTATGCTTTATCAAGGACGCTTGTTATGTGAGTAGTATAGATGGTTTATGTGACATAATAATAATTTTGTTGATTTTATCGTTCTTTGTAATTTACATTCTGTGCAGTTATTACCCAAATGTCGAGAAAAGTTGTGCGAAAATGCTAGTACAAGTTTAGATGAACAGGAACGAAAGTAAGGTCCGCTGAGGAAATGGTAAAACAGAGAGAGAGAGAGAGAGAGAGAGAGACAGACAGACAGACAGACAGGCAGGCAGGCAGACAGACAGACAGACAGACAGAAAGACGTCCTTTTCATTTATGATCGAGAAAGTTTGCACCCTAAAATCATAGAATTGTCTGACTATCCGTATGTCCGTGTCTCTCTGTTTCTGTCTACCCCACTTTTCTCTCGCCACATAAGGTTTCAGAACTGAATATCGTTATCATTTGCATATTAACATCGAGAGGGACCTATTCAAAAATACAGAAATATAGATATGGACCATGCTCTTTGAAAAGGGAGTTTAATGCATCTGCAAAACGCAACGATTCATGTCAGCCCGCGCAGTCTGCGCAGTCTGACCTGTATCGAAACTTTTTTTTTTGGGGGGGGGGGGTTTGGGTAAATTTTCTGCATGTCGAAGGACCAGTCTACTGCAGGGCTCAGTCAGCTGTTTAACCCTTTCCCAAACAAGCCCTGGTTTTCACGTGTCTGCAGTACAAGTCTTTTGAAAACACGGTGGGCAAAGGAGAAATTGCTCGTAACGAGCAATTTCTCCTTGTCCCACAGCGTTTTCTACCCTTTTTGATAGCTTTCTGCCATTTTCATCAAATTTAAAATTGTCGTCTGCAAACTCTTTCAATTTGGACCAGTCCAAAATTTGTCGCTTGGGAAAGGGTTAACAAATGATTTTATGGAATCATAATTATACGATGACTTGCCTGGTAAAATGCGTAAGGGAGATACATTGAAAACCCGTTTAGCCAGAGCATGGCCTGTATGTTTTCTTCTATAACAATATGGGGGTTGTATAAACTCTGTCAGTGCCAAATATATGAGCCATGCTCTGTGAAAAATTTCACCCAGGTCAGCCTGCGCAGTCCGCGCAGGCTGACCTGGGTCGAAACTTTTCGCTATTGGCCCATTTTTTCTGCAGCTCAAAGGACCATTCTGTCCCAGAATTCAGTCGGTTGTTAGATAAAGTGGATTTTATGGATTCATGACTAAGTGATGACTTGCTATTTATCATGCATTACGGAGATGCATTAAGCCCCCTTTTGACAGAGCACGGCTCATATAAACTAAACCTCTTTCGACGGCTCAAAATACAATTCACTGATTCTTTGTCTTGCACTTTCGACCAAACAATCCAGGCAGTATAGAGCATAGATCAGACTGCAGGTTCTGTGCAGTATGATCTTGATCTATGCCGCCTGCAAAAGTCCCTGTTGTCCCCTATGGTGTTGTTTCAAAAGGGTTAACGAAATCGCAGCTCCACAAAAGCCAAGCAAAGAAATACGAGGAAAAAGTCTTGCAGAGCATGCCTTATTAGGCAAAGCCTTTTAGCTAATGAAACATTCTGCCCGGAAACTCTTTCTTCCATCAAAAATGTCAAAATACAAAGCCCTGTCAATTTATTTACTTTTAACTTCTGCAAGTGGCATTGATTTTTTTGTAGATCACGATCAGATATCACAGAAGCCTAATAGCAATGTCCATGCTTGGAGCTCTATTTTCAAACAAGCGCTAAAGCGATTCTAGCAAAACAGCTTTGAAACTGAAATAAAAGTCTAGTAAAGGTCCATTACTTTTATTCGCCACAAGATTAAATACTTGATTTAGCTGGCGGAATTATGCTTTCTTAGTTCATTAACCCGTAGGTAGCTAAACGCTACTCGGTGTGTTTTAGTGGACAGTGTAGACCAGACTGCACAGAACGTGTTTTATATTTTACACGATACGTATCCTATTTACACGACTGCAACGAAATTTAATTGTATTTATCGGTGAAAGGCGCATTATAACCAGGTTCATGCTGTATACAGTAAATACAATGAGTAGTTTTTGTGGCATTTGTTGAAGACAATGCCACGGCATTTGTCAAAGACAATGCTGCTATGAGTTCAATATTGAAAATCATGTATCGTACTTTGTGCAAAACCGAAGGAAGTAAACCCAATTAAACTCAATTTTTCTTAGACAGATAAGTGTTTCGATAGCACTTAGATATGAAAATGGCGTATTAAAATAAATTGGATTTGGCCGTCGAGCATGGAAATACTTCTTTTTTTTAATCGAAAAAAGCTTGATCCGCTATTGTCTGTGTGGCGTAATGATACACACAATCTTTGTTTCCTGACCGCCCGATTCCGTCCCAAACCAGTTCGTTCCTGGGCTTATTCGTTCCTGGACTTTTTCGCCAGGATTTGTTTGTCCCACAAGATTGCACGCTACTCTATTGGATTGTGCATGAATATATAGTAGGCTGACGTTCAAGCGAATATTTTGAAACTTTTTCTGTGGTTTATTTTTTTTTCCCAAATTATTAATTCCACATATATAATGGCTCCCTTGACAAATGCCACACCAGTGCTTTCAACGCTTTGATTTTAATAGAAATAGATGGTTTTGATCATAAATGATAAGCTCGGAAATAATCACAGACATGAAATAAACCTGCTTCTGCACCATTAATTTTGTGTGAAAAGTGAATAATTATCAGGTTATTATCTATATATAGTAAATGAGTATGTTTTTTTTTGATAGAAATAACTGATTGTGTCACGATTCATAAACTTTGACACAACCACAGACATGAATAAAACCTTAAGCTGCTAAGCGCAACTCACTGAGCTTTTGCGGACAGTGTAGATCAAAATCAGACTGCACAGAACGTGCAGTCTGATTTTGGATCTACACTGTCCGATAAGGAGACATTTTTCGAACAAAAATTTTTTTGAAATGTCCTTTTTCGTGTTTTTACTATCAGCTTGAAAGTTTTATTTAACTTATTTAGCAGAGTAAGGGTTAAACCTTAGGGTAACGAGTAAACCCAACATATGTTTTCAGACTAGAATGTCTCAGCAAAGCAGACATTGTAGATCAAAAATCAGACTGCACGTTATGTGCGGTCTGATCTTTGACCTAAAATGACTGAAAATGCAACTGAAGCTGTGAAAGGTGCTTTACAGGTTATGATCATCTCAAAAACGAGAAATCGATACATCAGTTAAATAAAACTTTCAAGCCGATATTTAAAACCCGAATAATGTTATTTGAAACTCAGGTTTTGGTGAAAAATATCTCCGTATCCGACAGTGTGGATTCAAGATCAGACTGCACGTTCTGTGTAGACTGATCTTGATCTATGCTATCCGCATAAAGGTCAGTAAGTCGCGCTTAGCAGCTTAAGTATTAAAACATAGGACTACAAAAACAAAGAAATGTACATGTGTATTGAAATTAACATGAGGCCTTTCCGCTTCTTTGACAGGTGCTTTCATCAGGAACGAAAAATAGTTCCAAAGAAACTCGCACATAATGATTTTGTTTCCAATTTAAAAATGATAAAATTCGCAGCATTTTCTCCCTTTTCCACAAAACTTTGAAAAGTGTTCCTCTCTGAAGGTTATAAAAAACATGGGATCGTTGGGTGAAGAGTTAAATAATTATGGTATCATGTGTACGACATTTGCCTCGCCAGATTGCGAAAACACGATATTGCTACACTGTATGAAAAATGTCTTCATTGGTATTTTGCTGTATTTCGTTATGTACGGTTATGAACACTTAGAGCACAAAGGACGAAAATGCCACAAGTAAGCTTAAGAAAACATTATGGGAAAAAATGAGAAACTGCTGATTTCTATTATTTTCTCTTTTTCCCGCAACGTTATCTACTCTGGATCTATATTTGTCTTCGCTATCTTGACATGTAAATGTCGTAAACGTGCTACCATAATTAGGTTAAACGCGTCTTCTGTTATCATTTACATATGAACCATACTCTGTGAAAAGTGGGCTTAATGCACAGGCAAAAAGTATCGACCGAGGTCAGCAGTCCGCGAAGGCTGACATGGGTCGAAACTTTTAGCCATTGGTCAATTTTCTGCATGATAACCCTTTCCCAAAAAAGCCCTGGTTTTCACGTGTCTGCAGTACAAGTCTTTTGAAAACACTGTGGGAAAAGGAGAAATTGCTCGTAACGAGCAATTTCTCCTTTTCCCACAGTGTTTTCTACCTTTTTTGATAACTTTCTGCCATTTTCATCAAATTTAAAATTGTCGTCTGCAAACTCTTTCAATTTGGACCAGTCCAAAATTTGTCGTTTGGGAAAGGGTTAAGAGACCATTTTACCTCTTGATCCAGTCGATTGTTATACAAAATGGATTTTTTGGATCCATAGTTACGTAATGATTTGCTTGATATAATGGAGCACGGAGATGCATTAAGTTCCCTTTTGCTAAAGCATGGCTTATATTATACATGTATAAAAGTACCAGTCCTCACATGTTGGTGAACTTAAGGCACAATCATGAGTTTTGCCAACCCAGAAGAAGAAGTCTTTTGAACTCATGATGAATAAATGAGAAAATGCTGTCTATCAGCATTTTCTCCATTTTTCCAAAGTGTTTCTACCCTATCAAGGCCAAATCCCATCATCTGAGCAACAATGAAGTTTTCGTCTGCAAATGCTTTCAATTTGGGCGAGTCTAAAATTTTGTCGTCTGGTAAAGTTAAACTCGGCGCGTTAGGCACAAGCTCATGTGCTTTTGCGGAAAGTTTAGATCAAGATACAGAAAGTACAGGCTCATCTTGGCTCTACCGGGTTTGATTTTTGAAAGATATTTGACAAAAATCTGCAACGGTATTGAAAGAATCAGACGTTTTTCCCTGCTGATGGGCACACATTTACTCTGTTTGGTACAAGGTCAGTACTAAAATAAAGATAACAAGAGCACCGCAAGCGGATACCATACCTCGCCGGCTGTTGAGTTTAGAGATAGATTGATTTTCAGTGAAATTTCTAAGCCGATTTTTCAGTGAAATTTCTAGGTCGAAAAAAGGATATAACTGTCAGAATATTTTGATGGTTACCTGCCTCTGCTGTATGGGTTCCCCTTTTGATAGATGAGAACTAGTTCGTGTTGGAATTAGTTTAGTTTAGTTTAAACATATTTTATTGTACATATAAACATACAACTGGACTGGGACGAAAGCTAATAAAAGCTTATAGAGTCCCTTTCCTAAGTAACAACATATGACAAAAAATACAAAAAAATACAAAATTCAACATTGTTATAAGAGACATTTGGTAAACAGAGAGAGAGAGAGAGAGAGAGAGAGAGAGAGGATGGACCTTTTTGGAAATCATTCATTAAATCATTTGGTTTCCTTTATATACAACTGAACTTTCAGAAAGATGTTGGAATTCAAGGTCTTCATTAAAGTCAGAGATATTATAAAATATCATGTTTTTGCGCGAAGACGCCGCAGACGACAACAAGGGCTATTACATTACCTCGACGTTTTCTTCCAACATATCTGAGCTAATATTAAAACTGAAAAAGGCTGATTTTAATACTGACGCTGACAAATTTTCTTTTCGATAAAAAAGATTCTATTCACTAAAAGCAATGAGAACGAGATATGTACAAAATGTTGGAAATGTTTCTGTATCACTAACTAACGAGGCCATTTCTTCTTAAAAGCCCTATACCTGCCAAAAGTAAACAATCAGGCGGTAAAATGCATTTGAGCCATGCTTTGTAAAAAGGGAGCTTAATGCATCTCCGTGATGCGTGATACCAAGCAAGTCATCACAGTATCACACATCCCTGAAATCCGTTGTGCGTAACAACCTACTGAATAATGAGGTAGACTGGTCCCTGTAGATACAGAAAATTGATCAATAGCGAAAAGGTTCGGCCAGGTCAGCCTGCGCGGACTGCGCAGGCTGACCTGGATCGAACCTTTTCGCAGATGCATTAAGCCCCTTTTTCACAGAGCATGGCTCATTTAAATTTGGACCATATTATCTAAAAGTATGGACATTTTTGTGACGATGACCATATGCTATTTGCTTGGTCGCTCCAAGCGTTAGTCGCGGGTGGAAAAATCACCTACAAAGTAAGCAAAAGATAGGGCCACCTGGCAAATTTTAACCTAGTTGTAGATTTCATTTTACTGACAGCGACTAACACGTGGACTGACCGTACAATAACAGATTGTCATCTTCACAATCAGTGACGTACTTTTACATGGTATGATTTAAATTTAGATGCATTTTAACACCCTCATTCTTTACATTTGGCAGTTATAGATCCTTTTACCCTTTACCAAACAATCCCGTGTTTAAACACCCTGAGGAAGAAAGGCTTTTAAAAACATTATAGGAAATCCCCAATGTTTTCTACCCTTTCTGAGGCAAATCTCATTATTTGAGTCAAATTTATTTGTCGTCTACAACCGCTATCAGTCTGGATGAGTTTAAAATTCTGTAGTCTGGTAAGAAGTTAGATTCTCGTTCAAACGATAGACAAGATTAAGTTACTGCATTACTGTCTGCAGACAACGTTTCAGTGTACCGGAAGGCAATCGTAGTCATCATTTCGTTGATGAAAAACTTACTCGTAACGAGCAATTTCTGCTTTTGCTGCAGTGTTAAACGCGTTTTCCTGTATCTAAACTCAATTTATGAAGAAAATCTGGGTTGTACAGAGTTTTTGTTTTTTTGTCATATGTCTGCTGTTGTTTGTTTCAGTGGCAATGAGTTAAACGGGACACGGTGTCCCGTAATATTTAAACAGCTGTGATTTATGCTGTAATAATTTGAAAAAGCTCTTTTTATGTATCTTCAATGCACCGTCGCTTTCCATTTTCACACACGACGAATTCATTCATAAATTCTAAATGGAAATAAGAGATCGAGCTACCGGTAAGATTTCAGACTTTAATAGCGTCTTTTGTTAGAATATTGTCTGTTTTATTGATAATAAAACAGACAATAGAATTGAGTTATTGTGATGCCGACTATATACAGGCCTATAAAAACTATTGTACGCCCTGTTTAACTCTACCAGACGACAAAAAAATGTGCACTCGCCCATATTGAAGCATTCAGCAGACGACAAATTAAATGTGGCTCAAATATTCGGATATGGCTTAGGTAGGTTATAAAACAATGTGTGAAAAAGAGAAAATGCTGGCAACCAGCATTTTTTTCCCCTTTCACACAATGTTTTCGAAAAACTCTCAATCAGGCAAACACGTAGACCGTGTAATAAATGAAACAGACATGTTCATTCTATAAAGTAGACCGTTCTGTCAACCCTTAACCTGCTAATTAAGTTAACTTTACCAAACGACAATATTTTAGACAGGTCCAAATTGAAAGCATTTGCAGACGACAAAATAAGTGCTACCGAAAAACTGAATTTTGTTTTGGGAACGGTAGAAAACATTGTGGGCAAAGGAGAAAATGCTGGTTACCATCATTTTCTCCTTTTCCCACAATGTTTTCAAAAAGGCTTCTTTTATAGGGTCGTTAAAAGTCGGGATTGTGTGGTACAGGGTTAAATGAAACTTTCAAGCCGATAGTAAAAGTCAAAATGTTTCTATTTCTAAGTTATTTTTGAGGGGAAATGACTCCTTACCTGATAGTGTAGATCCAAGATCAGACTGTAAGTTCTGTGCAGTCTGACCTTGATCTACACTGTCCTCAAAAGGCCACTGACTCGCGCTAAGCAGCCTTAGAGTAAAAATTCTAAGACCGTTATTGCCAGAGTATCTCAATGAGTATCGTTCAGGGGTACATGAACAGATCAAAATACACGTTTTGTGCAGTCTGATCTTGATCTGCATTGTCTGGTTAAAACCAAGAACGTCGTACTTACCATTCCAAGCGACTTCACAGGCAATGATCGTTCAAAATAAAACTTAACAATCGTAGAAAAAAATGTTCAGTAGCTTAACAAAGGTGCCTGCAACGCACGGGTCCCAAGTTGGAATCTCGAGTTGGCCAGGATACTTCAACCCTTTACCACACAATCCCGGGTTTTAACGACCCCGAGGAAGACGCCTTTTGAAAACATCGTGGGAAAAGGAGAAAATGCTGGTAACAGCATTTTCTCCTTTGCCCACAATGTTTTCTTCCCTACCAAAGTTCTACGATTTGAGTCACATACAAGTCACATACAAATGCTTTCAATTTGGAAAAGACTACATTTTTGTCGTTTGGTAAAGAGTTAAGAAGTTACGTACATAATAGCGGCTGTGCGTGAAATGTTTTTCAATCACGTGCATTCTAAGACATAGACACCAAACAAACAACCCTTAGTTTTAGCGACCTCAAAGACGAGGATTGTTTAAAATATTGTCGAAAAAGGAGAAAATATTAGTAACCATTTCTAAATCTTTGTCGTTTAGTATAGACTTAAACACCAAATAAACAAACACAATCTTAGGAAATAAAAATGGAGGCCAAAAGCAAAAGTGTCCTCTTTTTTCATTTCTTTTGACAACACAAAATAAGGGATGCGTTATTTTTACAGCTTTTTAAACAAAAATATACAGAAAAGATTAAGGGTCACTATTTTTCATGTAAGGCATACGACAATAAAAGCCACAAAACGTAAAGGAAACAAACCTCACAGTAACTCATCATCGCTAGTGGTGCAGCCTGTACTTCCTGTTTTACGAATAAAAGTAGTGAGCTGAAACGTGATAAAAATCGAAAAACTACTAATTGTCCGCGCAGGCTCACCGGAGGCAAATGTTTGGCTTGGCGTAATTTTTCTGCTTGTTGAAGGGCCGTTCTACCTCATGATTCAGCCGGTTTTTAGACAAAGCCGATTCATATTTTCAGTTACTTGCTTGGTAAGATGCATTACAAAAATGTATTAAACCTCAAAGTGTAGGTAAATTCAGGCTGCATATCTCAGCCATGTTCAGCACGACTCGAAATCAAGTCCAAGCTTAAAGTTGTGTCACACCTAGAGCTGCGAACTGCTTCCGGATCGTAGTGTCAAAAGTAGTCTCGTTTGAAAATTAGACAGTGAGCACTTGCGCTGCACTGTTTTATCAGAGAAAATGGAGGAACAGGTCCCAAATGTGTTTCTGAAGTTGATTTGATGATTTTTGTGGAAACTGAGTGCAAGTTTGTAATTTCTTTTGGGGCCATTTTGGGCCTTTCCCAACATGCCTACATAAAGGAACATGATCTCCCACTCTGAAGAACCTTTTTGCACTGTGATTTTTCTAGGGTAGAGGTGGAATTAAAAAAAAGAAACGCAATCAGTTGAGGTGCCGATTGTTTTAGCTTCATTTGCACGCCACTGGACACTATATTTGATGGAAAGAAATAGAAAAAGCAGAGGCCCAAAGTTGGTGAACTTCACTCCCTTTTCAAAAACAAGAGGGCCATTGGCCCTAAAGCGCTCACCTGAGTACAACCATCTGCAGTTGATAAAGCTGAAGAGATCCTGGTTTTAATGATGTAAAACACATGAGTGTAAGTGACCTACTTTTTGAACCAATGTGACTAAATTCTAAACTGTCCAAGATATCATTAAAACAAACATTCTGACCGAGTTTCATGATTATCAGACTGAAAATATGGCCTCTACGGTGCACACAAGGTTTTTCTAAGATTTTTTTGGTCCAGTGACCTACTTTTTGACCAGATTTGACCCACTTTGAAACTTGTCCAAGATATCATCAAGGCAAACTTTCTGATCAAGTTTCATGAGAATCAGGCTGAAAATGTGACATCGAAAGTGCACACAAGGTTTATCTAAGATTTGACCATGTGACCTACTTTTTGCCCCGACATGACCAGCTTTCAAACTTGTCTGAGACATCAACAAGGTAAACATTTCTGACCAATCTTTATCAGTATAAGACTGAAAATGTGGCCTCTACGGAGTACCCTAGGTGTTCCTAATATTTGGCCTAGTGACCTATTTTTTGAGCCGACATGACCCAATTTCTAACATGTCTGAGATATCATCAAGACAAACAATCTGACTTTGTTTAATGAGTATCCGACAAAAAATGTGGCCTCTAGAGTGCACACAATGTTTTTCTAAGATTTAGCCCAGTGACCTACTTTTTGATCGGACATAACCCAATTTCGAAGTTTGGCCAGATATTATCAAGACAAACATTCTACCCAACTTTCATGAGTTTCAGGCTGAAAAATGTGGCCACCAGAGTGCACACAAGGTTTCCTAAGATTTAGCCAGTTACCTACTTTTTGACCGGACATGACCCAATTTCGAACTTGTCCCAGATATCATCAAGAAAAACATTCTGACCAAGTTTCATGGGTATATGACTGAAAATGTAGACTCTAGAGTGCACACAAGGTAATTGTTGACGCCTGGACGACGCACGACGGACGAGGGACGCCGGACACAGCACGATCACAAAAGTTCACCTTGAGCTTTTCATGTTCAGGTGAGCTAAAAAAACAGTTGCGTGCCAAATGAGAAACTATATAGACGAGTGAAAAGTTGTTATCAGGGTCCGTATTCACCAACCATTCTTAAGAACATTCTTTGTCTTATTCTCAGGAATTTTCTAAATTCGAAAATGACACAACTTCTAATTGGCTAAACCAAATGGTTTAGCCAATCAGATGTTGCATTTTTCTAAATCCATGATGAGACTGAGAGTGTAATCAAGAATGGTTGGTGAATATGCACCCTGGGAAAGAAAAAGGGTTCCTCGTAAACCAACCTGACGCTCGCTCGTTAGGTCTTCGTTTGATAATCCATGTTTAATTCATTAGATAAGTTCAAAGAGTTTAACCTCGTCACATTTTAATTGTCTTTAATTTGTTTGACCTCGCCCTGTTATAAGATTTATTTTGACGTTGGGTTATTTTTATGCCTATCAAGGCCACACAGAATGAAATAGCATGTTTCAAGTGGATGCTGTTTTACGCCGCTTTAAAGATTTCAGTCACTATCACGGCAACAGTTCACATATCTATGTATATCCTGGGTTTCACAAGTACTAGGTAATGGCTATACATTGTCTTGACAAGGAGACTCCTGCGAAACACCCCGTCCTTTCAGTGAGGCTCGAACTCGGAGCCTCCGGGTTACGCGTCCTTCACTTTACCACTGAGCCACGCAAGACCCCTGTAAAGGAATGTAATAGACCTGAATTTACTTTACGATTGTATGGTGTTTAACGCCGTTTTTAACATTATTTCAGTTATATCACGGCGGCCAGTGCACCTATCCATGCTTTCCTGGAGTTTCATTTACTTTACGAAATAGAATTACGTATACAGGTTTTATTTCTATTTAATCTTTATTTCAAAATCACAGAGACTCGGCCCGAAAGCAATGCCTGATACTAAGGTTTTAAACCTTTGACAAACTTCCCGAGTATTAACTATCGCTATGAAGCAGGCTTTTTAAAATACTGTAGGTAAAGGTTACCAGTATTTCCTATTTCCCAACAATGATTTCTTCCCTCTGAAAGACAAATCCATTAGTAACATGAAATTTGTCCTATGCAAATGTTTTCAATTTGGACAAGTGTAAACTTTTTTTTTCTGGCAAGGCGTGAAATTCTATTGAAAAGAAATTCATAGAATCTCTCTCGTGAACTTGAGTAAATAAAATTAAATCTAATATTACCATATGCTTATAATCACTCTTGTCAGCTTTTGTGTCCTAGATTTAATATCAATACGGGTATTTCTATGGCACAGTATCAGAAATGCAAAAATACCATAGAGTTAACTATGAGCGAAGACTCCCGGCATGGTACGTCCTTCACCTTTCGTGTCACAGCCAATGCCGGGGTGTATTAGTGGCACCGCCATTATTAAATACATGCGTTAATTGAATCTGAGTCATGCTCTGTAAAAAGGGGGCTCAATCCATCTGCGAAAAATTTCAACCCAGGTCAGCCTGCGCAGTCCGCGCAGGCTGACCTGGGCCGAAACTTTTCGCTATTGGTCAATTTTTTGTATGTCTAAGGACTAGTCTATCTCATGATTTAGTCGGTTGTTAGCAACGAAGTGATGGCCACCCTTGGCTAGCGAAAACGATCCTCGTAGGAGCCATGTACAAAGTGGGGAAATTTTTGTTCTCCGACATTGGCCAAAAACCATCGGTCCTTACTTATTGCCCAACACAATAATCTAACAAGAGTTTAACGAGTGCATTCCGAATGTAAACCTCTAGACTCGATCCTTCCTTAATCAAATTTGAATCAGACAACTCTAAAAAAAAAAAATCGACCCCCATCCCCCCAAAAAATATGAGTTAAGGATTAATATCTGTGAAAACATTGTGACAATAGGGGAAAACAGTGCTTGATCTCGCCTGTAGCAGATATTATAATATATAAATGCCTACATTGCAAAATGAAATGAAAATTTCCATCGGAAAGTAAAAAGCCCAGGTATTGCGATGTCATAAATATTTGTTTGGACGGAAAATATCATCGTAACGGACAGTGTGGATCAAGATCAGACTGCACCTTATGTGCAGTCTGATCTTGATCTACACTGTCTGCAAAAGCACATTAAATCGCGCCCAGTAGCCTAAGGGTTAAATTTGACACATCACATTACCTCAGAGTACAGCCTTCCCAGACGAAATAATGAATACGATCTAAACGTCAGCCAGATTTCACAACAAGATCGTAACTTTTACTGTAAACCCTTCCAGCGCCTATGTCGAAAACAGGCTTTTGCAGACGGCATAGATAAAGACCAGACTGCACAGAATCACAGAATGTGCAGTCTGATCTTGTATCTATATCATCCGCTTGGTTAGATAAAATGATATCTGAGCTAAACCAAATGGTTTCGCCAATCAGAAGTTGTGTTACGTTCAAACGTAGAATAAGGCTAAAAATACTTTTAAAAACCCAATAGCGGCCAAAAACACAATGCAGGTATAAAAATGTATTTAAATTAAATCAAACCATTTAAAATTATTATTAGAAAAAATGAACTTCAAAATCAGGCAAAAAGAAAACAAAGGACGGAGTAACCTGGCAACTTTTAACCTTGTTTTAAATTGACTATCACTTGGACCGACTATAAAAGATTGTCATCTTCACATTAATTTCCATACTTTCAAATGGTATGATTTAAATTTCAATGCAATTTAACCACCCACTTTGTTTAATTTTGGCAGCTATTGTTACTTTAAGAATGGTTGGTGGATACGGGCCCAGGTATTTCGTGCAGCCGTTAATCATGGTACAAGCTACATAAAAATACTGTTCGGGTCGTAATCCGGTATAATGAGTACTCCCTCGCTATAACACGAAACATCAAAAGTGATTACGTCACAGAGGTAAATTCCACCGACAAAATAATGAATACAAATTGCCAAATCACTGCGCCTTGCCATTTCGTGTCGACGGAAGACAGACAGCCACTTCCGAGATTTGTAGGTAAACTGGATTGTTATTTGAAGATTTGTTGCGGCGTTTGTCGTGAAAACATAGTTCTTTTGGGTCATGCAAGTGAGTAATTTGACGGATGTTGTCTCAATCGACTGTCAGATGTCAAAGAAAAAAAAGGTCCTCCTCATTTCAGATGACGATATCGTTTCTCCTTGCTACTTTTCATGAGAGAGAGAGAGAGAGAGAGAGAGAGGGGGGAGAGAGAGAGAGACAGAGAGAGAGAGAGATTGATTTGGGAAACATTCAATATTCAATACGTGGTTTTAAAATATTGTTGCCAGCTGCAATTAAAAACAGTCCCATTTCTTGTTTGGAAACGATATGTTGATACTACTAATTCGTGAAATATAATCAATCGTTATTTTATGCCCAATTACGCATCAATAAATAAAATATAGCAACATAAAGTAATTTATGCTATGGCACGGATTCGTATGTTTTGTTTCAAGCGTCTGATTTGTCGTCTGAAGCTTAAATTAAACTTCAAGGCTGGGTAACGCCTTCAATTGGATTGCATTGTCTGAAACGCCTTTTAAATATTTTCTGTACTGATAATGATATAAACTAGAAAGCACATGTACATGCTTGAAGCCATGGTGATATTATACTGGAGGAGAGGGGAAGGTTTGAAGGGTTCGCTGCAGGCCTTCTAAATGAATAAATAAAATGAATAAGAAAGTTTTTGAAAAAAAGATAAAGACTGTTTTAGTAGTATAATTGGTTGATAGATGATCAATAAGGTCATGGCCCAAGCCTACGACTTGAAGGATCCTTTACAAACACATCTACCTCATGGCTAAAAAAACTTACACCAGCAAGGAAAATTCGTTTGTTTTATTCTGGGTTTTGCGTAGATTTCGACGGTATTTCCATCATATCACGTCCACATCTCACTCAATTCTGTATTTCCTTGGTTACCCAATTCTAGAGTAGCTGAATGTAGTGCGTCTTCTTTGACAAAATGTTAGGCGTGACCATCAAGTCCTGCGAGGTTGGACCAGGATTTACAGGGTCCGTATTCACCAACTATTCCTAAGAAGAACATTCTTAGTCTCATTTTCAAGAGTTCTCTACAGTTGAAAATAACATAACTTCTGATTGGCTAAACTAACTGGTTTAGCTAATCAGAAGTTGTGTCACTTTCTTAATCTTTAATTTAAAAAAAAAAAAAAAAGACAAAGGATATTCTTGAGGATGGTTGGTGAATACAGGCCCTGATTACAAATCTATCATTTTAAGCACCGAGGCCCTCTCAACCAACAAAACACCAACCTGTGCAAATACTTAAGCGATTTCACCTTGTGGTGCAACGTTTTTAACCCTTAGGCTGCTAAGTGCGACCCAGTGACCTTTTGCGGACAGTGCATATCAAGATCAGACTGCACAGAATGGCAAAATTTGGGTTTTTACTATCGGCTTGAAAGTTTCATTTCTTTTATTTAGCAGGCTAAGGGTTAAAACGTACTCGCGACACGTCCGTGTTGTCATAAGATAACAAAGATGCAAAATGACACTTGTAATACGGGGGCCTTTCCTTGTGTTGGCAGACAATCAAATTGCACAGCTATTAAAGTCTCGATCGTGCATCAAGTCTAACAGCATCTGACTAATACAATAAAGTGTCTCAGAGCATTTGAAACGAACTGGTTTGCTAATGGAGATATACGAAAGCCAACGAATCATGGATAGTTGCGGCATGAAACCAAATGGAACTCAAATACCGGTATACGAAGATCTTTTACAATCAACAAATAAGGTACGGAATGAACCGAGCTGTTTTGTAAGTATATGCATCTTCAATGATCACCGACAGTGAAGTTGAAAATAAAGAAACTGTTTTGTAGGTATATGTTATGTGGAGATCTACGGTAATCAGCGAAAATATCGGAGGAAAAAAAAAATGAACTCAGCTGTTTAACGAACGAACGAACGAACGAAAGAAAGAACGAACAAACAAAATATTTTAATGACAAAAACTTACACACAGAATGCAATGTCACCCTTCTACAGCGGAAGAGAAAAATACTTAACTCTTTACCAAACAACAGTATTTCATACTTCTCCAAATTCAAGGCATTTAGCACGTGTATGGAGACTTGAGAAAGTCAGCAAGTATACGGAAAAATACGACAATCAACGAAGCACAGCATGGAAAATAATGGCCTGTTGGGGCATATACATAACTGGGTAGCAAGTCTTCAGATATGTAATAACAAACAGCGAAAAACTAAAGAACAAATTTGATCAGCCTCCCTTTTGAAAATACGATTCAACCTAGATAATAAGAGATGTTTGAGAGCTCATTATACTAACCCGAGTTTACAGTATCTGTATCATTACCTCTGCTTGTTAAAATTGAGTTGCTGTGCTCGGGTAAAATATTATGAAAACACTATCAGGTCCGTATTCACCAACCATTCTTAAGAATATTCTTGGTCTTGTTCTCCAAAATTTTCCAAATTTGAAAGTAACACACCTTCTGATTGGCTAAACCATTTGGTTTAGCCAATCAGAAGTTGTGTTACTTTCAAACTTGGAAAATCTTGAAGAATAAGTCTGAGAACGTTCTTAAGAATGGTTGGTGAATACGGACCTCAGAATCTCAATACGCTTGGGAATACGAATCTGGTATATATCAAGCAGTAACCCTTATTGCGCTGAATAAATAAAATGAGCTATGCTCTGGCAAAAGGGTGTTTAATGCATCTCCGTGATGCATGACTCTAAGCAAGTTATCAGATCATTATGGATCAATAAAATCCATTTTCTATCACAACCGACTGAATCATGAGGTATATTGGGTCCGTATTCAACAACCATTCTTAAGAACATTCTTGGTCTTGTTCTTCAAAATTTTCCAAATTTAAAAGTAACACACCTTCTGACTGGCTAAACCATATGGTTTAGCCAATCAGAAGTTGTGTTACTTTCAAACTTGGAAAATCTTGAAGAATAAGTCTAAGAACGTTCTTAAGAATGGTTGGTGAATACGGACCCAGGTCCCTTGACATGCAAAATACAGACAAACAGCAAAAAGTTTCAACCTAGGTCAGCCTAAGCAGACTGCGCAGGCTAACCTGGGTCGATACTTTGTGTAGATGCATTATGCCACCATTTCACAGAGCATGGCTCAAATGAATTTTTCTCAATAATCCTAAAGTACACATACATTACAATTTTCAAGGGTGTTTTTTGGAAGAATATATAACAAAATAGTGGACAGTGTAGATCCAAGATCAGACTGCACTTTCTGTGCAGTCTGATCTTGATCTACACTGTCCGCTAACGACAGTTTGCTTTTAATCTACATTCGGTCTTTAAAACTCACTAAGGTTGTTCGTTGCAGCCTGAGGTGTAACACTAGAACGGAATGCTTCCGGATCGTAGTGCCCAAAAGTAGTCCCACTTGAATTTTTGATATCAAGCACTTCTGCCACATTGTTTTATTATGAGAGATGAGAGCATCAAACTAAAATGTGTGTTTTTTAAGCTGAAGTTGATTTGATTATTTCTCCAGAGGATGAATGCATTTTTTGCATTTCTTTCTGGACTATTTTTTTTGCGTGTGACCTTCCAAAGAGACATGGTCTATCAGCGGTAAGGGCCTGACTCAGAGCAATTTTCCGAGGGTAGATGTGTTTGAAGGGGAACAGCAAAGAAGTTCATTGCTCATGATGCCATCTTCTGTACCTTTTTGGAGAGGACATAGGACATACATTTGAAACAAGAAATAACTAAAACAACACTGAAGAGATACTGGAATTTAATGTTGAAACTCTTATGTGGCTCGATATGAAGTGAAAAAATGAAAAGTAATCTTACGAGCAGTTACCTTTTCTTCTTCACTGTTTTTCATTTTGTTGAAAAGTAGTACTGGGTTATCGGGTAACGCTTATGAAAATATTAAATTTCCAAAGAGCACAAGAAAAGAATCATTCTCTTTTACATTATTTTGTTATAATAAATTATGAATCATAGCCCCGGGGTATCGATCAGCAGTAGCAACGCTTGTTAATAGTGATTTCATAAATGTGTGAGCAATATGCCAGTAGGAGCCCGCCGAATAAACACGTGCACATTTTTGACCAATCGCAAAATACAATCTATTCATTCTTTATCAGTACCAAGAAGTAGGTCAGAAGCCAGCATATTCAGCTACGTCGAAAAATGCTAAGCTCCCGCTTCGCCAGGGAGATTAGCAGCAGCCAGTCGAAGATAGTGTTTTTTTACTGTATTTTCAGTTCGCTCAAAAAGTTAGCGGTGTGACTCCGTAAAGGTTTAATATGGAAGAGCAAACACAGAAAATTGTAATACAAGATTTTATCAAACATTCGTAATATTTACATTCGGCTGATTAAGCAATTTGTAAGGGGGATTAGACTGACGAACTCATCATATTAAGTCCTATATGGATTTGTCGATTGAATCCGTCTGCTTTTTAATAGCAGACAAGAAGAGTTTCTAAACATCAAAGAGAAGCTCTTACAATGCCTGTTTGTCAGCGTTGTATACATCATATTTTATTTCAATGGAAGCCATTGAGAGAATAGAGTAATAAGACGCACTTATTGGTTTCCTTGCATTTAAGTGGAGTGAAACCGTAGAACGAACCCCCCCAAAAATGAATTGAGCCACGCTCTGTGAAAAGGGAGCTTAATGCCTCTGCGAAAAGTATCGATTCAGGTCAGCCTGCGCAGTTCGCGCAGGCTGACCTGGGCCGAAACTTTTCGCTCTTGGTCAATTTTCTGTATGCTCAAGGACCAGTCCGTCTCACGATACAGTCGGTTGTTAAAAAAAGTAGCTGTCACGGATCCATCATTATATGATGACTTGCTTGTTATAATGCACTACGGAGATGCATTAAGCCCCGGTTTGCCAGAGCATGACACAAATGGACTTTCAGACAAGTAAAAGAGACACGACTACTCGTAGTGCATTTTCAAGCCTTTTCCTAGGGTAACAGTATAGATAAGAGTGCATACTAAAATAGCGGACAGTGCACCTCCAAGATCAGACGGCATGTTCTGTTCTTGGATCTACACTGTCCGTCAAAGCAAAGTTCCTCTTTGCGTCGAAAGGGTAAATAATCACAATATCAAATAATGTTGAATCATGTCTTGAGAGGGAGAAATAATAATATTATAATAATAATAGAAGAAAAACTCGCAGTTGTATCTCTCCATTTAAATGCGTTTCGACAACCAATTTCATTTAACCCTTATCCTGCTAAATAAGTGAAATACAACTTTCAAGCCGTCAGTAAAACCCCAAATTTTTAAATTTTAAAGGTATTTTTGGAGGAAAGATAACTCCTTGTTGGACAGTGTAGATCCAAGATCAGACTGCATGTTCTGTGCAGTCTGATCCTGATCTACGCTGTCCGCAAAAGGTTAGTGAGTCGCGCTTAGCAGCCTAATGGTTAACTGATTTCATTAAAATTAAAACCTTGGCGGGACATATCAAAATATTGTAAAGAAATAACATAAAAAATCTCTGTGGGGTTACAGATTTTGTCTCATCATTGCATTATAAAAGTAGAACGAATGAAGATTTGCACATGGACAATTATCGAAGAGAATAAAAGAAACGACATGTTACTGGCAGCATTACGAGGGTGAACCACTGGGGTCCTAAGCATTGCTATATGCTCTTTTACAGACATTGTAGATCGAGATAAGATTGCATAGAACGAGTAGACTGATCTACACTGTCCTCGTGACTTGATTAGAATCATTTAGACAATAATTTAAAATCACAGTATTTTGATTTTTATTTTTTTAATCGGATGGGAATCTTAACCTGCTAGATAAGTTAAATGAAACATTCAAGTCGATAGTAAAAACTCGAATGTTGCAATTTCAAATTTTGGAGAAAAATATCTCCTTATCGGACAGTGTAGATCCAAGATCAGACTGCACGTTCTTTGCAGTCTGATCTTGATCTACACTGTCCACAAAAGGTAAGTGAGTTGCACTTTGCAGCCTAAAGGTTAAACCGTGTAATTTATGCAAAGCATGAGTAATTTATGTATAGCGTAAATATGTCTGCGCGTACCAGTGAAACCAATTTGTAAATTTAATGATGTCGTAAATAAAAAAAGACAAAAACAATGTAGGCCTACCACTGTTAGTCTGCAAAAAAAAAACTGCTTACTTTTTAACACCCTTTAGCAACTAAAAGGTCTGTGTTGCTTTTGCGGACAGAGTTGATCAAGGTCAGACTGCACAGAACATGCAGTCTGACCTTGATCTACATTGTCCGATGTATGTGAGGCACCCTGCAACATATAGCCCCCCCTCCCCCACTTGCCTAACATAAAGAAAGAGAGGGTTTTCTTCCTCGCATTGAAGAATAGCTTTGAGAGTAATCAAAGGACTGAAAGTTCTGAAAATCGGATTTGTGCTACAGTACAAATTTTAGTTCAGTTTAAACATATTTATTTTACATCGATTGAGAGATAAGTTCTTACAACTTATACTAATCTTTCTCGATTGTAGAGTATAAATAGAGCAGGTATCAGCTATGACGTAATTATGAGAATGAGTTTTAACATCATACGTAATGCATAGATTTGAAATCTAAATTGAATGCATAATGGGACATTAAGGAGCAAATTAAATTCTAACAGAGTGCATAGTGAGACTGCTCTGGCCGGAAAGTTTACTTGGCATGACATAAGATCTTGCAATATTCAAACTTCATTTGCATTTTTGAACATAACAATAAACTGCAGACGAATCCATCTGTTAATCCATCTACATGTATTTCTTCTGCACAACAAATTACACCCTGTAATATTTGCTAAAACTGACAGGAGAGTGAATAGAATGCCTATTGTTCAAGTCAGATTGACACACGAATCCACTTAAAAGGAAAAAAAAAAAAACTTATTTCCTCCCGAAACAATATTTTTAGTGCTTTTCAATACATACTTTTTAACAACAACAAAAAAAAAACGTTCTCTTTGGAACAGGACAACCAACATGTATCCAGGTTTGATACATGAATGTTGTGACAAAAAAGAAATTGCTTCAATTACAAAAGTAAGTGTAATGTCTTACGAATAGAAAACTGGAAATCATTTATGTGGTGCATTGATTCATTGATTACCTCTCAGGATAAAGAGAGAGAGAGAGAGATTGTCTCCCATCCTTTCAAAATTATGGGTGTGTGCTGGTTTGGCGAGGGAGTTGGAGGGGAAGGCGAGGGATGATTGCTTCTATTGCTACCACTTACTCCATCCCCATGTCTTTAACCACAAACATACATTTATGTCTGGAAGTTTAAGTTTTATTTCGGATAGATACTCAAATATATAAAATTCTACAAACGCACTCAGTGACCGACCTAAGAACTGCCATGAAGAATTTTAATTTCTTTGAACGTCTAACTTGTTTATGAATACAATATTATAACATTCACCTAATTACCTGCAGTAACAAATTGGCGGAGGATGACTTCGAAAACTTCTTTGTAAGATATGTATAATTTAATGAAAATCAAAGCATAATAATGGATACATGATTATGTAAACATTTTGACCGAAGGAGAAATTGTCAATAATGAGCAATTTCTCTTCAGTCACGATGTTTTCAACATCGGTCTGTTGTGAGACACAAAAATACGTCTACGGGCAGAGTGGGTGTCGCGGTTAAAGAGTAAAAGAAGAGTTTCTCATTCATAAAGTACTTTAAGAGAACTTTACCGGGAATCGTTAACAGATGCAAGGTTCAATTTGAATGAACATAAGTATCTACGTACTTTGATCATAGGTGTAAACAATTAGACGTCTCTCACGGAATATTTCAGGTAATTTATTACCAATATTTCAGTGCTGACATACATTTTGCGAAATAATTATATTCCTTCAGTTAGAAAAAAAGAGCGAACCATTTCTGCGGCTGTGTGAGTCTAAATATATAGTAAACTATTGGAGTTGGTAGTTTCGCTACCCACTAAATATAATCAATTTTTTATCAGAGGTCCAAGGGTAGTTTATTTTCACTGTGACTTTAGCAATAGTTAAGCATCAGGTAGCAGGTGGTGTAGATCAAGATCAAACTGCACGTTATTTGCTGTCTGATCTTGATCTTTGCGGTCTGTAAAAGCTATTCAAGTCGTCATGATCAGTAAAATAGTTAAAAGTTTTCCTGTAAAAAGTCAAACCATAAATATGCGTGCAATACATACTGAAATTTAAATAAGGACATTTGAATTTGAACCACGCTCCGGCTAAAGGAGGCTTAATACATCTCCGTGATGTAAGATACAGAGCAAGTCATCACAGTATTATAGATCCATAAAAAAACAATTGGTCTAACAACCGACTGAATCATGAAGAACACTAGTGCTTGGACATACAGAAAATTGACCGATAGCGAAAAGTTTTGACCCAGGTCAGCCTGCGCGGACGGTGCAGGCTGACGTGGGTCGATACTTTTCGCAGATGCATTAAGTCCCCTTTTCACAGAGCATGGCTTTTTTAAAAGTATTCATCAATTGATTGTATTTCATTTTTTTTTTTTAAAGAGAATCTGATCTGCAAACACAAAGGCAAACAATGCTTATTAGTGTTTAAGGTCATTTTGTGGTTACACACATTTTTATACATTGAATTTCATAGCTTAAAGTTAATGCCTACGTATCACTTTTTAAACCTAGTTTACATCCTGTAAAAACTCTGGAACCTTTAATATAACTTGATCGAGAAAAAACAGTGGACAGTAATTTATGTTACCTTACACGTAAAAAAAACAGAACAAATTGGAATTCTAAAATTTTAAATTTGAAACAAAAATCTAAATGCATGCTGATTTCGAAATTAAGAAAATCAATCTCTTATACATAATTTTATCTCTGAGGACGCCGAATGGCGAAATGTTGCACAAAGTAAAAAAAACTTTTTTTTTTTAATTCAATTTATTTTGAAATTATCAACTATGATTTATACAGTTCATACGCTTGATAAAATCATGGAGAAAACCGGAAATCAATATTTAGACAAAAGGTACCCAAAGCTCCCTTAAACCCTTTATCAAACAATCAAGAGTCTAGCGACCCTAAGATAATTAATGCTTTCCGAAACATTGTGGGAAAAGGCGAAAATTCTTCTTTATTTTTTCGCCATGTTCTGTATCATTTGAAAAGAAAATTCCATCATTTTAGCTACATTTCAGTTTTTATCTACACATGCTGTCGATCTGGACAAGTCTACAAATTTGTTGTCTGGACGTAACTAAGTCCGCACACAGCAGTTTGTTTGGTAAAGGGGAAAGCGGGTAAATTGAAGTGCAACGAACTACATTTTTCTTTGAAGCTAAAATACGTTTCACGAAACTATTTTCGTAACGTACAGAAAAAGTAAGAGCACACTTAAACTGAAATTAAATCAGCAAAAAATATCGGTTATACATGATAGCAATAAAATATCAAAGAAATTTCTCACTTCATCACGGAACAGAATTGTCGAGAGAAAGGCAAACGACCTTTTGACCCTTTTATCAAATACTCCCATGTTTTAACGACCCTGCAGAGGGAGGGTTTTGAAGACATTGTGGGAAAAGGAGAAAATGCTGCTGAGCAGCATTTTCTCCTTTTTCCAGAATGTTTTCTAACCTTTTAAAACCAAATACCATCACTTGAAAAACCTTAAATTTCTCACTTACAGACTCTTTCAATATGGAAGGGTATTATATTTTGTCAGATGGTAAGAGTTGAGAATTAAGCTATCTCAGATCTTCTGAAGCATTCTGCACAATTCTACATGCCAGAACTGCATAAACTGCATCCTTAGGAATTAACAGTCATGATTAAGACAATAAACGAAATATCTGCAATATCATTTAATCCCGCCCTTCTGAGCACCCCTATCTCAAACGTAAGTACTCTTTCAATGCCGTATCTGTAAACGTCAGCTAAAATTACTCAAGTGGCAGGGCGTTACACTTGTATAAGTGACAGATCTCAGACTGTTGGTTTGATTCCCAGCTAAAACAATTACATTTACTAATAGTCCTTCGGATGATACATTAAAATTAGATTTAGTGCGACGGTGCTACACACGAAGCAAGTCGAAGAACCAAGCGTAACATAGAATGGGTTTCGTGTTGTATCTTGCACTGTCCCCCGCAATATACTAACAGCCTTCTTGGGGCGTCGATCATATGGGCAACCGGTGGAGACGAAAAACAAATGAATGTCAATCAATCAGATATATAGAAAGTCATCGTCTTTCTAAGGCTGGGAAAACAATCCACTGGTACTAAGAAAGTTATTATTTTATATATATATATATATATTAAATATACCTCTATATTCGGTTTCAGCCAGTTGTAACCCATTTCATCTTTATTTTATGAAACTTTAATCGTTCTTTTATCTTTATAGCATAATGTTGCCCTTGAAGGCTACAGGGTTGCACAGATTACGACGGATAGAAAATGCATTTCACCTTTTGGCTGCTTTCAAAGAAATCACTGTTGTCGTTTCCTGTTTTAAATGACGACAAATCCCTTGAGTTTCACTATCACTTATACCATGTAGGTTGGTAATTTATCTGTATTTAAACAGCTGAACATATTTTGAGCCATTCTACACACTTTCAAGTTTAACCAGCGTTTTTTTTCTCTCTCTCTGGTTGTAAGGATGTATCTTTAAGGGCTTGACTGAACAAGCGGGGGAGTTGGATCCAAGATCAGACTTCACGTTTTGTGCAGTCTGACCTTGATCTGTACCGTCCGAAAAAGCCCATATTTTCGCCTCTGACACCGTAGGGGTTTAGAATTAGAATATCCTACTTTTGTGTACCTCTGTATTTCATTCACCAAAGAGTATCTGAGAAGTGAACTTCGATCCAAGGTAAGTATCGATAAGGCATGGTTAGCACGGATCATGAACTGGTTATAATTAGCTATCCCACTGTTTATACCGTGGAGAGGAGTACTTCAGTAAGATCGTTAGGATGTGACAACTTCGTAAAATAACCAGCAGCTCTTACAATGTTATCAACACTTCTACCCTTTTAATCTATAGCCAGCTTACTGCCACCCTCTAACCAACATTTCTAAAAAAAAAAGTATTTGATATCAATTTGTCGTAGAGTCAATTCTAATTGACAACACGAACACTTACTTTAACTGTAGAATATTCCAGTTGTCTGTACTTAAATGGGCCTTAAGAGGGCCCATTTAGATGTTGCTTTGTTTCTTTAAAAAAAAAAACACTGATAGGTACTACCGGGTACATTTTTCTTTGCAAGCAGGCAGAAACTGAACGGTTACACATAGTTAATTTGTGGAATTTTGGCGTGTGAATAACACGATAGTACTTTTGCAGTCGGGAACGCTGTCTATTTTAATGAGATCGGAAATGACGCCATCATACCTATTTGAATACAATCCCACGTGATCAAGTGGTGTTATTGAAAATGTGATCATGTAACATTCTAAAAAAGCCATAATTTTTTGGTCGTCTGGTATGGGTCTTTGTTTCAGGGAGTAATAAGTAAAATGTCCAGGTAAATTTTATAAGGATATGCGCTGTCCTGTATCCATAGAGACACGGTGACGTAAATTGACTATATTCGCTCCGCCTACTTTGTGCTCAAAGTGGCAAAGTAAGAGCATAAACTTAGTAGATAATGGTTTAATATGTAGAGGTTAACCGAGACATTAACCCTTGGGGTGCTAAGCGCGGCTCAGAAACCTTTTGCGGACAGTGTAGATCAAGATCAGACTGCACAGAGATATTTCCCCTTAAAATACGCCAAGCCCCCGTAACTCAGTCGGTAGCGTACAGGACTTGAGAACAGGGGGTCGCAGGTTCGATCCCCGGCTTGGCCAATTTCTTTCCGAGGATTGATGATAGTCATCGCGACAGGATTCATTCCTCTCTCACCGCTGACCATTGTTTCGACGATGGTTATGTGGGAAAGCAGCCAGTGGCTTGGAAAGAATATTGTGCGGAGTACTGGTAAATGAAACTCCAGGAAAGCATGGATAGGTGCACTGGCCGCCGCGATATAACTGAAATAATGTTGAAAACGGCATACAGTCAATCAATCAATCCCTTAAAATACCTCCGAAATAGCTGAAATTTGGTTTTTTGCAATCGGCTTGAAAGTTTCGTTTATTTGCCAGCTTAAGGGTTAAACGTTTGGCACTAATAGCAGTTCTATTGTCAATGGTTGGGAAAATCTCGTCATATAACTGTCAGACCTGTTTCCAGTCATGGAGTTCAGAATTGGAACAAGATTTAGAATTATTGGTGTTTCGGAACCAAGACAATAAGCAGAATGAAAAAGCTAATAGCGGAATTTAGCGTCTGACATTAACAGCAGTTATATTGTCAATGGTTTGGAACACTTTGTCGTATAACTGTCAGTCTGTTTCAGTTAGTCTCGCCAACAATTATCCAACGAGAATCTTGGATAACGTTTCATGCTTTGTTATGTATATGAAACCGTGCCCCGAAAAAAAGTCATAAATAGTCTATTTGTCAGCGTCAGAATGGTCCAATTTTACTACAGTTGCAAAATATTGTCGAATATCAAATTATATATGATCCCTGCTCAGTGAAAAGGGGGCTTAATGCATCTGCCAAAAGTATCGACTCAGGTCAGCCTGCGCAGTCCGCGCAGGCTGACCTGGGCCGAAACTTTTTGCTTTCGGTTATCTTTCTGCATGTCAACGGACAAGTGTACCTCATGATTGAGTCGGTTGTTAGACAAAATGGGTTTTGTGGACGTATGATACTCTGATGAGTTGCTTGTTATGATGCACCCCGGAGAATCATTAAGCCCCCTTTTCACAGAGCATGGCTCATTATGTTTCACTACCATGAATACTTAAAGACGCCATAAGTACATTCAAAGTGAGTGTATTTCATCTTCTCTTTTTCCTTTCAATCCTTTACCAAACATTCCCGTGTTATAGGAGTAAGGCTTCCGAAAGCATTGTAGGAGCAAGAGAAAATGCTAGTGACCAGCATTTTTTTCTCCCTCCTTTTTCCACAATGTTTTCTTCGCTTTAAAAAATTATTTTTCCTTTTATTTCAACAATATTTCTATAAGTCGTTTCCAAATGCTTTTCAATCTGGACAAGTCTTGAATATCGTCATGTGGTGAAGAGTTAAGTGTGGAAAACCCTTACCGTGCGAAATAAGTTAAAATGTAACTTTCAAACCGATCGCAACAACCCAAATAATGCTATTTCAAACTTATGTTTTGGAGAAAAATATCTCCTTATCGGACAGCCCAGATCCAAGATCAGACTGCACATTTTGTGCAGCCTGATCTTGATCTACACTGTCCGCAAAAGGTCAGAGAGTAGCACTTAGCAGCCTAAGAGTTAAAATCTAACATAAAGGCAAAGATGAAATTTCATTTCGCTTTGTAGGGAGATTAATTTTATTGTTTTATGTCGACATGCTATATTTAGAGCCAGCTCATCCTTGAAGAGTGCACGTGCCCGACTTACAGTATATATTGTCATTAATTTCAATGACTAAAAAAAAAAATATGATCAGGGCTGGTATTTACGAACCATTCTAACTTTTATTCATTGTCTTATTCTAGAATTATAAAGTAACGCAATTTCTGACTGGCTAAACCAATGGTTTAGCCAATCAAAAATTGTGTAACTTTTAAATTTAGAAAACTCTGGACCATTATACTAAGACTGTTAATAGGAATGGTTGGTGAATACGGGCCAAGTTATTAAATTCAAATCCACTGACAGTAGCACTGTAAGGACTCACATGACCGTCAATTAACTCTTTCCCAAACGACAAATTTTGGACTGGTCCAAATTGAAAGAGTTTGCAGACGACAATTTTAAATTTGATGAAAATGGCAGAAAGGTTTCAAAAAGGGTAGAAAACACTGTGGGAAAAGGAGAAATTGCTCACGAGCAATTTCTCCTTTTCCCACAGTGTTTTCAAAAGACTTGTTTTGCAGACACGTGAAACCAGGACTTGTTTGGGAAAGGGTTAAGATCACGCTGCTTATATATATTGCTTATATGTATGTTGCTTATATGTATGTTGCTTTTACGTATTTTATGCAACGCTTTGCATGGTAAAATGCATAGCAAAGCGGCATTAAACCCACTTTTGCCGGAGCATGGCGCATGTATATTCGCACAGGACCTACACCAGTTACAAACTAGAAAACACGTCTGCAGCAGACGAACTGAACACGTCCCTGTAACGATATGGATGATAATCATCGATAGCGGTTTAACCCTTTCCTAAACAACCCCGGGTTTTAACAACTCTGAAGAAGAAGGCATTTGAAAACATTGTAAGAAAAGGAGAAAAAATGCTGGTAATTTCTGATAATGAACAATTTTGGAAGGGACGTATTTTTTCCAAGGAAGTTTAACTACATTTATATTAATAATGGAGATAAGCAATTGGGGAAAAAGTAGTTCCGACAAGAAACGGTATAAAATTCATTGCTGAATTATAAAATTCAACGGTGATTTTAGCATACTCTATTCTACAAAATAACAATACACAATGGTAAACAATACAATCGTTTAACAAATACAGTCCTGCAGAAATGGATTGGAACGAAAGCAAAGCATACAGAGTTCCTCTCCAACTTCCGGTTGATTTTATAATTTTACCATTCACTGCTAGATTTATATAAATCATTGAACCGGATAACCGAAAATTATTGCTTGTACTAGCAAATGCCCTTCTTCCCCGATACTTTGTAAAATAAAAAACTGTCTACAACAGGGACGTGAAAAGCTGGTTTTTCAAAGGTAACGGTTTAAACAATTTATTTTCGATTAAATTTACATTAATTCAGTGTGCACTTTTAAATGTCATTTTCTTTGTATTTAAATGGGTCGAATACGTACTTGAATCCCTATTGCAATGTATTTGATTTGAATGGAGTTTAGACCTTTATCTTTTTAGCATACGACAAAATTTTAGACTGATCCAAAATCACCCCTTATTCTGCTAAATAACTAACATAAAATTTTCGACCCGATAGTAAATACCGTAATAATGCTAGTTCAAGTTTATGTTTTAGAGAGAAATGTCTCCATATCGGACAGTGTAGATCAAAGATCGGACTGCACGTTTTGTGCAGTCTGATCTTGATCTACACTGTCCGCAAAAGGTCAGTGAATCGCGTGCAGTCTGATCTTGATCTACACTGTCCGCAAAAGGTCAGTGAGTCGCGCTTAGCAACCAAAGGGTTAACAGCATTTGCAGATGACAAAATAAATGTTGAACAAAGGATTGGAAGTGTGTACGAAAGGGTAGAAAACATTGTGGGAAAAGGAGAAAATACTGGTTTCCAGCATTTTTCTTCTTTTCCCATGAGGTTTGACATAAAACAATCGTCGATTGGGAAATATCGAGTTACACTCCAGAGACAGTGAGTTTTGTGTGTACATCTCCGATATTTCTGGTTGATTGATTGATTGTATGTTGTTTAACGCCGTTTTCAATATTATTTCAGTTATATCACGGCGGCCAGTGCACCTATCCATGCTTTCCTGACCAGTACTCTGCACAATATTCTTTCCAAGCCACTGGCTGCTTTCCCACATAACCATCGTCGAAACAATGGTCAGCGGTGAGAGAGGAATGAATTCTGTCGTGATGACTATCATCAGTCCTCGGAAAGAAATTGGCAAAGCCGTGGATCGAACCAGTGACCTCCTGTTCTGAAGTCCTGTACGCTACCGACTGAGGTACGGGGGCTTGGCTCCGATATTTCAGGAGATATTGAGACGAAATAGGCATCGAGGTTGAATGACCAAGTCCAACTCAACAAAACGCCCGTGTTGTATGTACACTCTCCGATTTTACCAAAGATATTGGGACAACACGATAATCAATGTTGAACTGTCGCGTTAATAACTCTGCAGAACGCGCATGTTGTATGTAGACTCAAAGGTAATTTGAGAGATAGTGAATACCAAACAAGCATCGAAATTGAAATATCAAATGTACACACAAAAATACACAGAAACCGTGTCTTGTATGTAGACTCTCGGATAATTTGAGAGATATAGCATACCTTACAAGCATCGAAATTGAAACATGAAATCCACACACTACAGAACGGGCATCTTGGATTCACATTCTCCGACATTTCTAGAGATACTGAGGCCGAAAAAACACCGAGATTGAAACGTTCATACTCTGCGAAACGCGCGTCTTGTACGAAAACCCTGATATTTGGAGAGATATTGAGACAAAATAAGCACCGAGGTTGAAATGTATAGAGGGTATTTGGGGTTTTTTGGTGAAAGATCGAAATTCATTTCGTCGAGTGAACATAATCGGTAATATTTTCATGAGTGGCAAAATTTATTTCCTCAAGTGAACATCATCGGTAATGAACATCAAGTGAACATCACGAGTGGCGCAGGTAATATTTTCACGAGTGGCCACTCGTGAAAATATTACCGATGATGTTCACTCGATGAAATAAATTTCGATCTTTCACCGAAAAAAAAAAAATAAAATTCTATTCATTTCATGCTTCTAACCCCTATTTTGTTGGAACTTTCATCAAAATCCACAACATTTGTTTCCCCGTGGCCTACCCCCCTAACATAACAACGCATTATAGTATTACGTAAAGCGCGAGAAATATAGTGTAGATTACGTAATATTTCCCTCCATTTGAATGGCACGCGCTGATTACCTGGGTCAGTAGTGCGCGGGAACTACTGTTTCCGCCTTCAACTTGAGTTAGAAAATAAAAAAAAAAATCAGTATTTTTACTGGTTGTCACCATGAAATATCAAACCATAACCCACCATTATTTCTCGATAAACTACCGAAAAGCATGAAATAACAATTTAATACTACTCGGAATATTATCTTGGGTGTACACTTTCCGATGGTTCGAGATAATATCAAGAACTAACAAGCACTGACATTTAAATATAAAAGTCACACTTTACAGAACGTGCATCTTGGATGCACACTCTTCGATACTTTGACAGATACAATGTTTTAAGACCTGTTTCTATCGCCCTACGTACCATTTAGTGGAAGAATCATCGGAGAACACGATTAAAGCATTTTCATTCCGGTGGCAGAAAATGTGAATATTTCCTACAAATGACGGCTGGTGATTTTCGGTATGGAATAGAATTTGCTACTTTGTCTTATATTTTGTATACGGGTGGCGAAGTTCGTCACGAAACGAACGCCTGTGTTTATGAAGTGTGAAAATCGTTCACGAAAAGTTATTCCAATAGCATTAAACTTATCGTCTGCTGAAACAAACAGGACAGCCGACAATTTGAAGACGTCTTTGTAAAATATGGCCAATTCACGTGAGTTAGCGTTTCAAACACTAATAAATCAAATATAGTCTGCAGGTGGCTAATTGTTAATATCACTTCGTTACCGCACAGGTTACTGATCTAGTCGGTTACTGCAGACGACATTTGATGTCTTGTGCCCGACCATTTTTGAAAACACTGTTGCAAAAGTGGAAGGTGCTAGTAATGAGGCGTTTCTACTTTTGCGACAATGTTTTCACCGTGTATTCATGTATCAGGCCTTCATTCATTTTGCTTAACTCTTAACCATACAATCCCGAGTTTTAACGACCCTGAAGAAGAAGGCTTTTGAAAACATTGAGGGAAAAGAAGAAAATGCTGGTAACCAGCATTTTCTTCTTTACCCACAATGTTTTCAACGATCTCAAAGACAGACACTGTCGTTTGTGCCCCATTTTTTTGTCGTCTGCGAACGCTTTCAATTTGGACTGGTCTAAAATTTTGTCGTGTGGTAAAAAGGTTCTGTCATAAGGATTGTTTCAAAGTCGTCTGCTGCAAATGTGTTCATTTTGTAATGAATTCAAACAGGTACATATTACATCAAGGCGGAAAAATGAAGGTAAGGAAATTCATAACCTTGAATTACATGAATACCACTGACAGAAAAGGAGCAGGCTATCGAAGATTAGAGAGCAGATTACGATCAGATTCTGCTACGCGATTGTACGTTAGAATAAATAAACGTAGCTTTAACCCTTAAAGCCGGTCTGGAACCGACTTACGCAGACAGTGTAGATCAAGATCAGACTGCACAGAACGTGCAGTCTGATATCAGATCTACACTGTCTGCTACTATGTTTCATATCTTAACGTAAACAACCTTAAAATAGTAATACTTCGGATTGTCTTTTCCTAATTAAAAATGTAATCATGAATTCAGTGTTTTAAGAGTTAACTCTTTACCACATAATCCCGACTTTTAACGACCTTGAGAAAAAAAGCTTTGGAAAACATTGTGGGAAAAGGAGAAAATGCTGGTAACCAGCATTTTCCCCTTTTCCCACAATGTTTTCCATCCTTTCCAAAGCAAATCTCAATTTTTGACTCACATTTATTTTGTCGTCTGCAAATGCTTTCAATTTGAACCTGTCCAAAGTTTTGTTATTTGGTAAAGAGTTAGACGAAGTCAGAAAACTCAGAGAAAAGAACCTCTCATAACATCAGTAACAAGAGTTTGTAATTGATCCGTCCCAGGTGAGGTCGGTAAAATTAATATCGTCTGAGTAGTAAATAAATCGTGGCGCGTATGAATACAAAATGTCGGATGTATTTTACGACATATAACAGACAAAACGCCTTGATAAATTAAACCCATAGTTGAAAATTTACAACCCTGGTTCAAAAAGTTGAAAGACATCTGAGCATTATGTGAAATAAATTTGAAGAATTAGATACCTGATTTTGATAATTTGCCGCTTTGGTTTCATCACCTTTCATGTCCCAGATTTCGATATATGTCGAAATGAAATGAGCCATGCTCTGTGAAAAGGGGGCTTGATGCACCTGCAAAAAGTATCGATTCAGGTCAGCCTGCACAGCCCTCGCAGGCTGACCTTGGCCGAAACTTTTTGCGATTGGTAAATTTTCTGTATGTCCAAGGACCAGTCTACCTCATGATTGAGTCGGTTATTTGTCAAAATGGGCTTTATCGATCCATGATCACGTGACGACTTGCTCGGTGCCATGCATCACAGAAATGCATTAAGCTCCTTTTGCCAGAGCATTGCTCAAATATATATTCTTTTAACCCTTTCCCAAACGACAAATTTTGGACTGGTCCAAATTGAAAGAGTTTACAGACAACAATTTTAAATTTGATGGAAATGGCAGAAAGTTATCAAAAAGGGTAGAAAATACTGTGGGAAAAGGAGAAATTGCTCGTTACGAGCAATTTCTCATTTTCCCACAGTGTTTTCAAAAGACTTGTACTGCAGACACGTGAAAACCAGGGCTTGTTTGGGAAAGGGTTAAACAGTAAAAATCTTCCTTTTTTTCCATTCGACTGTGGGCCGTATTCACCAACCATTTTAAATTGTATCCTTGGTTTAATTCTAGATTTAAAAAGTAATACGATTTCTGATTGGCTAAACGAAATGGTTTAGCTAATCAGAAATGGCGTTACTTTTAAGTTAAGAATATTGATGGTTAATGAATGAGAGCCCTGATATTGTTTTTACGTTCATCCAACAACGTTGCTTTGCCATACAAATGAAAAACAACTGAGGTATATCTAATCATGATTTGCGCAACAAAGTTTTGGTTCATACAGAATATAACTTATCGGCAATCTAGTTTCACACGGTTGGTAATCGATTGTAAACGGACAGACTGATGGCGAGTTCAATGATGGATAAGATGAAGTATAAAGGGTATTAGACTCGAATTATCCAGATTCCATTAATTTAACCCTTTCCCAAACAAGCCCTGGTTTTCACGTGTCTGCAGTACAAGTCTTTTGAAAACACTGTGGGAAAAGGAGAAATTGCTCTTAACGAGCAATTTCTCCTTTTCCCACAGTGTTTTCTACCCTTTTTGAGACCTTTCTGCCATTTTCATCAAATTTAAAATTGTCGTCTGCAAACTCTTTCAATTTGGACCAGTCCAAATTTTGTCGTCTGGGAAAGGGTTAAATGAAAGATTTTAAGCATTGCAAAGTAAGAACTTTGCAGACAAGATAATTTGGTGTAAGGTAAGATTGGTACATGATTCAGCTCAAAGGAAGCGTTTGAAAGAGCACAGTTGGATGCATATATTTCTAATGTAAAACACGGACCGTATGAGTCGGTATAGGCCACCAGATAAATTAAATTGTTTTCAATGCAAATGAAGGAAGGTTTGGGTCTAAGTTAAGAAATAAGTAACTGAGGGCGAAGATCATATTAAATCAGACTGTCTGTTTTGTGCAGTCTGGTCTTGATCTATTGATGCCATGCGAGAGTGCTCCCCCAATCGTCCATGGTCGTATAACTAAAAGTCTATTGTGAATGATAACATACCGAGAGGTGAATACGAAACTATTCCATCTGCGTTTCGAACAATTTTACAGGAGAGGGAAAAACGCTTCTCATTTTTGTGAAAAGAATAGTTAGATCATCTTGTTTAGATATGTTGTGTTGAGCTGAGAGCATGAATTCAGCACAACATGATTAAACAAGACGATCTAACAACGCTTTTCACGGAATTGAGTTTTTTTCCCCCTCTCCTGTAATATTTTCCAAAATGCAGATGGAATAGTTTCGCATTCACCCCTCGTATTACATGAACATGTATATACTTAAAGAGACATAGAAGAATAGATTCGATTGGCTGTTTGAATGAAGTTTTACGCCGCTTTCACCGGCATTTCAGGAACATTAACGGTGATTCGTGGCTTTTCTTTGTTTTACCATTATAATCATTTGCAATGCCTTGCGAAAGGGTAGTCATGCATAACCAGCAAAGGAACTGAGATCGAGCAAGGATTTACTGACAACAAATCCAACACTTTGACTCCCCCCTAACACACGATAAAAAATCATCCTTGTACAAAATGAAACCATTTTAGATGACAAAATAGACATGGTTAAAAAAATTGATTTTTTCTTTTGGTAGGGTAAAAAACATCGTGGAAAAAGGAGAAAATGCTGGTTACCAGCATTTTATCCTTTGTCCACAATGTTTTCAAAAGCCTTCATCCTCAGGGTAGTAAAAACTCGGGATTGTGTGGTAAAGGGTTAACCATTCGGCGGATCCGAAAACAAACTAGGATATAAATTATACATCAGGAGAGAAAACTTTTGAAATCGCAAAGATAAAGGCTTACGGTATAACCAAGCTTCTCCAAAAATCAGATCACTGAACCAACGTCCATGTCATCTTTTTCTAACCCTTTAACGCCAAGCTCAGTCGGTAGCGTATAGGACTTGAGAACAGGAGGTCGTGGGTTCGATCCCCGACTTGGCCAATTTCTTTCCGAGGATTGATGATAGTCATCGCGACAGGATTCATTCCTCTCTCACTACTGACCATTGTTTCGACGATGGTTATGTGGGAAAGCAGCCAGTGGCTTGGAAAGAATATTGTGCGGAGTACTGGTAAAAGAAACTCCAGGAAAGCTTGGATAGGTGCACTGATGCACTAGCCGCCGTCATATAACTGAAATAATGTTGAAAACGGCGTTAAACACCATACAGTACAATCAGTCTAACCTCTACCAAACGACCCTTTGTTCATACAACCCCACGAAGAAAGCAACCAGCATTTCTCCTTTTCCCACAAAGTCTTGCACTCTTACGAAGACAAGTTCCATTATTTTCGTCGCCTTCAGTTTGTTGTCTGCAAATGCATTAACC
Organism: Tridacna gigas; assembly: GCA_945859785.2. Lineage (NCBI taxonomy): Eukaryota > Metazoa > Mollusca > Bivalvia > Cardiida > Cardiidae > Tridacna > Tridacna gigas. Next base: position 7,057,014 of record OX244032.2, read on the forward strand.
CTTTACCACACAATCCCGAGTTTTAACGACCCTGTGAAAGAGGCCTTTTGAAAACATTGTGGGAAAAGGAGAAAATGCTGGTAACCAGCATTTTCTCCTTTTCCCACAATGTTTTCTACCATTTCAAAAACCAATGTTTTCAACCACTTCCGAAACAAATTTCGATTTTTCAATCACATTTATTTTGTCGTCTGCAAATGCTTTCAATTTGGACCAGTCTAAAATCTTGTCGTTTGGTAAAGAGTTAAATATGAAGATGTTTCTGAATTTCTGTGGATTGTACTTTCTGTTGTCGTAAAAACGAAGACCTCTGGCAAAAGGGGGTTTAATGCATCTCCATGAAGCATAATACCAAGCAAATCATCACATAATTATGGATCCATAAAATCTATTTTGTCCAACAACCGGCTGAATACAGAGGTAGAATGACCCTTGGATATGCTTATAACCTGTATTTTCCCCTTTTCCCACAATGTGGTCCACCTGTAACTCTTTCGACGCCAAATAAATAAACTCGACTTCTTTCGGTGGCTATAAATGCAATCTACAGAGACCCGGAAAGATTTTTATCGTAGGGGCTTGACTAATTAAGCGGGCGGTACAGATCAAAGATCAGACTGCACGTTCTGTGCAGTCTGATCTTGATCTGTGCCGTCCGCCAAAGTCCCTGTTTTCGCCTATGGCGCTGAAAGGGTTAAAGAGACAAAGTTTCGTTTTTGAGCCATACGTTGTTTGTCGTTTCCGAATGCTTTCGGTTTAGACCAGCTTATTTTTTTTTTGTCTGGTAAAAAGTTACCCGTTAACTGAACAATCCCTGGTTTTAGCGACCCTGGGGAAGTAGCCGTTTGAAAATATTGTGGAAAAAGGAGAATATGCTGGTAAACCAGCATTTTCTACTTTTCGCGCAATGTTTTCTATCCTATCAAAGTCAAATCCAACCATTTGAGCTGCGCTTACTTTGTCGTCTGCAAATGCTTTCAATTTGGTGGCGTCCAAAACTGTCATTTGGTAAAGCGTTAAACAACCAAAATCCATGGGCGTTCGTATGGCGGAAACGGGAGAAATTGTTAAGTGGGTAAAAATCAAGACAGACGATAAGAACGTTAAGGCCAGAAGCAAACATTACTTGTTTAAATATTTGAAAGTCATTTTCCAACACCTGAAATCGAGATAAGGGGCTTTTGATTGAAATAAATTTGTTTTGGACAAACTTTTTGAGAGATAAGACCTCTGAAACACTAATCCGTCGTCGTTCGGTTTGGTTTCTTCGACAAAATTACAGTTTTTATAATGTCGAGCGCAATTTTGAGTGGCTTTGCAGACAGTGTAGATCCAAGATCAGACTGCACTTGACGTGCAGTCTGATATTTGATCTACACTGTCCAATATTGTTTAGGATACTCCGGCAAAAACAATTATTATATTACGTCAAAAGACTCAATAAAGCTTCTTGTATTTCTTGAAATTGTCGGTTTCCTTTTTTAGAACTCTATTATTAACCCTTTCCCAAACGACAAATTTTGGACTGGTCCAAATTGAAAGAGTCTGCAGACAACAATTTTAAATTTGATGAAAATGGCAGAAAGGTCTCAAAAAAAAAAAGGGGGGGGGGGTAGAAAACACTGTGGAAAAAGGAGAAATTGCTCGTTACGAGCAATTTCTCTTTTTCCCACAGTGTTTTCAAAAGACTTGTACTGCAGACACGTGAAAACCAGGGCTTGTTTGGGAAAGGGTTAAATACACGACTGATAATTCTCTGCGACTGCAGTACCAAGTTTAAGAAATCATAAGTTTTTTAAAAAAAATATTCGTAAAAAGGACAGCTTCTTTTTTCAAAAAAGAGAGGACCAGGTGAATACCAGTATAAAAAAAGAAATTTTCTCCCTAAGTTTAGCTGGTGTAAATGCCTGAAGCCCTAATATTGAGATAAAGGCAAAAAACATTGTTATATGTGAAAAGATAATCCTAAGATTAGTAGTTCACACCAAAATGCACGTGTTATCTTCAATTACTTTATCAGCTTTTCAGACATGTGTTTCAGATCAAATATGTGAGGAAGAGAGAGAGGCAGACACACAGACACACATGCAGATACACAAACAGACAGACACAGACAGACAGACACAGTAACAACTCCTCTTTGCCCACGGCAAAGAAAGATTTTATCGACTAAAATTGCCAAAAGCAAAAAATTGTAGTAAAGCAGAACTAAGCAACTTAAAAAAATAATATCTTAACCCTTACCAAAAATCACGTGTTTTCACGTCCTTGAGTAAAAAAGCTTTTAAAAACATGGTGGAAACCAGCATTTTCTCCTTTTCACACGATGTTTTCTATCCTTTCACAGACAAAAACCGTCATTTACCCCGCACCAAATTAGTCGTCTGCAAATGATTTCAACACGGACGAGGGTAAACTTTGTCTTCTGGTAAAGGATTAAAACATATGGAACTACTTTGGCCAAATAAAAAACGTTATACGTTAAAGGGACCGATTTAGTTTATGCCGTAAATTAAAGTTTTCTGTAAAACACCGTTAAATACAACCAGATAATTGAGCCTTGCTCTGTGAAAAAGGGGGCTTAATGCACCTGCGAAAAGTATCGATCCAGGTCAGCCTGCGCACTCCGCGCAGGATGACCTGGGCCGAAACTTTTCGCTATTGGCCAATTTTCTGTATGTCCATGGACCAGTCTCCGTCATGATTAAGTCGGTTGTTAAAAAAATGGCTATTATGGATCCATAAAGTTCTATGTGACAGATTGATTAGTATCATGCATCACGGAGATACATTAAACCCCCTTTTGTCAGAGCATGGCTCAATTACATTTTTCTTTGGAACAGTATAAACTGAACGGTAACATTCAGTGAAAGATACGTTTCGGGTTTTTAAATGTCGGAACGTTTGGTTTGCAATCTTAAGTACGTCTATTTGTATTACATCAGATATGACGTCATCATACTGATTTTAAGGACACATGCCACAGTTTTTTCCTGTGGACAGATTTTTGTTAATTTTCACTCAGACGGTGACATAATGTATGCGGAGTAAGAAAGTGAACAGAAAATCGTATCACGGTTGCGGAGCAATTTACAAAGATATATACCAATACATGTATACCTAGTTCTTCTAAGGGGACAACTCTTTCCAAAATTACAGAATATAGGCTTTAATTAAAAAAAAAAAACACTTATTTAAGTAAAAATACTTCCCAAATAAATGATTATGAGAATTGTGATGTTTGCAAATAATAAAAAGCATTAATCGAAAGAATTAATGCGCTAGACAGATCACAGTAGCAATTAGAAATGTTCTGACGTGTCAACAAAGACTTATTTTCTGATCAATTCCTGAAAAAAAAAAGAAAAAAATCAGTGGACATATTGTTTTTTTAACAAAATTGCACAGAAATAGTACTTTCTAATACATGCATCTTGTAAAAATGTTTTAAAAATTATACTAAGCGGAGTATTTGTAAGAGATATCATGCTTTTTTAAAAAGTTATTTGCATAATTAATTACTTCCCTTTATAACAAATGTCTATTTTGACGCGCTTTGGCATCCCGATCATTTAAAAATCTCTCATTTTTCTTCAGCGTCTGAGAATTTCAGATAGTTTAAAGGCATCCGACATATTACAGATAGCAATTTACCACTTCTCTGTCATTGCAAGTGTAATGTAATAGAGTTTATAAAACAAACACATACGCAAACTGGTGAGCAGGAAAAACCGTGGCATATATCCTTAACACGAATCTTCGTAATCGATGTGTGTTATTGATCACGTGACATTCACATAAGTCTTTGACAAACTCCTTGATCAAAATCTTAAATACTTTAATAGGCTACATAGCCCATTAAGAAATACCACTGAAAAAAAATTTTTTTTCCTTACATTTGTCTTTCTTCTTTACTAATAATTTGCCAGCTATCGCCTTTCTTAATCAAGTGATAAATCTTTTGCTTTAAGTTTGGTGCGATCAAATGAGTCTGAATATCTCCCTTTAAAAGCAATTGCTTATCTAGCTAAATTGTTCTCAAAATTGGTCTACTGCAAAGTGTAAAAAAGGTCTAAAGCAGTAGGTGCAGAGTTAACCCTTTACCACACAATCCCGACTTTTAACGACCCTCAGAAACAAAGCTTTTGAAAACATTGTGGGAAAAGGAGAAAATGCTGGTAACCAGCATTTTCTCCTTTTCCCGCAATGTTTTCTACCCAACCAAAAAGAAATTTTAGTTTTTGAGTCAAATTTATTTTGTCGTCTGCTAATGCTTTCAATTTGGACCAGTCTAAAATTTTGTCGTTTGGTTAAGAGTTAAACAAGAAGATCAAAAGGTGATACAGTAGTTGAGAATTCCATTAAAACGGCATTTACTTTAGCTTTTCTTGATTGCTTGATTTAAAATCATGCTTTCTCGCAGCGGGCTCCCCAGGGAGTCGGGCTCAATTTTCCACCCGATTCTTTCTAATTGAAATTCCTGTTCACAAGAGGTTTGGAAAAAACTTTCTGGATATTAGAGACAAGTGCTGTTTTTATTTTGCCGAGTTCTTGATTAAGTTTTGATCCATTCAAACACAGTCCCGTGTTTAACCCTTTACCACACAATCCCGACTTTTAACGACCTTGAGAAAGTAGCATTTTGAAAACATTGTGGGAAAAGGAGAAAATGCTGGTAATCAGCATTTTCTCCTTTTCCCACAATGTTTTCTACCCTTCCCAAAATAAACTTCAATTTTTCAGTCACATTTATTTTGTGGTCTGCAAATGCTTTCAAATTGGACTAGTCTAAAATTTTGTCGTTTTGTAAAAAGTTAAACGACAATGAAGAAGTTCTTTGAAGACATTGTGGGAAAAGGAGAAAATGCTGGTAAACAGCGTTTTCTCCTTTTCCCTACTATGATTTCTACCATTTCACAGACAGAAATATTCTTTTGAGCCACAATTGACTTGTCGTTTGCAAATGCTTACAACTTGGTGGAGTCCAAAATTTTGTCGTTTGGTACACTAACTTTTGAAGACACTGGTAGTCTTGGAAAACACTGTAGCAGCGTAATCTTAACCCATTCCCAAACGACAAATTTTGGACTGGTCCAAATTGAAAGAGTTTGCAGACGACAATTTTAAATTTGATTAAAATGGCAGAAAGGTCTCAAAAAGGGTAGAAAACACTGTGGGAAAAGGAGAAATTGCTCCTTACGAGCAATTTCTCCTTTTCCCACATTGTTTTCAAAAGACTTGTACTGCAGACACGTGAAAACCAGGGCTTGTTTGGGAAAGGGTTAATTGGCGGTCCTGTGATGCAGATGTCCGCAAAAGGTCCTTGAGTCGCGCTTAGCAGCCTTATGTTAGTAACATAATTGTTTTGCCACTTCTTGAATATTCAGGGATGGTAAGCAAGCCAATCTCCGTTTTCGTAGCTAGCTCTTCGGTATGTATATTACTATATTCCTACTATAATGTCTTTTCACAAAACATGCATTTTCTTTGCAATTTGTTCTTGATCTACACTGCCCGCCAAACTGAATTAAGGCATGCCTAGCAATCTTACGGCAAACCCTTGTGTTCGCGTTATCGCAAGTTCGACTTCACCGTACCTTAACTATGACTTAACAGTATGTCAAAGCAAAAGAAGCACCCATTCCCATACAAATCAAATCAATCAATCAATCAATCAGTAGTTTATTCCGAATGTAAGGCCATCGGCCCCTATATATCTATATCATGCTTTTCGGTAGCATATCGAGAAATAATGGTGGGTTATGGTTTGATATTTCATGATTACGACCAGTGAAAATACCGATTTCATATTTTCTAACTCTTCAATTGAAGGCGGAAACAGTGGTTCCCGCGCACTAGTTACCTAAGTAATCAGCGTGTGCCATTCAAATGGAGGGAAATATGACGTAATTTACGCTATATTTCTCGTGCTTTACGTAATATTGTACTGCGTTGTTATGTGACGGGGGTACGCCACAGGGAATCACCGAAAACACCTGTACTGGATTTTGATAGAGGTAAGAAGCATGAAATAAATAGCGCCACTGGTAAAAGTATTACCGATGATGTTCACGAGATGAAGGAAATTTCGATCTTTCACCGAAAAAAACAAATATCCTCTATATATGCTATTTGATATACTAGTATATTCTATACGGGCCGGTGGCCTTACATACGGAATAAACTATTGATTGATTGATCGATTGATTGATTGATTGATACAAATACTGCTTTCTTTGCCACAGATAAAGATCAGACTGTACGGAAGCTTCTACCTGATCTTATATCTACTTCGTCCGCTATTTCATTCTGAAAGTGCGGCGAGAAACCCTCGTCATTTCTCACGTTGTATTTGCAACCGTCGAAACAAAGCTTGATTTCGTCAATGGCAGATTAATCCACGCAACAACGGTTTAGTTTTTCGGTAAAGCGCGGTTCCAGATTAACCCTTTGGCTGCTGAGCGCAACTCACTGACCTTTTGCGGACAGTGTAGATCAAGATCAGACTACACAGAACGTGCAGTCTGATCTTGGATGTACACTGTCCGATAAGGTGATATTTTTTCCCTAAAAATAATTTTGAAATAGCATTATTCCGGTTTTTACGACCCGTTTGAAAATTCCGTTTCACTTACTTAGCACGATAAGGGTTAATATCAAATGATAAATAGAAGTCGTTTATTATGCGGAGTTCAAAGAAAAAGAAAACTTGCATATTTATAATAAAACTTGATGAACTATGGCACTTACACAGTGTGCTTGAGTCGAAAGACAAATTCTTTTGTGAGTTATGATATTTCATTGAAGTGTGACCGCAAAAAAATATTTTAGGAGAAGGTCCACAGGCTGAATCCTTAACCTGCTAAATAAATGAAATAAAACTTTCAAGTCGACAGCAAAAATCGGAATTTTGCTATTTTAAACGTATTTTTAGGGGGAAAAATATCACTTAATCGGACAGTGTAGATCCAAGATCAGACTCACTGTCCGAAAAAGGTCCTTGATTCGCGCTTAGGAGCCTAAAGATTAATAATGTAAGCGTGAAACTAGAGTATTTTTCTATAGTTTACCCATAGTTAAATCAGATCTCCAGATAAGAGGGAGTGATAGTATTCTAGATCCATTATTTCTCTTCCAAACCCTATGTTGTGGGTACTCATTAGAATCGTCTCGATGAGACGATTCTACTGAGTACCCACAACATAGGGTTTTGTGGAGATTGATTAATATTTTCAATTTTGAAATCAAAATCACCCCCCTCTATCTGGAGCTCTGTAAATGTGTTTTTTTTTTCGAAAAGGGAACCAGCTAACATATTGCACACAGAATACAAACGATTCATACTCTTTGCAAAGTTGGTTTACTGCATCTGCAAACAGTATCAACCCGGAAGGCCGACGTGAGGGTCGAAACCTTTTGCTATTTGTAAATTTTCTACACAAATACCAGTCTACCTCATGGTTTAACCCTTTACCACACAATTCCAAGTTTTAACGACTCTGAAGAAGATTTTTGAAAAACATTATGGGAAAATGAGCAAATGCTGGTATAGCTTCACGTTTATAGAAAAACACGGACCGTATTCACCAACCATTCTTTATAAAATTCTGTCTTATTCTAGATTTTGAAAGTACACAACTTCTGATTGGCTAAACCATTGAAACCGTGCTCTGTGAAAAGAGTGCTTGATGCATCAGCAAAAAAGTACCGATTCAGGTCAGCCTGCGCAGTCCGCGCAGGCTGATCTGGGCCGAAACTTTTTGCTATTGGTCAATTTTCTGTATGTCCATGGACCAGTCTACCTCATGATACAGTTGGTTGTTAGACAAAATGGACTTTATAGATCCATGATCATGTGATGACTTGCTTGGTATCATGCATCACGGAGATGCATTAAGCCCCCTTTTGCAGGATCATGGCTCATTTGCTTTAGCCAATCAGAAGTTGTGTTACGTTCAAAATCAGAAATTATTTAGAATAAGACTAAGAATGTTTTCAAGAATGATTGGAACGGGCCAAGGAACAGCGCATGCGGATTCCAACGTTCAGGTGCAGCTGCTGTCTTTAAAATTCTAGGTCGAAAAAGGGACATAACTTTGTCAAAATATTTCAGTGTTACCTGTCCTTGTGGTAAATTGTTCCCGTTTTGGTGGTTAAAAACTATCGCAATTTTTAGCTAAATTTCTTCAGTAATGACAAAGCTATGGGAAAATGTCATTTTGTGAACGACGACGCAGAAGCAGATGACGACAAGGCTATGGTAGCCTAGGTCCAGGCGGTAATGATATATTTCTTTTTACTCACTCCTGATCGCGATCCCATTTGACGATCTTTGAATATGCAATAGAAGACAAGGCAATACAATACAATACAATACAATACAATACAATACAATGCAATACAATTTATTCAGTTCTAAGGCCACTGGCCTATTGTATATGACATAAGACCTTCGGAGAGTTTTCATTGCATCCAGCATAGAGTATAGACTGACATCAGACATGTATATGGCAATAAAGGGATAATTAGTTCCTTAATTATGGAAGTAATGCCCGAATTTATAAAAGTGAAAAAGAATGATCGGACTGGTACCCAGGCTAGGGCTGTGGCAATACTTTGGATCTTCTCCGAAACCAGCCGAGCTAAAATGACAATGGGAACGAATTCAGATGTCACGTATCTGTAATGTATCAGCAAGGAAAGAAATTTCATATAATGATGAATCTGAGCTATTTTTTCAAACAACCATCAGGTCAAATGTAACTCTACCCTGACAAATTATTGCGAAACTATTTACCCCAACCTCTATGTTCACGCCCCTCTGCACACACAAAGCTCTGTTGGAAAGAATTTCGAATAATTGCATGTTTCACCTCAACTCCAACGTTTTGATATAAAATGTCAGATTCTTAATGAAAGCACTTCTATAACCCGTTTCCTCCCAGGCAAATTTTAACTCTTTACCAAAGGACAGAATTTTAGCCTTGTCCAAACTGAAAGCATTTGCAGACAACATATTAAGCCTTAATCGCGACCCACTGACCTTTTGCGGACAGTGTAGATCAAGATCAGACTGCACAAAACGTGCAGTCTGATCTTTGATCTACACTGTCCGATACGGTTTTTTCTTTCCGATGAAATCAACGTTGAAACCGCAATGTTTGGGCTTTTAGTATTGAGTAGAAATTTGCGTTTCATTTATTCAGCAGCTGAAGTGTTAAATTAAGCTGCAATGGTGTTATTTGTCTGTGAAAGTGTAGAAAACCTTGTGGTTACCAGCATTTTCTCTTTTTCCCACGATGTTTTCAAAAGGCTATTTCCTCGGGGTCGTTAAAACTCGGGATTTTGTGGTAAAGAGTTAACGGAAAGGGGGGGGGGGGCTTTTCGAAAATATTGTTGGAAAGGAGAAAATAGTAGTAACCGGCATTTTCTCCTATTTTCCCCCTTTACTACGATGTTTTTTTATCCTTTCACAAAACAAACCAAATCATTTGAGCCACATTGAAATTGTCATCTTTTAATGCTTTCAATTTGGACTGATCAGGGATCGTATATCGTAATTTACAATCCCTGGACTAATGTAAAATTTTGTCGTCTGATAAAAGAGATGAATCAATACCTTCCGCCGCTAATTTGCAGCAGACGACCTTACTCCGATACCACACAATCCGAATTATTTATTTTGTCGTCTGCAAATGCTTTCAATTTGGTCTAGTCCAAAATTTTGTCGTTTGGTAAAGAGTTGAAACAAACCTTGTAAAATCATGGAGTACCATCACGAATTCGTTTGAAAAAGCGCTGTCTGACGAAGATTTACGGGTATTTTGCTTGTTTGCCACAGTGCTTTCAAAGTCTTCTGCTGCCGGACGAATGAAGCTAGCTATCCGCCAGGGGAGGGAGGAAGAGAGAAAGAGAAGGCTGTTACGAGATGAAATGGTTTCAAACACTTGTGAATAGGCAGTAATTGTTTGTTACAAACCACTGATCCTTTAACCCTTTTCCTGCTAAATGAATTACATGAAAATTTCAAGCCCGTAGTAAAAGCGCAAATAATGTTATTCCAAACTTATTTTTTAGAGAAAAAAATATCTCCTTATCAGACAGTGTAGATCAAAGATCAGACTGCACGTTCTGTGCAGTCTGATCTTGATCTACACTGTCCGCAAAAGGTCAGTGAGTCGCGATTAGCAGCCTAAGGTTAAGGAACTACGTTTTTTAAGGAACTATGTTTTCTATGTCATTAAAAGGACGGCTCTTGTTTTATTCCATATATTTCTCTCAAACATTTTTTTGATCCCTGATTTTTTTGTGTGCAACTTTCAGGTGTTGCAAAGTTAGTTCAACTGATCGGAGTTCCGTTTTAATAAATAAAGACATGAATCCGAATTTCGTTTGGCTGTAAATTCGTGTTTTCATTCGTTTTCCATCAGTTTATTTCTAGTTAGTTTAACTGTCTTAAAATAGCCTAAAGATCCTGCACGGTAAGATGCTATCACTTGCTTTTAGTTAGAATGTGCAAGATTGGTCGAAAGGTGTTTTACGTCATTTCAGTCATATTTTGATGACAGCTCAATAATTCGTGTGTTTTCTAAGGCAGTACCTCGATCAAGAATAATTCCAGGGAAAAAAATCCAGGACCTCACTGAATTAGAGATTCAAGTGTCATCGGGGCGATCCGTCAATTGTACCCAAATATTTCCACGATATTTCATAGCCCTGTTTCACGCAAATTTCTGATACTGCTGTTTCTTTTGTTATCTGAAACTAATACCCTTTACTGAAATCTACATTTTTTGTCGAATTTCGGGTGTGTTGGAATTATTTGTAGCAGTCCTCATTGTTTCGGCAGTAAACTCCTTATCAGACGATAAAATTTCAGTTTCTTCAAAACTGAAAACATTAGCAGACAACAAATAAAATGTACAAATAACAAAAAAGGTTCTTAAAAGGGTATTGCTGGAAAATGAAAAGATGCCAGTTATCAGTATTTTCTCCTTTTCCCTCTACATTTTAAAAGTCTATTTCTTAGGATGATAAAACCAGGACATTGCTTACAAAAAAACGGTGCTTTAAAATGCTCTGGAGCCAGAAAATCTTGATTCTATCACTGTTTGAGGGCCTGGAAAGGTGAAATGCCCTTGAGCAAGGCTTGTTGAACGCGGCGTAAAACACCATACAACTAGCCAATAACGAGATTGCCACTGCCAGGCCTGTCAGCCCTTTGATTTATTCATCACGTCCTAAAACAAATTTCATCGCGATGATTTTAAAAGAAAATCTAGAATGTGCTTAACTAACATAAATCAAGAATCAGTACACAGATATGAGTCATGCTCTGGCAAAACGGGATTCAATGCCTCTCTGTGATGCATTATTCCAACAAAGTCATCACATAATTATGGATCCATAAAACGCGTCAAGTCTAATAACAAACTGAATCTGGAGGTAGAATGGTCTTTTGCCATGCAGGAAATTTACAAATGGCAAAAAGTTTCGACTCATGTCAGCCTGCGCGGACTGCGCAGGCTGACATGAGTCGAGACTTTTTGCAGATGCATCTACATTGCACTAAGGAACCTCGTCCGACAAAACATGAAATCTACATCTAGTATCTGACGAGAGAGATGAAAAGAGAGATAAAAGATAGATAAAAGATAAAAGAAAATTTCAGGAAACTGCACGCGCTCATCTTCATGCAGACGACACCGATTTTGACCCGTGACTGATTTTCTTTGATCATCTGCTTCTGATAGCAGAGACTTTTTTCTCGGTGTCTTTTTTAAAAAAAAAAAAATCATTTACGAGTTTTAGCTTTTTCAAGAATCATTTTGTGCAATATGTTGTAGATCGAGTTTGAAAATATGTTTAAGTAAAAAAAAAAGAATAAAGCTATCGTTCATAACCGGCTTCATTTATCATGTTCTACGAAAGCCAATAAGGTCCATCATGAAGATAAAAAAAAAAACCGTAAGATGAAGTTTTTACACAGTCATGTTCTTTCATTTTGCAAAAGAAAAAGACTTAACACTGAAACCGCTAGATAAAATAATAAACATTCCAAGGTTAGGACTCTTAAGATTCTTGCCAAAGGACACTCCTAACAAAAGCCCAGTGCTTCCAGTGAGGCTCGAACGCGGGACCTACTGGCCTCCTAGAATTTACCACTGAGCCACGGAGGACCCTAGAAAGCAAACATAGATTATAAACGATCTAACGATGTAAAATGTAAGGACAATCACCTTAAAGAGACATCCTTATAGCCAGAGAGAAAAAAAAAAACGCTGTTAAAACTTAATACTGTGTAGAATGGCGCAGAATAGTCAGTTATGTAAACATAGATAATAATAATAAGTACTTTGTTTAAAGAGGGTGAAAAAAAAAAAAAACTCATTTAGTCGTTAAACTAATCTCCCATGAGGCCCTCTTAAAAAAAAAAACTAATAGAAAATGAAATATCCATTGTAAATTTGAGGTACCTATAACTTAGATATAAAATGCTGGTAGCATTTATCTTTGAATGTGTTACGGGAGTCTAATGTTTTGATGTTGCAAGGTAGGGTATTCCAAACAGTTGACCCAGAGTATGCAAAACACCGTTTCCATGCATTTGTTCGAGGCTTACCTAACTTAAGATTTAAGTTAGATGTTGATCTTAGGGAATATTTGGAATTTTCATCATTTGCCTGGTTAAACTTACTGGTTATGTAATTTGGGGTTATAAGGTTTAGTGCTTTATAAATCATGACACATCTTAGGTACTGCAGTCTTTTATCAAAGGGAAGCCAATTAAGTTGTTTGAACATATCGGTTGATGGTGTCATTAGCTTTGCATCTAAAATAATCTGGGCAGCCTTTTTCTGAAGTTTAACAATGGTTTAAATGTTATTTCTTGAGCAAGATCCCAAAATAGCAGAACAATAATCTAATAGAGGTGATATGTAAGAACAATAAAATAGCTTCCTTGCATGTATTGGAAGATAACTTAGGAGTCTTTGCATCAGGGTAAGACGGGATGAAACTAGTTTACAGATATAATCCACATATGAGTTCCATGTTAGTTTTTTTATCAACATGGATACCTAGTAATTTATGAATCTCTACATTGCCAACAGTTTCTTCATTTATTGATAAATGTTTTTGCTTTGATGGCTAAGCTTAGGGGCAGTACCTAGTAGCATTGTCTTTGTTTTAGATATGTTAATATACATTCCATTATGTAAGCACCACTGATTAATGTTTTTTAGGTCAGTTTGAACATGATTTTCAATCTCTTTTGGATCAGTGCTTGTTGTGTGGAAAGTTGCATCATCTACATACATATCTGTCCTGGTTTTTTCAACATAGAGTGGTAGGTCATTAACATATGAAAGGAATAAGATAGGGCCTATGATAGATCCTTGTGTAACACCATATCTGATAATTGCTGGAGAGGATGTTGCACAATTATATTGTACTTGTTTAGTTCCATTAAGTTCTATATGGTGTAAAGAATAGAGAAACTCAATGGATTTGTCCTCATTTTAAACCGGAAACGACAACACTGATTTCTTTGAAGGCCCCCAGAAAATGGAAATAAAATGCAGTTTCTATAGGATTCCATGTTCGTAATCTGCGCAACCTTGCAGCCGTCCGGGACAAAATTTGGCATGAAGACACAAGAATGATTGTAGTTTCATAAAATAAAGATGATATGGATAACAACTGGCTTAAAAGAAGATGTATCTTAAAATTTGAAATTGTGAAACGTCTGTAACAAGACCGACAGCCCAGGTGAAAGCAAAAATAATCATAACCATTACGAAAGAGGGACAGAAAACAGAAAGAAAGGGGGAAATCTTTTGATCAGTTTGAAAATAACTGAGTTCCTAGGGAGACTGCGCAAATTTAGCATATCTTAATTGAAATAAATACGTCTAAATGAGACAATTAAGATGCAAGGTCACGCTTGTCCCGCCATGTTTTTCGGCTATTTACGAGCTTAAACTATTGCCCCATGCGAAGTAATGCGGTTTTCTTTAACCCTTAGGCAGCTAACCACGACTCTAGGACCTTTTACGGACAGAGTAGATCAAGATCAGACTGCACAAAACGTGCAGTCTGATCTTGAATCTACTCCGTCCGAAAAGGAGGTATTTTTCAAAAAAAAAAAAAAACTTTGAAATAGCAACATTCTGACTGTTACTATCGGCTTGCAAGTTGCAAGTTTCATATAGCAGGTGAAGCGTTAACAATTTACAAAACAGGTAGGGTGGTTTTAAACCGCAGTGACAAATATGTTTCTAAAACCTTTTGGGAAGACAAACCACTGCTCGTATCGAGCAATGGCTCACTTTCCCACAATGTTTCATTGCCGTTGTAATTTTTCGCTTACATTCCTCTATGTCTAGTCTTCCTCTCCACAATTAACTGTCATTTTGAACGAAACTTAAAAATGTCTTTTACGTTTTTTTTTTTGCAATGGCTGAAAATATCGTTTTGCTGCAATATGAAGAGACGATTTGACGGTAACCTGGAATTAAGCAGTGGGCAACATACATCATAGATCAGACTGCACGTATTCGTCAGTGGTATGGAAAGAGTTAACACGTTTCCTGTTGTAGACGATTTTTTTTTCTCGACGACTTTTGAAAATCGCTTTAGAAAAGGTAGGAGAAATTACTCTAAATGAGCGATTTCCCCATTTGCCACTGTGTTTTCGTTTGGACTCATTTGTTGAACCCTTAATTCATGTGATTTTTTTTTCATATTTTACAAACATATTTACTTAAACGTCTGCTGCACACTTTGCCTAACTGTTGACCAAACAGTCGTTACCAGCATTTTCTCCTGTTCCCATCATGTTTTCTCCGTTGTCATTTGTCAGAAGCAAATCTTACCATATGAGCCACCTCCAATTTGTCTTCTGCAATATACTTCCGATTTGAGCCAGTCTAAAATTTAGTCGTTTGCTGAAGAGTTAAGAGGAAATGGGTAACCCTGTTTTTTCCCATAATGCAATTTTCCCCTTTTTTTCCCCACAATGCAGTTTTCCCTTTTTCTTCCCACAATGCAATTTCCCAGTTTTCTTCCCACAATGCAGTTTTTTTTTTTCAAAAAAACCTGTTGTGGAAAGTTTTCAACGAGAAGCGGTTAAACGTATGAACAGTTTGTTTTTGAAACCAGACACATTTCTTTTCTCGCAAGGCAGAACATAATACTTTACTCATAATCATGATTTCAACTGATCTTCAGCGTTTAGAAAGAAATTAAAATCAGTTTTAGCATACGGAAAATGGACTAAAATCATTTTTTTCACCTATAGAAAACGATTTTCCCCATCTTTGAGAAAATGAATTTTTAAAACATTTGGGACAAAGGTAAAACTGCTGGTATCGAGGAATTTCACCTTTTGCCACAATGTTTTCTAGTACATTCGTGTATTGGGCCTTTCAGGTTGATGATCCTTATTTACGAGTTCGTTTTTGAGTCGTCTATTTCAAATCCGTTTCGGAAGGTAATGGGTAAAACCTTTGACTATTAAGCACGACTTAACCCTTTCCCAAACGACAAATTTTGGGCTGGTCCAAATTGAAAGAGTTTGCAGACGACAATTTTAAATTGGATGAAAATGGCAGAAAGTTCTCAAAAAGGGTAGAAAACACTGTGGGAAAAGGAGAAATTGCTCGTTACGAGCAATTTCTCCTTTTCGCACAGTGTTTTCAAAAGACTTGTACTGCAGACACGTGAAAACCAGGGCTTGTTTGGGAAAGGGTTAAGGCGCTTTTACGGACAATGCAGATGAAGATCAGAATGCACAAAATGCACAATCTGCTCCTTGATCAAACTTTCCGATACAGTCATATTTTGTGGCGGAAATGAAATTTCAAATCGCAACATTTTTGGATTTTAATACCGGCTGAATTGTTTCCGTTCATTTAATTAGCAATTTATAGCCCTTTACGATACAACCCTTTACATTCAAGACCCTGAGAAAAGACAGCTTAGGAAAACATTGCGGGAAAAGGAGAAAATGCTTGTGAACCGAATTTTCACCTTTCCCACGATATTTTCTACCCTTTTAAATACAAATCCTATCATTTTAGTTTCTTTTATTTGTCGTCTGCAAATAATCGGAATTTGTTTGTAATAGAGTTTTCAACATTATTTTTGTAATATCGCTGCAGCCAGCGCACCTATCCATGCTTTCTTGGAGTTTCCTTAACAGATACTATGCAAAGTATTCTCACCAAGTCTCCGGCTGCTTTCAAACATAGCCATCATCGAAACAATAACTAACAGTGAGAGAGGAACGAATTCTCTCGCAATGACTATCATTAATTCTGGGAAAGAAATCGGCCCAGCTTGGGGTTCGAACCACCGACCACTTGGTCTCAAGTACAGTACGCTACCGACTGCGCTACCGGGTCAGCGTTTTCCGGTAAAGTTCACGTGTTAATTAACTCTTTACCACACAATTCCGACTTTTAACGACCCTGAGAAAGAAGCATTTTGAAAACATTGTGGGAACAGGAGAAAATGCTGGTAACCAGCATTTTCTCCTTTTTCTCACAATGTTTTCTAATCTTCAGAAACAAATGCAATCATTTTAGCCACATTTAATTTGTCGTCTGCAAATGCTTTCAATTTGGACAGTCCGAAATATTGTCGTTTGGTAAAGAGTTAGGTAAAAAATAGTTTATACCGCGGGGGTTAATGCCAGATTAGGTGTCAGTGAAAAATGGTTATGTTCCGTGTTTAAACCTCAGCCCATGATCTATGCACGTTTACCTGTATGACGAGTCTCTCTGTTACGTGCTAAAATAAGTCTGCATGTTATTTTGTTTTTGTTTTTGAGTCTGATAGATTACCGTAAATAGTCTTAAATCATTCTAAATTATGAAAATTATTGAAATTCTCTCTTTCTCTGTTCCTCTCTTTTGATCTCTAGCTCTCTCCGTCCGTTCCCCCTCTCTCTTTCTCTCTCTGTCCCTCTCTCTCTCTCTCTCTCTCTCTTTCCCACTACCTCTCTTTCTTTCTCTCTCTCTCTCAAAATGTTTTTGCTGTCTGTCTGCCTGCCTGCCTGTCTATCTATCTGTTTGTCTGTCTGTCTGTCTATCTGCCTGTCTGTCTGTCACAACTGTTCCTTTTCTAGATCTCTTCTTCCACCTGTCTGTTTGGTAGAGAGTTAAGCCTTTACACAAACCAGAGATTTTATTACCCTGAGGTAGAATTTAAGATACATTGTGGGAAAAGGAGAAAATGCCGGTAACCAGTATTTTCTCATTTTTCCATTTTTTTTTTCTAACTTACCAAAGACTAATTTCATCATGTGAGCCACATCCAACTAGTCGTATGCAAATGTTTTAAATTTGGAAAAAGTCTAAAATTTCGTCGTTAGGTAAAGAGTTAACTGGGTGTTAAGCGCAACTCACTGACCTTTTGCGGACAGCGTAGATTAAGATCAGACTGCACAAAACGTGCAGTCTGATCTTGAATCTACACTATCCGATAAGGAGACACCCTCCCCCCCCCCCCCCCCCAAAAAAAAAAATCCCTTTGAAATAGGAAAATTTGTGTTTTTACTATCGGCTTGAAATTTTCATTTCTTTTTTTTTAGCAGGATAAGGGTTAATTTTAAAGATCGGAGATAAAAGTGCAAAAAGCTGCATTACCGGATGAATTAAAAAGAAAAAAAGTTACAATCCAGCAAAAAATAAAACTGGCAAAGGGCGCCTTCTGACAAAAACAAAGGAAGATAATTAACGCAAACAACATTTAAGTAACGACAGGACAATCTTCTACCGACAACGAATCGATGTAATCTGTCTGTAAAATCCTTAACTTTTCGTATTGCAGGCGACTTCTCCCACGAAGAACACTTTTGAAAACATTGTGATGAAAAGAAGAATTGCTCGTAATGTGCCTCACTTGTATTCGTGTGTCAACCCCTTTAGCTGCTAAGCGCAACTGAAGGACCTTTGGCGGACAGTGTAGATCAAGATCAGACTGCACAGAACGTGCAGTCTGATCTTGGACTGATACTGTCCGATAAGGAGATATTTTCCCCCCAAAATGACTTTGTAACAACAATAATTTGGTTTTTTCTATCGGCTTGAAAAGTTTCAGTTAACTTATTTAGTAAGTTATAGGTTGAAACGTAAATCAATTTGTTTATTCTTATTTTTACACGTCTGTTTTCAAAATTGTCTGCTGCTTTTTCCTTAAGGACACTGTGGTAATGAGTTAACGCTTCACTCAATGACAAAATCCTAGGCTCTTCCAAATTCAAAGCAGTCGCAGACGACAAATTCAATGAGGCATAAAAGTGGCGATTTGTCTCTGAAAGGGTTGAAAACATTGTGGGAAAAGGAGGAAATCCTGGTTACCAGTATTTTCTCCTTTTCCCACGATGTTTTCAAAGGTCTTTATTTTCATTAGAGTCGTTTAAACTCTGGGTTGTTTGATGAAGGGGGGAAAAGATACTAAATTAGGAAAAAGGCCACAACAAAATTGTTATAAATGGCGAAACTGTTCCTAACGGGCGGCATGTCCACTTGCCAATACACGTATTTCCCGTTCATACTCTTCACAAATGGAACTAGAACTGTCGAAAATAACCCCCAACCAGCACCTTGTCACTGAAGCAGCACAATCAGAGAGCGTAAATGATTTTCAAAACAAAAATCACCAGTGACCTTGACCTTTGACCCATGTGGCCCAAAACAATAGGGCACCTCCTTTGATCGTGAGCAACACTTGTATAAAGTTTCAGGGTCCTAGGTCAAAGAGCGAATGAGTTAGAAAACGGAAACGATTTTCAAATAAATTTCACCTG
This sequence comes from Tridacna gigas, assembly GCA_945859785.2. NCBI lineage: Eukaryota > Metazoa > Mollusca > Bivalvia > Cardiida > Cardiidae > Tridacna > Tridacna gigas. The sequence continues at coordinate 7,075,828 of OX244032.2, forward strand.
TGTGCTTGACCTTTGACGCATGTGACCAGAAAACAAGAAGGCACCGCCTTGGTTCAGGAGCAACACTTGTATAAAGTTTCAGGGTCCTAGGTCAAAGAGCTATTGAGTTAGAGCACGGAAACAAAAAAAGTCTACAGACGGACGGATTGGCGGACGGACGGACAGACAGACAGACATGGTGAAACCAGTGTAGCCCCCCCCCCCCCTACTTCGTAGTTTGGGGATATAATAAACCATGTTTTGTCCTAATTTCTTCAGATGCCGTGCGATTTGGGCCGAGTACAAGTAATGATTTCTGTAGAAACGGAAGATAGACACAAATAATAATGGGTATAAGTGAATACGTGGAATCTCAGTTAGTCGCTAGAAATTGCCGCAAAGCACGTTATTTGTCCGACAAATTGACATTTTACAAGGCTTTTTGCAATCTATCAAAGTTTCCCTGTCTCTCTTTTCAAACCTGTACTCTTTTATCGCTACTTGTGCTTGATGTAGGTTTGATAGGCAGTGTAGTCCAAGATCAGACTGTACAGCCCACTGCTTGATTATAAAGCTACGATATAAAGCCTTCATTATTTAATCCCCATTCTGCTAAATAAAAGAAATGAAACTTTCAAGCCGATTGTAAAAACCCAAAATTTTGCTATTTCAGAGGTATTTTTAGGGGAAAGCTACCTCCATATTGGACAGTGTAGATCCAAGATCAGACTGCACGTTCTGTGCAGTGTGATCTTCATCTACAGTGTCCGCAAAAGGTCGGTAAGACACGCTTAGCAGCCTAAATGTTAAAGGGGATGATCATGAAGTCTTCGAAAAAAAATTTGTTAATTTCTGTTCTTGTAATTTTAATTGGTGGGTAAAATTATGGCGTTACCAAATGGCCCCATGGTTTTATGACCCTGAGGAAAAAGTTGTTTGAAAACATTTTGGGAAAAGAAGCAAGAGATGTTTTGACCCCACTGCTTGAGCTGGTCTTGTCGGTGTGCACTTAGGCATGGCAGTGAAAAGCCGCAGTCTAGTACGATCAAAAACCAGAAAACATCATGCAAAAGAGAGCTGTTTAAAATACCAAAGACTGGCAATAACACTAAAGTTGCTATGCGCGACGCAATGCACTTCATGCGGAAAGTGTAGATTAAGGTCAGATTGCCCAAACGTGCAGTCTGACTTATAACCTAAACTGTCTGCAATATTTCCGGGTTTTACTATTGGCTGCAAATCATGAATTAAGATATCTAAGCAGCCAAATGGTAAAAAAGTGGTAAACTTATTCATTATGAGTCTAACCCTTTACCAAATGACAAAACTTAGACTTGTCCGAACTTAAAGCATTTGCAGACAACAAATGATGTGTGCCTCCAGAAAGGGTAGTAGAAAACATACCGGCGTTTTGCCTTTTCCCACAATGTTGTCATAAAAAGCTTCTCTCCAAAGGTCGTTAGACCATTGAATTGTACATGTAAGGGGTCAAACGATGGGAGAAATATATGGTCTTTCTTGTTCCTAACTGAGACAACATAATAAGCGGAAGCAGTGCTTTGAACTGATCAGATTGATGAAGCAAAAATGATTGTATCCGACAGTAAATCGCGTGCATGCAACGAATTTGGGAATCTCGAATAAAGTGGATGAAATAGGAAGTTTTTGCTTCAGTATCGGTAATTTTTTTTGCTTTGCATACTGCCTTTGAAATTTAAGAAATTTCAACATGAAACTGTCAAGATAACGTCGAGATACGAAAAGAAAAAAGAATGAAAACAGACATAGAAAGTTTTAACCATAGTCTAGTTTAAAACGTTGTTTGAACATTGACACCCCAGGATATCGGTGGCTTTTTGCACTATTTTTTTTTTTCGTTCAGATTCTTCAAAATCGAAGAAATGGAACGTGGCCATTTGTTGCCGTTTCGATCAAAATAACCCACAATTGAGAGGTGTAGAGCAAAAGATCAGTCTGTACATTAAGTCAAGTCTAATCTTGATTTAAATCCTCCGAAAAAAAAAACGTAAGATGTACTTAGCACCCTGACGTAATATTCTTTCCTTCACGTAACAATCTCAGACGCGTCAATATTCACAGCATTTGCAGACAAGTTAAATGATATAGCTCAAATGACGGGACCTGTCTTTGAAAGCATAGAAAACGTTGTGGGAAAAGGAGAAAATGCTGGTTCCCAGCATTTTCTTCTTTTTCCCACAATGTTTTCAATAGTCGTCTTTCAAGGGTTCATTCAAAGATGGGACTGTTCAGTAAAAGGTTAAACTATTACTAGTAGAGTATATAAATTCTAACTTCTTTTATTTGCAAAATTACCCCAAACTTTGATGAAGCTAAAACTGCCCCTTTACGAGACAAGGATGCTGAAAGAATGTGAAATTAATCTACCGCTCTTCCGCTCGGTCAAAATATAAAATGTGCGGCTCTCTGTGAAAAGGGTGTTTACTGTATATTCGCTATGCCTTATACCAAGCATACAGGTCGCCGAATATTATGGATACCTTTTATCTAAAAATCGACTGAAGCATGGAGTAGAACGGTCCTTTGGGATGCAGGGCTGACCTGGTTGAAACTTAATTCTTGATTACATCTGAAAACATTGTGGCAAAAGGAGGAAATGCTCATAACGACCGATTTCTCCTCTTGTCACGACGTTTTTTTTTTTTTTTAAATTTGGACTGCAATAACAAGCAAAAAACCGTCGTTTGCAAGTGGCAATGTTTGACCCCTTTAAGAGAAATTATTACGTCATCATATACTAAAAGAAACCCGGATGTTGCAATGTAAATGACTGTGTTGGTCTGAATATCTCAGGAAATATCGAACAGTGTAGATCAAAGATCGGACAGCACGTTTTTTAGCAGTCTGATCTTGATTTCCACTGCTCGCAAGAGCAACCACTTCTAAGTTCGGCACGCAAAGGGCTATCGGAACCTTTGACACAATAAAGCAAAGCTCTTATCACGCAATATACGCGGTTTAATGTTACAGACAGTAGTCTCAGTTTCACTGTTCTACATGTGCCTCGTTTCAATCCGCCGAGCTTCGGTGTTTCAGGTAATGCGCAGGGCTAGGAAAGCAGGGGTTTTAGGTTCGAACCACGGCTCGGCCATGACATTTACCGAATATTGATGCTTGCAACAAGATTTATTCGTTCGTTCGTTCTTGCGTTGGTTGTTTGGTTGGTTGGTTAGTTCGTTCTTCTTCTTGCTCTTTTATTATTTCTACCTTTTTTCATTTATTCATTTATCTTTCAGTACCAAGCGTCGCTAACATCATTTTCTACGGTATATCAGGTGTGTCTCAGCAACCAGCGCGTCTATCCATACCTTCATTTTAAAGTGTTTCCCCCTTTTTACAAGTACAATGCACATATTCCCTTCCAAGCAACTGGCAGCTATTTCACATTAACTCTAGCAGCTTTTCACATTAACAGTTTTTTTTGGTTGTGAGAAAGGAATGACTTCTGGCGCAATAACAACGACCAATGCTCGAAGGGAATCCATGCCGAGTCGGTGTTTGCGCTCACAACCCCTACAATACCTGCCCTGTACGTTGCCAGCTGATTACAAGTATTTTCTCTTTTTTCCCACAATACTTTCTGTCTTATCATTTGTACATACTTAATTTTTCGTCTACAAATGAACCATGCCCTGTGAAAAGGGAGCTTAATGCATCTGCGAAAAGTATCGACTCAGGTCAGCCTGCGCAGTCCGCGCAGGCTGATCTGGGCCGAAACTTTTCGCTATTGGTCAATTTTCTGTATGTCCAAGGACCAGTCTACCTCATGATTGAGTCGGCTTTCAGACAAAATATATTTCATGGCTCCATGATCATGTGATGACTTGCTTGGTATCATGCATCACGGGGATGCATTAAGCCCCCTTTTGCCAGAGCGTGGCTTAAATATGTAAAAAAGTCTAAAATTCTGTTGTCTAGTACCAGATCAGAGCAACTGGAGCTGGGCCAGAAATGCTAAGGATGCAAACATGGACACGATTTTAATAATTTGACCTGGAATACCGTAACTCGAAACAACTTGAAAGTTTTTTTTTTGCTTTGTAACGTTTAAAATCCTACACTTAACAAATCTGTGTATTGACGATCCCCGAGGAGAATACATCTATGAAAACATTGGGGGAAAAGGAGAAAATGCTGGTAAGCAGCATTTTCTCCTTTTTCCCACAATGTGTTCTGTCCTTTAAGAGAAAAATTCTATCGTTTGAGCAACAGTTAGTATGTTGTCTGCTCATGCTATCTATTTAAACAATTCTAAGATTCGGTCGTCTGGTAAAGAGACAGCCAGAATTATATTACCTGTCCTCTTTTACGAAAAACATCATGTTTTGTGTAAGCGATTCTTAACCCTTAAGCTGCTAATCGCGACCCACTGACCTTTTGAGGACAGTGTAGATCAACATCAGACTGCACAGAACGTGCAGTCTGATCTCTGATCTACACTATCCGATACGGTATTTTCTTTGCGGTGAAATCAACTTTGAAACCGCAATGTTTGGGCTTTTAGTATTGAGTAGAAATTTGCGTTTCATTTATTCAGCAGCTTAAGTGTTAACGCTGTGACCATAGATTCAACTTTTTGTAACTTCTAAACAGCTTGCACCAGACCAAAATGTATTTTTAAAAATATTGTTGCAAAAGGAAAAATGATCTTTTGATGATGGATACAATAGTGTATTTTAAACCTTTACCACACACTCCCGACTTTTAGTAACCCAGAGAGAGAGGCCTTTTGAAAACATTGTGGGGAAAAAGAGAAAATGCTGGTAATCAGCATTTTCCTTTTTTCCTCACAAGGTTTTCTACAGTAAAGGAATACTATCATTTCCACTAAATTTAATTTGTCGTCTGCAAATGCTTTCAATTTGAATACACTTTGAATGACAAATTTCATGGCTTCAATAACATTTAATTTGTCGTCTGCAAATGCTTTCAATTTGGACAAGGCAAAAATTCTATCGTCTGATGAAGGTTTAAACTTATTTATCTTACATCGATCGTGCAAACATTTCTCACCACTTCTATAAATCATACTCGATTATTGCTTCCTGAAGACTTTAATCGGTACACGCCCTGCGGTGTGGGTAGTTCCAAAGATTGACCCCGATCAACACGGTATTCGAACCCGGAATCTTAGATATGATAAGCCGAAGACTGACTCAGCTCAACACGGTATTCGAACACGGAATCTTTAATATGATAAGTCGACGCTCCACCCCTGCAAACTCTGTTAAAAAGGGGCTTAATGCATCTGCAAAAAATATCGACACAGGTCAGCTGGCGCAGTCCGCGCCGGCTGACCTTGGCCGAAACTCTTTGCTACTGGTCAAATTTCTGCATGTCAACGGATCTCTCTACCTCATGATTCAATCGGTTGTTAGACAAAGTGAATATTAAGCTTCCCTAACTCTGTGATATCTTGCTTTGTACAATTCATCACAGATGAACTAAGCTAGTTTTCGGCGTTTTGCGAAGCTTTGTATGCATAGTTCTGAAATTCGCCCAGAGTTTATTTTAACATGAAAAGAGGACATCATAAGATTTGTTTTTTTTACATGCTTGTATCATGTTTTTCTTTTGAACATTTTAACTAGAAAGGTACAAAGGCGGTGTGGCATCTCTTATGTTCCTTGATATCTTTATTTTTTTGGCAGACGTAGGCGTGACATATTTAAGCAGTTCTTGTTTGCCCCAAGTTTTCGAATTGAGCTAACTTTACGCGAATCTCGTAACGAGAATTTTTTCCTCCTTTTGGACAAAATAGTACAAAATGCAAAATATTTGGTGTATACAATCCCTTAAAGATACACCTTTACTCGTTTTCGGCCATTTTTTAACCCATTTCTTCTTTATCTTATCAAACTATAATTATTCTTGTATTTTCATGCCAAATGTTGCCCGTGACGGTTACAAGATTGCACCGATTGAAAACGCATTTCATTTTTCTGGAGGCCATCAAAGAAATTACTATTGTGGCGTTTCCGGTTTAAATCGAATATTTCTGATGCATGCATCTATTTCTTATACCAAATTACATCTGTAATTTATCTACGTTTACACATCTGACTGAATTCTGAACCATTCTACAGTCTATCAAATTTTAACAGCGTTTTCTTTTTTCTCGCTTGCAGTAAGGATGTATCTTTAATATAAGGTGATATCATTAGTTTCTTGGCAGAAGTCGGCGTGAAATATTCAAGCAATTCTCGTCTGCCACAACGTCTCAAATAGTGTTTACGTAACGTTCGTCTGTATTCCAGAAACAATGCAAGTTTCGGAAGTGGGAAAAGAATGCCGACCACTCCATAAAGTAAATAAACAGCCTTTTTTACCCTTAGGCCGCTAAGCACTGCCCAAGGACCTTTTGCGGACAGTGTAGATCCAAGATCAGACTGCACAGAATGTGCAGTCTGATCTTGGATCTACACTGTCCCATAAGGAGATATTTCCCCCAAAAAATACTTCTGAAATAGCAACATTTGAGATTTACTACCGGCTTGAAAGTTTTATTTCACTCATTTAGCATGTTAAGGGTGAACCTTTAGAACGCTAAGTAAACCCAACAGATATTTTCGGTCCAGAAATATTATTCAGATAATGATAATTTCATAGATGTTTTTATTAACAGTATTTCAGCAAAGCGAACGGTGTAGATCAATGATCAGACTGCACGTTTTGTGCAGTCTGATCTTGATCTACACAGGCCGCATAGGCAATCACTCCACAAAGTAAATAAACACCTTTTAATCCATAGGGCGCCAAAAAAAAACAACAGATATTCCCAGTCTAGAAATAAGGCCTAAATTATAGTAAATCTGTGGTTGCTGTTGTCAATAGTATTTCAGCAAAGCGGACGGTGTAGATCAATGATCAGACTGCACGTTGCAGTCTGATCTTGATCTACATAGGCCACATAGGCAACCACTCCTTAAAGTAAATAAACACCTTTTAATCCATAGGGCGCCAAAAAAACAGATATTTCCAGTCTAGAAATAAGGCCTAAATTATAGTAATTCTGTGGTTGCTGTTGTCAATAGTATTTCAGCAAAGCGGACGGTATAGATCAATGATCAGATTGCACGTTCTGTGCAGTCTGATCTTGATCTACATTGGCCGCAAAGGCAACTATAGTTGTGAAAGGGACTGTGAAGATTTACGCATACTAACACCTGCAGACATTTGTTTCTTCTGTCTATCAGCAAACCAGTTTTAAAAGCGTCGGAGGAAACGGGAGACACAGCCCATAACCTAAACAATGCATGTTTCTTTTTGTGGGAAAAGAATGCCAACCGCTTCACTAAACAAATAAAAAAAAAACCTTTTAAGGTGTACGAGGCCTAACTCTCTGTGAAATCATCGGCTAATATCGTGTAATATCGACGTACTCGCACAAGCTGTCGGTTAATCTCGGTCTCTGCCGGTAGGTTTCGTATTTTTTCTAGATGAACTCCGATATCGGTGAATTTTTTCAGACAATATTCTAGACATTTTGAGACAACGAAATTTATTTTTGTTCCAAAAAACTGATTTGATTTTTGTTGTTTGTAAGTCACGTGACGCGGGTTTTTCCCACTCTTTGACGTAATATATTTGGTTCCAAAATGGCTGACCTAACCGACAGAGTTAGGGACTACCGCGGTCGTTTCCGAAAAACTAAATCAAAGCGAGCCAAAAGGTCAGTTATCATAGATCATAACTACGCATCGGGATTTATCTGCCAAGGAAGGAGTTGCACAAAGAAGGGTTGTCCGGTGGAGGGCAAATTTCATGAAAAAGAACATTGCCCGGTAGGTCGACGAATAGTGGAATTTTCAGTTTTGTTGGAGGCGCTTCAAGACTGTGAAAAATTCTTGTTTACACGATAAAGTCTGCATTTGTTGTCTGATTTTTGTGAAACTTGCAGTTTGTTTATCTCATCAATAGCTTCAACCCTATTGATTTTTTAAAAAATCCAACAAACAGTTTGGGAAAAGTAGCCATTTCAAATTGAAAATTTCGAATTCTTGTTTACGTGATAAAGTCTGCATTTGTTGCCTGATTTTAGTGAAACTTGCAGAGTTTGTTTATCTCATCAATAGCTTTAACGCTATTGATTTTGAGAAAAATCCAACAAACATTATGGGAAAAGTAGCTATTTCTTCAAGTTGAAAATTTCTAATGCTTGTTTATGCAATAAAGTCTGCATTTGTTGCCAGATTTTCATGAAAATCACACAGTTTGTTTATATTATCAGTAGCTTCAACCCTATTGATTTTGAGACAAATCCAACAAACAGTATGGGAAAAGTAGCCATTTCAAGTTGAAAATTTCAAATTCTTGTTTACGGGATAAAATGTGCATTTGTAATTAGATTTTTGTGAAACTTGCACAGTTTGTTTACCAATTTACCAATTCTTGTTTTCGTGACAAAGTATGCATTTCTTGTTTGAATTTGGACCCATATTATTCTGTAATGGGTCTGATCTCGTTTTCAGAATTTTGTTTTACAGAGTAACCAATAGGTCCCTTTGTGTGTGACAGGTCTCATTTATATATTAGATGGGCTAAGTCTAACGTCTTTTGATATTTTTGTGAAAATGCGACTTTGATATTTGACCTTGACATTGTCAGAAGACCTTAATCCATGTTACCAAAAGAAAATATGTGAGGTACATATTCCTTTCAAATATTGACTTTGAAACTGGATATTTTTAAGAAATTACTGGCAAATGTTTAGATTTTTGTTGATTCTTTGTTCATTTGACCTTGATATTTGACCTTGACCTTACCAGATGATGATAACTGTTTTAACTTTGTTATCAGCTGAAACATTTGATGAGGTTCACCTTCGTACCAAATATGAGGTTTGCAATTGTAATCCTTCAGGAAACACAGGAAAATATTTATAGTTTTGATCATTTTTTTTTTATTTGACCTTGATATTTGACCTTGACTTAGTCTAATGACATCGACTTTGTTATCAGCTGAAGCATAATAGTAAGATGTACCATCATACGTGATATGAGCTTTGTACCTTATATACATTAGAAATTACAGGCAAATGTTTAGTTTTACGTTAATTTTCTGAGAGAAAGGGTGAATGCACCCTACCAAATCTAGGTCAGATTTTCTCTGAAACGGTGTGGTAAAATTTCTTAAAAACTCTTTCCAGTATTCATTAATGGTGTCTTGAATTTTTAGAGAAGTTCTAATGAATTGAAGTTTTTTTTCAATTTTTTAGGATTTTTTGAAATTTAGTGTGAACTCGTCAAACGCACTTGAAAAAGGGTCAAATTGGAGGACCTATATGTGACTTTTGTCAGGATACTTTCTGCCTTTGTGAAAAAAAATCCATTTTTCATTAAATTTTGATCAAGTAATATTTATTTGGTTGTTTGATACCATTTTTGTTCATAAATTTTGAAAAACCTGATAAATATGTTAAGTTTTATAGAGGTAGTAGTCTATTATTTTTCATCAGTTTTGATGTTCACGGGTTATGAGATAAAATTCCTCGTAATTCAACTTACGCGTGGTAATTTTTTTAAAAATTTCATTATTAAGTGTCTTTACCAGTTACAATTACAGTGAGACTTAGTTTATGATGATTTTGAAAAATGGGGGTTAGGCCCCGAATACCTTAACATTATCTCATGCAGAAAACTTTAAAAGCATTGAAGCAAAAGGACAAATTGCTCGAAAGCATAATTATTACAATGTATGAGCTACGTTTAAGACCGCTGTCGTAAACCGTAAGTTTTGAAAAACAAAGTTTGAACAGAAGAAGCTGCTTATGCAATACAGTTGCTCCTTTCTCTACGATGTTCTCCAATATTTTCTATACCGTTTTTTTTTTTTAAAGAAAAGTTCCTTACGGACAGATGCCACTTGGTCTAGTGGTCTAATTGTTAGACCTAAAACAAGCCTGTAAATGGGTTATATATTTTTTGTTTGGTATTTATCGGCTTTTTCAACATTATTTCGGGTATATCTTGGCGGCCACTGCAACTATCCATACAACCCTAGGGTTCATTTTACCAGAACTTCTCACTTTATTCTTTCCAAGCCACGGGCATCTCTTTTCCACATCAATATCGTCGAAACGACGCCGTTTGCAACATTATCTCAGTTACATTGCGGTGGCCATTTCACCTATCCATACTCCCCTAAAGTTCATTTTACCAGAACTCCTCACTACTCTATATTCTTTCCAAGCCACTGTTTTTTTCCCTCCACATTGACATCATTGAAAGAATGCCCAGCGGTGAGAGGGAAAGGGATCCAGTCGTAATGACTATCATCAATCCTAGAAAAGAAAGTCAGTCGAGCTCTGGGTTGAAACATCGACGCCTGAATTGATTGATTGAATGGTGTTTTACGCCGCTACCAACATTATTTCAGTCATATCACGGCGACAGTTCACATATTCATGTATTTCCTAGGTTTCACCACTACTAGGCAAGGGCTCTGAAGTGTCTTGCCCAAGGACAATTCCACGAAAAACAAACCCAGACGACGCCTGGGTTACAAGCCCTGTACGTTACCGACTGAGCTACAAGAAACGGCGTAAAGGGTTGGAACAGAAAAACCTCTCGTATGGATCCACTCAAATTTCGGGAATACAAAGTTCTGTTATGATAAACCCAGCAAAAAACGATTTGTATGTTTACATGTTTAACAGTGTATTAACTCGATTATTGTTTTGTTATTTAATACTTTCAGCAGGCGAAAACAGGTGCTTCAACGGACGTCATAGATCAAGGACGGACTTCAGTGAACGTGCAGTCTGATCTTGAACTATGCCGTCCGCTTGTTTATCCATGACTACAGTCATGATAAAAATCTTAGTTTTTGTGAATCTGATTTTCAACCGATGAAAGAAGCCGATTTTTTTTTTATATTTGGCGCTGAGAGAATTCATCGCAATAGTTTCTTTCCAAGCCACTGACTACTTTTCTCACATGCATCGGAGGTGAGAGGCGAAAAATTGCAGTAAGAAAGTTTGCCTTAACCGGGTATCAAACCTGCAACCAACATTTCACGAGTAAGATACACGAACCACTGAGGTACCCGGCCGGGCTAGAAGATCTGGGAGACGCCCCTATGAAACAAACATAATCATCGACAAGTAAGATTATATTTGTATACAAGAATACACGTGCAAACATTGTGTCAAAAGGAGCAATTTTCTCGGCGACGGCAATTTCTCCTTTAGTCTTAATGTGTAATAAGGCGGTCTCTTACAGGGCGAAATCAGAGAGAGTTTTAAGCCTTAGACTGCTAAGCGCGACTTACTGACCTTTTGCGGACAGTGTAGATCAAGATCAGACTGCACAGAACGTGCAGTCTGATCTTGGATCTACACTGTCCGCTAAGGAGATTTTTTTCTCGTAAACATAAGTTTGAAATAGCATTATTCGGGTTTTTACTATCTGTTTGAAAGTTTCTTTTACCTTATTTAACAGAACATGGTTTAACATGTTTTCTTTTCCCTACAGTCTCCGAAAACGACCGAGACGTACAGGGTGGTGCTGTATTACTCTTTCCGACAATGGCTTCCGATGATGTGTTTGTGGGAAAGTAGCCAAATGGCTTTGGAAAAGTATTGTGCTAAGTAATGGTAGAAAAAAAATCTAGGAACGTATTGATAGATATACTGGCCGATGCGATATGTAACTGAAATAATAAAGGGCTTATCAACCTGCACTGGGAAAACCTTTGTCTATAGACACAATATATAGAAAGAAGAAGAGTTTGTACGATTTTTCCTCAACAGCATAGCCATGTCCCTTAGCTCAGCCGATAGTGTACAGGACTTGAGAACAGGAGATCGCTGGTTCGATCCCCGGCTTGGCCATTTCTTTCCGAGGATTGATGATAGTCAGACCGACAGGATTCATTCCTCTCTCACCGCTTAGTATTGTTTCGGCGATGGTTATGTGGGAAAGCAGCCAGTGGCTTGGAAAGATTATTGTGCGGAGTACTGGTAGGTATAAAAGAAACTCCAGGAAAGCATGGACATGTGCACTGGCCGCCGCGATTTAACTGAAATAATGTTGAAAACGACGTTAAACACCATACAATCAATACAATCAATCTCACCAGCCGAACAAAAAGTACACTAGCTGAAAACGTGCTGAAACTGCCCAGGCCTGGTCTGTTCGAAGACGAGATCGTAGATCCCGGTAAAAAAAGGAAAGAGTAAAAAGATTATCGGCTGGCACTAGAAAGAACTATCGTCTTTGCTTGTAATGCAAGGAATTTAGAGAGTTTGTACTAATTTTTTTTCTGTCCTGTCTCCGAAAAACGCCCAGTGACAGATAACATGCCTGTTTGGATCATTGCGAGAGATATCTTTGTCGAGGTATGTCTAACATAATCTGATTATGGAAAAGTGAATCCCGTGTACTTTCAGATATACATTAGTTCACTCAACAACCATTCATCGTGTAATTCTTAGGTTAATTTTCAAGAAGTTTCTAGCTTTCAAAGTAACGCAGTTTCTGATTGGATGAACAGGCAGCCTAGGTATTGTCATTCAGTTTTGCTTCTTTAACTCTTAGGCTGCTAGGCTCGACTCACTGACCTTTTGCAGACAGTGTAGATCGAGATCAGACTGCACAGAACGTGCAATCTGATCTTGGATCTACACTGTCTGATAAGGAGATATTTTTCTTCAAAAAAATAAGTTTGAAGTAGCATTATTTGGATTTTTCCTATCGGCTTGAAAGTTTAACTTATTTATCAGGATAACGGTTGTCTCGTTTCACCTGAAACAAATTGAAACAGGAGATGACTGAAAAAAAAATCGCCGTAAAAATTGAACAAGCCATATGAGTAAATATATAATACACTAACATATGAGCCATGCTCTGACAAAAGGGGGCTTAATGCATCTCCGTGATGCATGACTCTAATCAAGCCATCACATAATTATGGATCCATAATAGCCACTTGTTTTAACAAGCGACTGAATCATGAGGTAGACTGGTCCTTTGGCATATAGAAAATTGACCAATAGCGAAAAGTTTCGGCCCTGGTCAGCCTGCGCAGACTGCCTGCGCAGGCTGACCTTGGTCGATACTTTTCGCAGATGTGCTAAGCCCGCTTTTCACAGAGCATGGCTCATATGTTAAAAAAACATTGAGGCAAGAGGAGAAATTACTCGTACCGAGCAAACTTTTCGTAAAATTTTTAAAAAATGATTTGCTGCGATCGGCAGGTAAAATAAAAAGGTCAGATGCAAACTGTAATATGTTATCATGATTGAATTTCTCGTAATATCGTAATTGATGTTACATACTTCAAACAAAGTTATCTAGTGGGGAAAAAAAAAAGACAGATAACGAACAACAAACTATCTTTGTGCATATATCAGCTGACTTCAAAACAATACAGCGTCCCATTTTCCATTATCTTTTTTTTTGATTTCAGTTTAAACCTTGTCCTAGCGAATCTGACCTTTTTGTATTTACGAAGGGTATTGTTGCTCCCTAATGTGTGGATTGCGTGACCGACCGCCCGACCCGACCCGACCGACCGACCGACCGCCCGGCCCATCCACCCATCGACCGACCCACCGACCGATTGGTTGATGGATGGATGGATGGATGGACAGTGGGATTGTAATGCGTTTTATGCCTTTTTCAACACTATTTCAGTCACATTACGATGACAGATCACATAATCATGTGTGACAGAGTCTCATCAGTACTAAGATGGGGCTCCGAAGTGTCTTGTCAAGGGACACTCTAATGAAAGGTCCGAAATCTGTGGTAAGGATCGAACTCTGGACCCCCAGACCTAATTTTGCGGAGAGTGTAGACAAAGACCATATATTCTTGGTCACCATGAAACGATTATTTGAGCAATACTCCGGTAAAAGGGGCTTAATGCATCTGCCAAAAAGTATCGACCCATGTGAGCCTGCGCAGTCCGCGCAGGCTGACATGAGTCGATACTTTTTGCTATTTGTAAATTAGACAAAATGGATTGTATGAATCTATAGTTGTGTAATGCCTTGCTAGGTATAATGCATCACAGAGCTGCATTAAACTCCCTTTTCCCAGAGCGTGGCTCATTTATAAAAACCTGTGTTGTGGAAACTTGGTGCAAGTTGGGTTCTTTTTATACATCTTATGTAGATTCAATACTATCATTTCTATAAAATAAAATACGAAATTTACTCCCCTGTAGACGTCAGCTGCACAAAAAAACATGAAAAAAAGGAGTAATATTTTCACTTTTTTTTTTTTGTAAAAATCTTCCCAGCTAGGGTTTCTGATTTATTTTCAGCCCCCCTTTTTTCTGTTTCCTGTCCCTTTAAGCAGTTTTTGGTCTCTAAAATATTCGCTTGTTCAGCAAAAGATTAAATCATTCTTTTTTTTCCCTCTTATGCTTTACACTGCCAATATATTCATTGCTAATGGCGAGCTAGATAGCTTTTTCGGACGGCGCAGATCAAGATCAGACTGCATATAACGTGAAGCCTGATCTTTGATCTACACCGACCACTACCTAATGCTAGCCGACTACCAATAGTTTCTTTAATTGCTTTGGAAATTTCCTTTTTAGACCTTGAAAAAAGACGAATTTTGAAGAGGTTGAATAGGTAAGGTAAAGATTCCTTTCTCAAAATCACAGCAAACTGTTTATGATAATTAATATAATAATGATGCTGCTGATGATGATGATGATAATAATAATAATAATATGGTTCATGCTCTGTGAAAAGGGGGTTTAATGCATCTGCAAAAACTATCGACCACAGTCAGCCTGTGCAGTCCGCGCAGGCTGACCTGAGTCGATACCTTTTGTTATTGGTCAATTTTCTGTATGTCAAAAGAATAGTCTACCTCCTGGGTCCGTATTCACCAATCATTCTAAGAACGTTCTTTGTCTTATTCTCCTAGATTTTCCAAGTTTGAAAGTAACACGACTTCTGATTGGCTAAACCATTTGGTTTAGCCAATCAGAAGGTGTGTTACTTTCAAATTTGGAAAAAAATTGAAGAATAAGACTAGGAATGTTCATAAGAATGGTTGGTGAATAGGGACCCTGATTCGTTCGGTGGTCAGACAAAATGTATTTTATGGAACCATAATTATGTGATGATTTTGTTGGTATGCATTGGTATGTTGGTATGTATACGGAGATGCATTGAAACCCCCTTTTACGAGAGCATGGCTCATATAAGTGGGACTTATGAATACCTTGATAAGATTTATGACAGAAAGTGTGTAAATACCAGATCAGATTGCCCATTCTGACATTGATTTACACCGTCTCTAAGTTACTTAATGGATTCAATTACGATAAATAAGAGGAATTTTTATAACAAGGAACTTAAAGTATAAAATAATTCCACAATAAAACCTGGGAGTACCTTCCTCCACCCATTACAAGGTTTTATCATTCTAAGTTCTAAGACTAGCCATCTAATTGGTGGAGGTTTTATGTCTCATTCAATCAAAATAGCTATTTTTGAAATTTTGCACAAAGTAATTTTTACTTTTGTCATAATACAGCCATATTTTGTACATGCAATCAGGATTTTCTATTAACAAGCAATAGGCCCCTTTCCCCACAATGTTTTTCAAAAGATCCAGAATAAAAGGGTGTAAAATGTCGTATTTGTCTTGGATGCTACGGTACTGCACAAGAAGTAGGCGAGCCTGATAGCTCAGTCGGTACCGTACATCGCTTGAAACCCAGGGGTCGCTGAGTTCGATTCCCGAGTCCAACCAAATTCTTTGTGAGGATAAGTGATAGTTACGCGTCCGGCCTTTTTCCTTCCTCTCTATGCACTGGCTATTTTTGCGGTGATGCTTATGAAGGGAACCAGCCAGTAGCTGGGAAAGATTGGTGTAGCCTATTTAACACTAGAGCATTGGTTGAAGAAATTTCAGGAAGCCATGGTAGGTGCACTGGCCGATATAAATGAAATTATGTTGAAAATTGTGTTAACCTCCCCCCCTCCCCCTCCCCCCCCCCCATCCCCTAAAAAAAGAAAACACTTAAAGTTTAAAAAAAAAATCATGTCCGTTTCATTTTTTACGGTCTTTTCAAGCCTTTTAGAATGACAAAACTAGTAATTCCTCGTTACCCTATTGACTCGGGCCGCTTTTGCGGGCAGTGTAGATTAAGATTAGATTGCACAAAACGTGCAGTCTGATCTTGGATCTACACCGTCCGTTATTGTAATTTTTCTTTCCTTAAAAATCAACTTTGAATTCGCAATATTTGAGTTTGCACTGTTGAGTGGCAATTTTCGTTTCATCTGTTTAGCAGCCTGAGGGTTAAAATATCAGTACCTCTTACATAATTCACTATTTGTATCGTTTTAAACTCGATCCTGACTTGATTAAAACAATCAACTTTTCCAATAAAGATGGTTCATTTTATCTCAAAGAATCGCTATCTCTGATATTAAACATCGTCTTAACTCTCTTTACCACATGAAAAAAAAAACTGTACACTTGTCCAAATTGAGAGCATTTGTATACGACAATTTAAATGTGACTCAAATGACGAAACTTGTCTGTAATAGGGGAGAAAACATTGTGGGAAAAGGAGAAAATGCTGGTTACCAGCATTTTCTCCTTTTTCCACAATGTTTTCAAAAGGCTGTCTTCTTCAGGGCCATTAAAACTCGGGATTGTGTGGTAAAGGGTTAAACTGAATCATGCGTGACCAAAATAATCACCCGTTCCTTCCAATAACCTTTGTTCAGTAACCTTAACCCTTTACCATACAATCTCGACTTTTAACGACTCTCAGGGAGAAGACTTTTGAAAACATTGTAGGAAAAGGGGAAAATGCTGGTAACCAGCATTTTTTCCTTTTCCCAGTACCCAGCATTTTCTCCTCTTCCCACAATGCTTTCTACACTTTTTAGTAGATAATACCATCATTTTCAACAAATTTAACCATTAGTCTGCTTAGCGCGTCTCACGGCCCCTTTGCGGACAGTGTAGATCAAGATCAGACTGCGCGTTCTGTGCAGTCTGATCTTGGATCTACACTGTCCTACAAGGAAACGGCTTTAAAACTGACTGAAAACGAGTGTATATGCATCTTTAACCCTTTCAGCGCCATAGGCGAAAACAGGAACTTTTGCGGATGGCATAGATCAAGATCAGACTGCACAGAACGTGCAATCTGATCTTTGATCTGTAACATCCGCTTGTTTAGTTAAGCCTATACGATAAAAATCTTTCTCGGTTTAAGTGGATTGTATTTTCAGCTGTCAAAAGAAGTCGAGCTTATTTATTTGGCGCCGAAAGAGTTAACAGTAACAATAGAAGAACGTTGATACAGATAACTTCATACCCTGAACATGCAATGAAGAATACTACTCACTCGAACAACTGACTCGGGGATAGAAAATTTACTTTTCAGCTTCTCTCACTTGTGTAACTCTATTTCATTATTGTTTTATTATTGCTGATATCATTTTTTTTCCATGATACATGACTGCCATTTTCATAACATGAAAATAAGCCATGCTCTGGTAAAAGGGGACTTAATGTATCTCCGCAATGCACTCTGCCAATAAAGCCGCCAGATAATTATGGATCCATGAGACACTTTTTTTTCTAACAAAGCGACTGAATCCTTAGTTAGACTGGTCCTTGGATATACAGAGAATTGACCAATAGCGAAAAGTTTCGGCCCAGGTCAGCATAACGCGGATTACGCAGGCTGACCTGGGTCGATATTTTTCGCAGATGCATTAAGGCCCCTTTTCACAGAGCACATATATGTGCCTATTTGCGACCATGAGCCTTTGTGCCGAAAGTCAAAATAAGCTTTCTGTTCTGTTCTATTCTGTTCTATCACCAAAGGACAAAATGTTAGACGAGTCCAGGAAAGCACTTACAGGTAACAAATTAAATAATGCACAGATTAAGTAATTTGTCAATAGAATGGTAGAAAACAGTGCGGGACAAGGAGAAAATGCTGGTTACCAGCGTTTTCTCCTTTTTCCTCAATGTTTTCAAAAACCTTCCCCCTCAAGGTCCGTTTAAAACTCGGGATTGTTTGGTACAGGTTTAAGTGTTATTCTGCATGATCAAAATAATCAAATGTTCCAATTAACATTGTTTACGAAACACTGATTGATCGTTAGTGTGTGTTAGAAAGCTGAATCTTTGGCCACACAATACCGAACTTTAAAATGACAGTGACGACGATGGCATAAAAAACATTGTTGGAAAAGGACAAAATGCTGGTTCTCAGCATTTTGTCCTTTTCCAACAATGTTTTTTTTTATACTATCATAGACATATCCAATCATATGAGCCACGCTTATTTTGTCATCTTTAACCCTTTCCCAAACGACAAATTTTGGACTGGTCCAAATTGAAAGAGTTTGTGGACAACAATTTTAAATTTGATGAAAATGGCAGAAAGTTATCAAAATGGGGAGAAAACACTGTGGGAAAAGGAGAAATTGCTCGTTAGAGCAATTTCTCCTTTTCCCACAGTGTTTTCAGAAGACTTGTACTGCAGACACGTGAAAACCAGGGCTTGTTTGGGAAAGGGTTAAACGCTCTCAAATATGACCATTCTCAAATTTCGGTGTCTGATAAATAAACAAACAATACAGGTATCAAAGATGTAAGAGTAAGACAGGACTGCACACATGCACAGGCTGATCTTGATCTATACTCTTGTTGCAAAGATCTTTAAAAATGGTGAAAAGGGGACACGGTAATTATATACCCAAATATTTCAGCGCAAAATGCATACACTCGATCCCATTCAACGACTGAAAAATACAATTAACTGAAACTCATACGGATTTTGATTTAACAGGCTCAACCAAAAAAGAGGACGGTATCCACGTAAAAACGGACTGCATGTTTTGTGCAGTCTGATCATGACCTATGCCGTCCGCAAGATCCCATACGTTCTCCTGTAGTGCTGAAAAGATTTAAAATTGGTATCCAAGCAGCCCTTTTTTTTTTTAAGTATTGAGAAAAGAAATAGATCTAACAATCAATTGTTAAAAAGGACTGAGAAAGTTATATTTTTATGAGAAATAACATAAAGATAAAAATAGCACTTACCAATCTCGCAAAAAAAAAAATCGCACCTTCAATAATCCACAGAGTTATTTTTTTGTCCCAGTTAGTTTCATTAAAATCACATAAATTTTCTACGCTGTACGTTTTATTTTTTAAATTTAATCCAGACTGGTTATTCGACAACCATCCATGTAAATACACTGCACACTGAAACACGTTAATGAAAATACTACCAGTCGCGTTACTGAACGGAACGTTTTTCTGTTCGGGTTTTTTCTCCGCTTTACTACGGGAAAATGAAAATCAATATGAGAGAGACCGTCAAGCTCTCGACCAGACTTTACCCTTTAATTAATCTTAACCACTCACTAAAATTTTAGATTGATTGATTGAATGGTGTTCTACGCCGCTTTCAACATTATATCACAGCGACAGCTCACATATTCATGTATTTCCTTGGTTTCACCAGTACTAGACTCTGAAGTGTCTTGCCCAAGGACACTCCCACGAAAAAAAAAAAAATTTAGACTTGACCAAATTGTCAATTGAAATATTAACCCTAAAGCTGCAAATAAATTAAAGATTTCCAGCCAATTTGAAATACCATATTTTACGATTCAAAAATTTTGCTCGTCGGGAAAACCTCACCGTTTCGGACAATGTAGTTCCAAGATCAGACTGCACGTTCTGTGCAGTCTAATCTTGATCTACACTGTCCGTAAAAAGCCCACACTGAGGTCGCGCTTAGCAGCCTAAGAGTTAAAGTTGACACAAATGATGCAATTTGTCTTTGATAGGGTGGTAAACATTGTGGGAAAAAGAGAAAATGGTTACCAGCGTTTTCTCCCTTTCCCACGATGTGCTGTGTAGATCAAGATTGGGCGGCAGTTAACTTGTAGTCTGATCTTGCATTCACTTAATTTCTTGCTAAACCCAAATCCCGAGTTTAACCACCATAGGGAAGAAGGCCTTTGAAAACACTGTGGGAAAAGGAGAAAATGCTGGCAACTAGCATTTTCTCCCTTTCCTATAATGTTTTCTGCCCTTTCAAAGACAGGTTCCATTATCTGAGCCAAATTTATTTGTCGTCTGCAAACACTTTCACTTTGGACTGGTATAAAAAATTGTCGTTTTGGTAAAGACTTAAGCAAATTTTCAGCAAACGATTTTAAAAACATCCCTGTAAATTAACCCTTTCCCAAACGACAAATTTTGGACTGGTCCAAACTGAAAGAGTTTGCAGACGACAATTTTAAATTTGATGAAAATGGCACAAAGGTCTCAAAAAGGGTAGAAAACACTGCGGGAAAAGGAGAAATTGCTCGTTACGAGCAATTTCTCCTTTTCCCACAGTGTTTTCAAAAGACTTGTACTGAAGACACGTGAAAACCCGGGCTTGTTTGGGAAAGGTTTAAAAGATACATCTTTACTTGTTTTTATCGTCTTTATTTTATGAAACTATAATCGCTCTTCTATCTTCATGCCAAATGTTGCCCCTGGCGGCTGCTAGGTTGCACAGATTACGACGGATAGAAAATGTATTTCATTTTTTTTTTGAGCCTTCAAAGAAATCACTGTTGTTGTTGTTTCTGGTTTTAAATGAAGACAAATCCCTTGAGGTTCTCTATCCCATACCCCACACACGATATTGGTTATTTATCCACGTTCACACAGCTGACCAAATTCTGAGCCATTCTACGTACTTTCAAGTTTTGACAGAGTTTTTTTTTTTTTCTCTCTGGCTGTGAGGATGTATCTTTAAGGATGATTATAATGAGGGTTATTTTTACGTGTCACACAAAAAGATCTAGTAAAAGGAGAAAAACTGCAGTAAAAGACATCGAAAATATTTTTTCTTTAAATAGGGATAGTCAAAATGAATCAAGGTTTAAGCTTTTGCCACACAATCTCGACATTTAATGACCCTAAAAATAACGAAAAATAAGGCTTTCGAAAACAATGTAGGAAAAGGAGAAAATGCTGGTAACCAGCATTTTCTCCTTTTACCACAATGTTTTCTACCCTTCCAAAACATATTTCAATCTTTGTGTCACATTTAATTTTGTCGTCTGCAAATGTTTTGAATTTTGACAAGACTATAATTTTGTCGTAAATACATGTTATGTTAAAACACTCTGGCAAAAGGGGAAAACATTTTTTTCGGGCTCTTTTTAGAAAATGCAGAGCTCCAAGCGAAAGAGAGCCCTCTGCAGTATTTAATAACTGTTTTAACCCTTTTTTGTGCAGTGGACGAAAACAGGGGCTTTTGCAGATGGAAAAGACGAGATCAGACTGCACAGAACATAAAAATCTGATCTTGAATCTATATCGTCCGCTTGTTTGTCAGGTCAATACGATAAATATCTTGTTTGCATTGAGTGGATTGAATTTTCATCCGTCGAAAGGGGGCCGAATTATGAGCCATGCTCTTTGAAAAAGGGACTTAATGCATTTGCAAAAAAGTGCCTATTCAGGTCAGCCTGCGCAGTTTGCGCAGGCTGACCTGAGTCGATACTTTTTAGCTACCAGTCATTTTTTTTTTTTTTTTTCTGCATGTCAGAGAACCAGTTTATCTCATGATTCTGTCGGTTAGTTACACAAAATGGATCTTTATAGATCCATTATTTTGTTATAGCTTTGCTTAATATCATGCATCATGGAGATGCATTTAGTCCCCTTTTGCAAGAGCATCTCACACACACACACACACACACACACACACACACACACACACACACACACACACACACACACACACACACACACACACACACACACACACACACACACACACACACACACACACACACACACACACACACACACACACACACACACACACACACACACAAATTTTAGACTGGTCCAAAATGAAAGAGTTTGGAGACAACAATTTCAAATTTGATGAAAATGACAGAAAGTTCTCAAGAAGGGTAGAAAACACTGTGGGAAAAGGAGAAATTGCTTGTAACGAGCAATTTCTCCTTTTCCCACAGTGTTTTCAAAAGACTTGTAATGCAGACACGTGAAAACCAGGGCTTGTTTGGGAAAGGCTTAAGCTGCTAATTGCGACCCACTGACCTTTTGCGGACAGTGTAGATCAAGATCAGACAGCACAGAACATGCAGTCTGATCGTTGATCTACACTGTCCGATACGGTATTTTCTTTCCGGTGAAATCAACTTTGAAACCGCAATGTTTGGGCTTTTAGTATTGAGTAGAAATTTGCGTCTCATTTATTCAGCAGCTTAAGTGTTAAAGAGTTACATTATTAACAAAGGAAAAAGTCTTTAGAACTGTCCAAATTGAAAACATTTGCAGACGACAAATTGAATGTGGTTCAGATGACGGAATTTGTTTTTCAAAGAGTAGTGGGGAAAACGAGAAAATGATAACTACCGGCATTTTCTCCTTTTCCAACAATGTTTTCAAAAGCATCTGTTCCTGAAGGTCATGAGAAAACAAACGTTTTTTTTGCAAAGCGTTAAATATGACTCTTAGGTATTGAATACAAAAAAAAAATCATAATTGTGGTGATCCATTTAAATAGCATACAGTTCTTGCATTTCGCTAGATTTATTATTTCCAGGGTGTTATTGCACTACAAATATTTTCACACTAACCCAGATTGCATTTTTATGCATTTTCTCACGGGAGTAAATGCAGATTTTATTCCTGTTATACACTGGCACAGATATAAGTGCATTTTTAAGACTTTTCCAAGAGTGTAAATGCATTTTCTTTAATCCTAATTCATAAGCACCTAGCCGTGTTTATTTTGGGTTGATCCCGCAAACATTTGTTCCTAGGCATTAATTTGTTCTTTTATCTAGTTCATGATGAATATTCTCATTACAGCGGCGAAGAAATTTGTTTTCATGTAAACAAGAAAAATTATAAAATAGAGTGTGGTTTCTTTTATCTATCTGTCTATGTATCTAAGAAATTGCATTTTTTATAATCATCAACCGTAGCAGTAGCAGCAGAATCATCATCATCAATTATAATAATAATTATTAAAAAATGATGATGATGATGATGATGGTGGTGATGATGATGATGATGATGATGGTGGTGGTGGTGGTGGTGATGATGATGATGATGATGATGATGGTGGTGATGATGATGATGGTGATGATGATGATGATGATGATGATGATGATGATGATGATGATGATGATGATGATGATGGTGGTGGTGGTGATGATGGTGATGATGATGATGATGGTGGTGGTGATGATGATGGTGGTGGTGATGATGATGGTGGTGATGATGATGATGATGATGATGGTGATGATGGTGGTGATGATGATGGTGGTGGTGGTGATGATGATGATCATCATCATCTTCTTCGTCGTCGTCGACGCCGAAGTCGCTTTGGTCGTTGTCTTAGTCGTAGTCTTCAACGCGATCGAAAAGAACCAAGATAGCAATCAATAATATGATAAATATCTTTGTTCATATTGCAACGCCTTATTACATTGTATAGATTACATCACAACGGTTATTCACATTTCAATATACAAACTCCCAAATACCTTTAATAATGATGAACAGTCTAAATCCACAGGAGAAATTCGGGTTTGTATAGAGGCTGTTATGAATTAACCCTTTTACCAAACAATGTCGTCTTTTAACGACCCAGAGGAAAATGTCGTCTCTGAAAACATTGTGGGAAAAGAAGAAAATGCTGGTAACCAGCATTTTCTTCTTTTCCCACAATATTTTTACCATAGTAAAGACAAATCCCAACATTTGAACCACAGATAATTTGTCGTCTGCAAACGCTTTCAATTTGAACAAATCTAAACTTTTGTTATCTTGTAAAGAGTTGCATCAAGTCAAATTCAATAGCTGACAATAGCCCTGTTAGATAAATTGAATGTACTGTATTTATCAGCCGATAGTTAAGATTTTATCATTGAAAACCCAAACTGCTTTTTTGTCAGGAAATTATCTAAAGACCTCACGCTATCGGACAATGTAGGTCGAAGATCAGACAGCGCGTACTGTGAAGTATGATCTTGATCTACACTGTCCGCAATTACGCATTTAGTTGCGCTCAGCAGCCATCTTAAAATTGTTATTAGAAAGAAATCAACTTTTGAAATCAGAGGATTTGGTTCGACAGCTTGAATTTGAGCGCCGCTTTCAAGCTTTATATCAGCACCAATTCACCTATTTGTGTTTTCACTCGGTTTAGCTAGTACCAGTACGGAACGCAATAGTACCTAGCCATGGCGCTACTCCTCAAGCGCGACCAGTAAGGATGGAACATTTATTTCTAAGTTATAAATCTATTGCCGAAATGTAAAACTGAGTCACGGACCGAGGATACCTCGAATGAGAGGATGCATGAAGCCAGTGTTGATCGAAGATCAGATTGCGCGTTCTGTACAATCTGACCTTGATCCATACTGCCCGTAATGGCAACTTACGTTCTGCTATGCACTTTTATGGTTAATACAGTACACCTCCTTCCACCATTAAAAGCTTTAATAACATTCACTTCGGGGCAGTGTTTCCGGCTGAAAACAAATCCCTCCGCCAGTTTAATTAACTCTTTACCAGACAACAAAACTTTCTCGGACAAATAAACACTGAAGGCATTTGCAGACGAAAAACCAAATTTGGTTCATATGACGATATTTGTCTGTGAAAGAGTAGAAAATATTGTGTGGGAAAAGGAGAAATCGCTAGTTGCCAGCCTTTTCTTTTTTTCCCTCTCAGTGTTTTCAAAAGCCTTCTTCCTTCGGGTCGTAACTGTTTGATAAAGGGTGAAAAACCGCCACCGTATTACTCGGGAAGAATCGTCCGTTTATAGAAACATCCAATTAATTGAATCAACCCAAATGACAGTAGAAAATTAAAAGGAAAGGAAACAAATTTCCTCTTGCTTCGAAAACAGTAACTGTTGCTGGGATAACGAGTAAATGAGCAATGCTCTGGCAAAAAGGGGCTTAATGCATTTCGGTGATGCACTGGGCCATGCAAGCCATCACATAATTTTGGATCCATTCTATCTATTTTCTGTAACAAAGGACTGAATCCTTAGGTCGAGTGGTTGTTTAACCCTTTCCCAAACGACAAATTTTGGACTGGTCCAAATTGAAAGAGTTTGCAGACGACAATTTTAAATTTGATGAAAATGGCAGAAAGGTCTCAAAAAGGGTAGAAAACACTGTGGGAAAAGGAGAAATTGCTCGTTACGAGCAATTTCTCCTTTTCCCACAGTGTTTTCAAAAGACTTGTGCTGCAGACACGTGAAAACCAGGGCTTGTTCGGGAAAGGGTTAACGTACAGAAAATTGACTAAAAGCAAAAAGTTTCGGCCCAGGTCAGCCTGCGCGGACTGCGCAGGCTGACCTGGGTCGATATTTTTGCAGATGCATTAAGCCACTGTTCAAAGAGCATAGCTCAAATGATCTCGAAATCTTTAGTTGCAATCCACTCACGCTGAACAGTCGGGCTACTAAGCACGACCCGGTGCAGTTTTGATAATGGTATCGATCAAGATCAGACTGCACAGATAGAACGTACAGTCTGATCCTTGATCTACGCTGTCCGACATGGTGAGATTTTTCCCGCGGAAAGAATTTTGATATGGCAATACTTGGGGGTTCTAATATGGAAAAAAGGAAGTTTAACCTTGTATCAAATGCCTACATACTCGACTTGTCCAAATTGAAAGAACTTGCAGACGACAAATTTAAGCCCCTCCCCCCCCCAATCCATGACAAAATTTGTACTTAATACGGTAGAAAACATTATACCAGCATGGATACCAGCATTTTCTCCTTTTTCCACAATGTTTTCAAAAGCCTTTTCTCCTTTTTCCACAATGTTTTCAAAGGCCTTTTTCCTCAGGGTCGTTAAAAGTCGGGATTGTTTGGTAAAGGGTTACTGCATCTTTGTAATGCACCATACCAAGCTAGTCCTATGCATTATATATTACGGATCAATTTTGTCTGAAGAAAAAAAAATTCATGAGATACAGCGGTCCGAGGCCATGCAGAAAATTCACCTATAGCAAAAAGTTTCCACACGGGTTGGCTTCCTCGGACTGCGCCGGTTGACATGGGTCTATCCTTTTTGCGGATGCAAAAAAAAAATTACCTTGTGCACGAAACATGACTCATAATTTTAGAGGTATTTGGTTGTTGCGTGGCGAACGCCGTTTTCGACAATATTTATATTGTTTATATTTTATATGTTGTTGCGACCATTGCACTTAGTGAAATAGTCGATTCTCTAGCTTCTGAATCGCTGCTCTAAGCACAAATCTCGACCTTTCAACCCTAGGAAAAAACAAAACATGTGCAGTAACCACGAAGGATATACCTTAAAAAACGGTGAAAAATCTAATCGATGGAAAAAAACTCCAAGAAATAGAAATTCGCGGTGCAAAAGGTGACCTTAATGACAAAATAAAGCGCGTCCTATCACTTTTAACTCTTTACACCGAACGACAATACATTTGCAGACGACAAATTAAATGTAGGTCAAAAAATTATTTCTATCTTTGAAAAGTTAGAAAACATTGTCGGAAAAGGAGAAAATGCTGGTTACCAGCATTTTCTCCTTTTCCTACAATGTTTTCAAGAAGTCTTCTTCTGCAGGCTAAATTTAAAAAAAAAAAATGGGAACGATTGGTAAAGGGCTAAATTCTTTAAATCCATTTTCGTTGACCTTCTGAATAGGCACACTCACACAGTCATTGTCGGGGTCAAAAAGGCCATCCCGCAGGTTTGTTATCGTCTTCTAAAATATTTCCTTTATCTCTATTGACTATTTTTTAATCAAATAAAACCCCCGTTCCGTCCTTTAAATCATTGAACTCCATTTTTACCCTTTCGGAGTCGTTGGAGAAAACCATGGGTTTTGCGGACGGCACAGATCAAGATCAGACTGCACAGAACGTGGGGTATGATCTAGGATCTATTCCGTGCGTTTGTTTCTTGAAGTTTTTAAAAGCCAATGAGCGGCCAAAAGTCAATACAGTTGTTAAAATGCATTCAAATCATACTGTCAGAGACATAGATTAGAGTATTGTATGTCTCTGATACTGTTTAAAAATATGGAACATTTGTCAACATGACTAAATGTTATTGTGTGGTCGGTCAAAGTGTTAGTCGCTGGCAGCAAAATTAATTTCAAAATCGGGCAAAACACCCGCTTTGTTCACTTTTGGCCGCTGTTGTTACTTTAAAGAGTTACAGAAACATCTGGGCTATGATATTTCCATAACTATGATGTAGAGAGAGTGTGTATTTTCTCTTCATATCTCGACCCATTTCTTTTGCGTACTCTCCCATCTATTACATTGATTTATGGATTTTCATATGATGAGTGCGAAATTCGACACATAGGGTGGAGAAAAGTTCAACGCAATGATTGAATGATTGAATATTACCCTTTCATGTCCTTATAACTGTAGCTATGTAATATTACACCGAGAAAGATAATACATGAGGCCGACACACCCTATCCGAAATATTTAAAACTCTTTACCGAACAATGCCGACTTTTAACGACTTTGAGAAAGTCGACTATTGAAAACATTGTGGGAAAAGGAGAAAATGCTGGAGCATTTTCTCCTTTTCTCTCAATGTTTTCTACACTGTCAATGACAACTTCCTCAATTTCGGCCACATTTAATTTGAAGTCAGCATATGCTTTGGGTTTGCACAGGTGTAAAATTTTGTAGTATAGTAAAGTGTTAACCCTTAAACTGCTAAGCGCGACTCATTGACCTTTTGTGGACAGTGTAGATCAAGATCAGACTGCACAAAACGTGCAGTCTGATCTTGGATCTGCATTGTCCGATAAAGAGATATTTTTTCTCCAAAAATTAAGTTTGTAGTAGCATTATTTGGGTTTTTACTATCGGCTTGAAAGTTTAACTTATTCAGGATAGCAGGATAAGGGTTAAAGGGACAATAAACCAGATTTTGACTCAAAATATGGGGGGAGGGGGGGGGGGGGCGAAGTTGATGTATTGTAAGGAAAAAACAAAAACACAAAAGGCCTGTTTACCTTTAGTTGGGGGAAAAAAAAAAACAAAGGAATTCTGAAAAACAAAAGAAATGCCTCCAGTGGGTCTCGAACCGGCGAGCTTCAAAAACCATAACTTGCGTCTTTACCAACTGAGCTGTCAGACCAAAGGATATATTTGCATGTTAGAATGTCTTCATCCCTTGTAGTGCAATAACGGTTACAGGGTTACTAACTGGATAAGAAATTTTACAGTACAGCTACAAAAGACTCGGTAATTCCTCATGTTTTACATGTGTTCCTATGTATGTTTTAGTGTTGAAGCCATCTTTGCGCTCGAATGAAAATAAATAAGCAGTCTTTGTGAAGATTTTCTATAACAAGGACTTGCGAAACGAAATCTAGTTCAATGCCCCTTTAACTCTTCCTATGCGAAATATATGAGTCATGCTCTGGCAAACGGGGGCTTCATGCATCTCTATGATACATTTTACCAATCAAGCCATCACATAATTATGGCTCCATAACATTCACTTTTTTTTTTTTAACAACCGACTCAATCAAGAGGTATACTGGTCCTCGACATACAGAAAATTGACCAATAGCGAAAAGTTTCGGCCAAGGTCAGCGGACTGCGCTGGCTGACCTGGGTCAATACATTTCGCAGATTTATTAAGCCTCCTTTTCACGGGGGCAAAGTTCATACAAATGTGACTTTTTTTCGACGCCTGTAATATACCATTCACGGAAACTCAGAAAGTTTTTGATTAAAATAGGCTAGATTAAACAAGCAGCTTGTATAGATCTAAAATCAGTTTGTTCGTCCGCAACAGCCCTTGTTTTTGCCTATAATAAAACTAGAACAAAAGCTGGCAACTTCCAGCAACTGGAACTTTGATGAACCTTAATATAGCAGATTATAAGAGTCATGATAATAGCCTTACTCTTAAATGAAGCGCATGAAATTGACTGCGTTTGACTCCCAAAGTGTTGACATTTGGGCGCTAGGGTCCCTCTAATATTATTTGAGTTACCCCAAACGTGGTTTCCTTTCAATAGTAAAGGAGCTAAATCTTAATTTTGATTTGTTTAAAAAAAATGTCACTGTCGAAATAATTTTATGAGACGATTCTATGCGAAATCATTTACCACAGTTATGAAAGTGGAACAAGATCAGTGTTGGCTAATCTTTGTGCTCTTCGATATCAAATTATTTGTAAGAGTAACCACAGTGGGCTCATTTGACCCTTTCCCAAACAAGCCCTGGTTTTCACGTGTCTGCAGTACAATTCTTTTGAAAACACTGTGGGAAAAGGAGAAATTGCTCGTAACGAGCAATTTCTCCTTTTCCCACAGTGTTTTCTACCCTTTTTGAGACCTTTCTGCCATTTTCATCAAATTTAAAATTGTCGTCTGCAAACTCTTTCAATTTGGACCAGTCCGAAGTTTGTCGTTTGGGAAAGGGTTAACACGGAGTGCACAAACAGGGAATCATGAGTTATCTCCCTTCCCTACTCTAGTATATTAACCCTTAACTCTTTACCAAACGACAAAATTTTAGACTGGTCCAAATTGAGAGCATTTGCAGACGACAAAATAAATGTGACTAAAAAGTTGAAATTTGTTTTGGGAAGGGTAGAAAAGGAGAAAATGCTGGTAACCAGCATTTTCTCCTTTTCCCACTATGTTTTCAAAAGGCTTCTTTCACAGGGTCGATAAAAGTCGGGATTGTGTGGTAAAGGGTTAAGCTGCTAAGCGCGACTCACTGACCTTTAGCGGACAGGGTAGATCAAGATCAGACTGCACAGAACGTGCAGTCTGATCTTGGATCTACACTGTCCGGTAAGAGGATATTTTTTTTTCTCCAAAAAGTTTGTTTGAAATAGCATTATCCTGGTTTTAACTATAGGCTTGAGAGTTTCATTTAACTTATTTAGCAGGATAAGGGTTAAATGGACATGAAGCCTCGAATTTGGACAGCCTTTTGTTGCTCGTATGCACGATGTATCATTGGCTCTTCAACAGTTTTGAGTTACATTATGGTAACAGCTCACTACCATGAGTTTCCCAGTAGCGCAGTCGGTAGAGTACAGGACTTGTGACCAGGGTCCGTATTCACCAACCATTCTTAAGAACATTCTTGGTCTTGTTCTTCAAAATTTTCCAAATTTGAAAGTAACACACCTTCTGATTGGCTAAACCATATGGTTTAGCCAATCAGAAGTTGTGTTACTTTCAAATTTGGAAAATCTTGAAGAATAAGTCTAAGAACGTTCTTAAGAATGGTTGGTGAATACAGACCCAGGAGTTGCTGGTTCGAATCCCAAGATCGGTCAGTTTCTTTCCGAGGACTGATGATAGCCATTGCAACAAGATTCATTTTTCTCTCACCGTCGATCATCGTTTCCACGATGGTTACGAAGGAAGGCATCCAGTGGCTTAGGAAGAAATTTGTGCAGAAGCACTGGTGAAAGAAAATCTAGGAAAGCAAGGACAGGTGCTCTGGCCGATATAACAATATAAAGAATCTTGAAAACGCGTTAAACACCATACAAACCAACCATTAAACCATCAAACAAACACAAAAACAAATATGAACAGCTGCGAATTGTGCATCGTTACTTTTGTGACAGGCAAAATAATAGCCACCTTAGAGGATATAAGAATTTTTTTCAAAAAGCCCAGTTAGTTTTTCAATACGTTAGTTTTTGACCCGTTGGGCAGGGAAATTAGAAAGAGAAAGAACGCGTGATACAAGGGCTGACTGGTAAGTTGTGGGCCTTATATGTAGAGGATCTGACTTTTGGAAGACATTTTGCAGTATTTTTTCGATATAATTTCTTTCAGTTTCTATGCACTTTAGCCAGGGATGTTTAACCCTTTCCCAAACAAGCCCTGGTTTTCACGTGTCTGCAGTACAAGTCTTTTGAAAAAACTGTGGGAAAAGGAGAAATTGCTCGTTACGAGCAATTTCTCCTTTTCCCACAGTGTTTTCTACCCTTTTGGAGAACTTTCTGTCATTTTCATCAAATTTAAAATTGTCGTCTGCAAACTCTTTCAATTTGGACCAGTCTAAAATTTACCGTTTGGGAAAGGATTAAGGGCGCCATTGTCACCTTTAAAGAAGTCCTTTCCTTCAACGTTTAAAGAGTCCTGCATGAATGTCGTCAACATCTAACCGAAGGTGGGAACAGAAAATAGCCTTTTTCAATTTTGGAAATACCGGTAGACGAAAATCTGATGGAGTGAAATCAGAGGAGTAAGGTGCATGTTCAATAAATTCAAAGCCAGAACTGTTAATGGCAGCCATGGCAATGATAGACCTCTGTATAGGGCCATTGGCCGAGTGGAACAACATTGACTTTTCCGCGGCGCTTGAGATTAATACTTTCTTTTAACTGCCTTAGAGCTGATGCATAATAATGAACCATTAATTGTTTGCCCTTTTGCCGATAATCTATCATCAGAATACCACCAGGATCCTAGAAAACCGGAGCATACACTTTCTAGCTGATGGAACAGTCTTTGCCTTCTTTGGCGGGACGAACCAAGCTGCTTCCATTATTTAGACTGTTGTTTGGTCTCTGGGGTAAAATGATGGACCGAGATTTCATCCATAGTCACAGACTTCTGCACACAGCTGGATCTGTCTGTAAACGGTTCAAATAACCGCGTTACAAAGTCGTACCAGTGTGCCCCTAATTATCTGCCAGAAGTCTTGGTACCCAATGGGCTGAGAGCTTTTTAATTATAAGATCATTCCCTAAGAATAGAATGTACTCTTTCCCGTGAAATCCCAACTGTACTGGCTAGGTATCTCTCTGCAACTCGCTTGTCAACCATAGCAACATCACTGCCCATTTCTGGGGTTGCAAAAGTGACAGGTCTCCCAGGACAGGTATCATTCTCAAAGCTCTACCTTGCACACTAAAATTATGTCATCCTCTTTTTCGCTGTAGCATGTGAATGGGCATCCTTCCCTAGTGTTTCTACCATATCAGCATGGATATCCTAAGGTGCTAAACCTTTCTTATTCAAATATTGAATCAATGTTCTTTCAGAGATTTTGTTCATTTTGCAAAAGTCACTTACCTTGTTTATTTTAGATTGCTACCTGTTCGACATAAACTGACCAGATAACACCAGTCTTTGGGTACACAGCCTTTGATCATCAGGAAAAGTAGGGCTCACAGCTTATGAATCAGCCCTCGTAAAACGGGAACACACGGTGTGATTTATTGCACTCAGTATGGCTGACGCGAACTGTCGCAAATTAAAATATTGGAATGCAAAAGAGCATAGATTGAAGTAAAAAAAAAATGACAAAAAGGTTTTCAAACGCTGATTTTTTTTTTCGCCAGAGCCGAAAGACTATGAAAAAAGAAAAGAACAAAGAGTTCAGACGGTGTGATTTTTTGCATGTACGGTTGACGTAAAATGTCCCGACCGACAATAATAGAAATTCGACAGAAAATGGGTTTAACCCTTTACGACACAATCCCCAGTTTTAATGATCCGAAGGAAGATGCCTTTTGAAAACACTGTGGGAAAAGGAACCAGCATTTTCCCCTTTTCCCACCATGTTTTCTTCCCTATCAAAGACAGAAATTATCATTCCATTTACATTTAATTTTTCGTTTGCGAATGCTTTCAGTTTTTTCTAATCTAAAATTTTGTAGTTTGTTAACCCTTTACCACACAATCCCGACTTTTAACGACCATAAAAAGGAAGCCTTTTGAAAAGATTGTGGGAAAAAGAGAAAATGCTGGTAACCAGCATTTTCTCCTTTTCCCACAATGTTTTCTACCCGTTCCATAACCAATTTCAATTTTTAAGTCATATTTAATTTGTCGTCTGCAAATGCTTTCAATTTGAACAAGTCTGAAATTTTGTCGTTTGGTAAAGAGTTAAATACTCGTGCATCAGAAATAAAAGAACGTCAAGATAATTTCTCAACACTGTTAACGCTTAACCTTCTACAATAGATAAGTTAAATGAAACTTTCAAGCCGGTAGTGAAAAATCCCCATATATTGCCTTTTCAAATTTATTTATTAGGAAAAAGCATCTTCTTATCGGACAATGTAGATCCAAGATCAGACTGCACGTTCTGTGCAGTCTGATCTTGATCTACAATGTCCGCAAAGGGGCATTGAGTTGCGCTTGGCAGCTTAAGGGTTAATTTTCCCAGGGCCGTAACACTATCAGAAATAAAAAAAAAACGAGAATAAAGGACTCGGACTGTATGATTTATTGCATGTACGGTTGACGTGAAATGTTGCAAATTGTGCATCGTGACAGATAGAAGCATTGAGGCAGTCTGTTTAGTGTTACTCATTTGCCGCCCGAAACCAAATTGCTGCAGACGACTTTCTATACTATCCTTGCAGGGTATATTTTTAGTTATTCACTATTTTCGCATTCACTAATTCATTTCAGGATACCTATTTGGTATTAAAGATACATCTTTACGCATTTTCTTTACGCTAGATTTTAACCCATTTCATCTTTATTTTATGAAACTGTAATCATTCTTGTATCTTCATGCCAAATGTTGCCCCTGACTGTTGTGCGGTTGCATAGATCACGACCATTAGAAAATGTATTTCATTTTCTGGAGGCCATCAAAGAAATCACTGTCGTGACGTTTCCCGTTTTAAATCGAAGATTTCCGATATATGTATTTATCCTAAAAACCGTATATATTGCCAATTTATCGATATTTACACATAATGAATCATTTTATAGTACAGTCTATCAAATTTTAAAAATGTTTCTTCTCTCTGGCTATAAGGATGTATCTTCAAGGTGTGTTGCTGTTTGTCGTTTTGTCGATGCCCATTTATGTATTTACAATTAGTGTGTTCTACGATGAACCATATGTGTTCAGTGCTCATGCTTACAAAAACTTGAGTTCGTGCTCAACTGAGTACATTCTCAAACTTGAAGTCTCATTTACGCTTATAGACGGTGTGAAAATCTGAAATGAAGACTTTGATTTAATAGTAAAAAAAAACAGAACCCTAAAGTTCAGAAGTTACGCCATAAGAGTTAATGAAGATAAATCTGCTATAACTTTGAAATTTCATGCTCAGCTAAGTTGAGCAAGAAAAAAAGTTTTATAAGCATTGACCCTGGAGGGAATCATGAATAAAGTTCCGTTCTGTTATGTCCCAGTAAAATTTTGATATTCAACAGAAAATTAAGATATGCGATGGGAGAATGTATAAAAACATGAAAAGAAGAAAAACAGAAAAAGAAGACATTGCTAGGCTGGCATGAACTGTTCGTGCATCTTAGCCTACATACCTGTAAGTTCACGATTCAAGCAGTTGGGTTAGTATTACCCATTTACCTCCGGAAACAATTTTGCAGAAGTGACGTTGTGCAGCATTCTAGTAAAATGTTGATAACCAACAGAAGTGGTAGAAAAACACACATGTATGAGAAATATCTGTAATAGTCGGCGTATAAGGTACTGGAAAATGAATATGAGTCGGTGTCTGGCAAAAGGGCGTTTAATGCATCTCCGTCGTGCATGAAACCTAGCAAGACATCAGATAAACATGGATCTATAAAGTACATTTGGTCTAACAACCTGATGGATGTGGGGGTAGAATGGTCCTTCGACATGCAGACAACTTACCAGAAGCAAAAGATTTCGACTCAGTTCAGCCTGCACAGTCCGCGCAGGCTGACCAGGGTCGAAACTTTCAGCAGATGTATTAAATTCCCTTTTCACAGAGCATAGCTCGTATTTATTTATTTATTTATGGCTTTGTTGAAGAAAAACACTGAAAAATAACCTCGACGGCAATTGCCTCTTTTTCCCAATTGTTTTTCATTTTGTTGAAAGGTGGAGATTTTAGTTTTGTATATATTTCAAGACTACAGCCTAGTCCCAATTAAGGTTGAAAAAGGGGAAAATGTTAGAAAATTGTATGGATGCACTTCAGTATCGCATCACAATTTGGTCACCCGTTCATAAAGTGGTGTCATAAACGCGCAAGCAAAGAGGGCCAGCAGAGTCGCGCCGAAAAAACATGTGCACATTTTTAAACTATCGCAAATTACCATATATTCATTCGATTTCATTATATCAAGAAGTGGGTCAAAAGCCAGCGCAGTCAGCTACGCCGAAAAAATCGTGGAAGAAATGACAACTCAAGCAGTCTGTCAAGTTCTAGGAAAGCCCTACTGGGCTATCACGGAACACCGAAATTTCCATCATAGGTCATAGAACACTGTTACTAAAAATAGCACACTGGCCCATTGCGACTTTGAACATCATCGTAAAATTTTGATTATTAAAAGAAAATCAAAGTTTGCGAAAGGAAAACATGCAGCTGAACAAAAAAAGAGTTGATCTACGCGAAAGTTCTCGGCTGACATGAACTGTTTAACCATTAAGCTGCTTATCGCGACCCACTGACCTTTTGCGGACAGTGTAGATCAAGATCAGACTGCACAGAACGTGCAGTCTGATCTTGGATCTACACTGTCCGATACAGTATTTTCTTTCCGGTGAAATCAACTTTGAAACCGCAATGTTTGGACCTTTAGTATTGAGAAGTGTTGAGTAGAAATTTGCGTTTCATTTATTAAGCAGCTGTTCAGCAGCTTAAGTGTTAACAATAGGAATCATAGCCTAAATTAACCGCTTAACCCTTTACCACACAATCCGAGTTTTAACGACCCTGAGAAAGAAGCCTTTTTTAAAAAATAGTGTGGGAAAAAGGAGAAAGTGCTGGTATCTAGCATTTTCTCCTTTTCCGACAATGTTTTCTGCCCTTCAACAAATTGAGTCACATTTGTGACACTTATGTTGTCTGTGAATGCTTTCAATTCGGAAAAAGTCGAAAATTATGTAGTTCTTATAAGAGTTTGGCAGTTTTTTTTTTTCAGTGTAATTTATTTACTGCCCGAGGCAAGTTTGAAGCCGAAGACTATTCACATTATCTCTGTGAAATATGGATAATTAACAGAAAAATTGAAAAATGGGTTGGAAAAACATATATAAAAAACAACAACAACAACAAAAAAAAAAAAAAAAAACACGGCTGACAGGAAATGGTACAAATTATGCATCATGGCAGAAGTAACCACTCAAGCAGTTTGTTTAGGATAATCATAGGCAACTGAAATTCGACTGTTCTATCACAGAATACCGAAATTTTCATAGGTCGATCATCGGACACCGTTACTAAAAATAGCACTTATAACTGCCTTTATATCATATATGGCTAGTCTGGATTACTTGCCCCTACCACTGCATTATCGGGTGAGGCAAAGCGAAATAATGGCGGCCTCCTAGGTGTCCCGAAGCGTATCCTTACATGCTTCCCGGTTTTCCCCTATTTCATTTTCTCCTTTTCCCACGATGTTTTCTACCCGTTTCATAACCAGTTTCAATGTTTAAGTCACATTTAATTCGTCGTCTGCAAATGTTATCAATTTGGACAAGTCTAAAATTTGGTCGGTTGGTAAAGGGTTAAAGAGTTAAATACTCGTGCATCAGAAATAAACGAACGTCAAGATAATTTCTCAACACTGTTAACGCTTAACCTGCTACAGTATATAAGTTCAATAAAACTTTCAAACCGGTAGTAAAAAATCCCCATATGTTGCCTTTTCAAATTTGATCAGTTGATCAGTTAATAAAATGAGATCAATTTCATACGAAAAACACGTTACCGAATCTAAAACGTGCTGTTGGGGTATGGTTTAAATATATATTCGACTATGAATCATTTTAAAAGTAGCCCTGTTTTCGGACGTTGTATAGGCCTATTGGCATTTCGGATACTTAAGAGCATTTCTGATATGTAGTTTTTTTTTCGCTAAATATGAACGACATGAAGAAAAACTTGCTGCCATGACTATATTGCAATCGATCTGTTTCGAATTCAGCCTATGATCCGATGTGATCATGTGAAATAACAATATCCCGTCTCCTCTGCATATTACCAACGGGGGCCGCCATTATTGCGCTTTGCCTGACGTACTCTTGTAGTACGGCGGGGTACCAGACTAACATAATTGGCGTGCAACACACGAGAAGGGGCATTCGGGCATATGCGTTAAAGTGTGTCATCCCAGATAAGCCAGTGCAGTCTGCGAATAATCCGAGACGACACTTCCCGTTTTTGTGCGATTTTCTATTTCACGAAAGTCTACTGTATTAAAAAAATCTTATGTAGTCGTAAAGTGCTGTCCCGGATTAACCTGCGCGGACTGCGCTGGCTAATGCGGGACAACACTTTACGCAATCGTCCGAAGGCCCCTTTTCGTGTGTTGCACGCCAATTACCTGTATAATAAGACTGTCTTATTATATATAGAGACATTCGCCGACGTGTTATTTATAATAAGACTGTCTTTTCTTTTATGCTTTTCAATAGTTTATAGAAATCTAACACTGAATTATATCCTTATAATTCACCGGTGAATGTTATAATTCCCCGATGAATGTTATAACTTTCATATTTTTGACATGCCGTAGATATTTATAGAACATGAATGAATATTTAGCGAGTGAACGTCACGTTTTATGACGTGGTCAACATCACCCATGACGTCATTATTACAGCTACTCCATATCCGATTGAATAGGCTATTTCGCTTATATTTTTCACGATGAGCAAAACATTAAACGTAAAAAGAAAGGTTAACGTGAAGAGCATAAAAGAAATAGGATAATTGTTTGTTTCAGTGTATGATCGAAATTTCTTTCTTCTCGTGAAAAGCAAATACCATATTTTTATACGTGGCTTCGCCAATCGTGAAAACATTTCACCTTTGCTTTTCAATCTATGAAGGAAATTTCGATCATATACTGAAACAGACAATTATCCCCTATATCTTATTGTATGGTAAACCAATGGAGTTTCGGTTGCAACTGGTGTAACTTATTTAGCGCCCGGAACAAATTTACAGCAGACGAATTTGTAAAACATCCTTGTAAGCAACGTATATTCAACAAGAAACAAAGGTATACGATATGAATTCGTGTGAAAACATAGTGGCAAAAGGAGAAATTGCTCGTTTCGAGCAATTTCTCCTTTTGCCACCATGTTTTCAAAAGTCGTCTGCTGCAAAATGATAAAGGTTTTCTGTCAGTGGTAAAACTTTTTACCCTTTCAGCGCCAAGTATAAACTCGACCTCTTCCGACAGCTGAATATTCAATCCACTTCAACTCAGAATGACTTTTAAATTTAAAGGCCCAATGGCCGTCAAAAAATAATGCAGGTGTTAAAATACATTTAAATTTAAATCATACCAATTAAAAGTATGTAAAATATTGGGAAGATTATAATGTGTTGTTGTGTGGTCGTTCCGAGTGTTTGTCTCTGACAGAAAAAAATGAATTTTAAAGTCAGGCAAAAAGAAAACAAATGATAAAGTGACCTGACAACTTTTAACCTAGTTTTGAAATTCAGTTCTTTGCCAGTGACTACCACTAGGACCAACCGAATAAATCCGGTAGACATGTTCACAATAATTTCCATACTTTCAAATGATATGATTTAAATTTCAATGCATTTCAACAACCCTTTGTTTACTTTTGGCAGCTATTGTTACTTTAATACCTTGACTAAAAAAGGGGACTGTTCACAGCCAAGCTCGGACAACACCTTCTGTATAGTCTAACAAATTAAAGCGAAAACAGGGGCTTTTACGGACAGTATAGAACAATATTAATAATATTGTATATTACAATATTAATAATATTGTTCTATACCGTATGTAAAAGCCCCTATTTTCGCCTATTGCGCTGAAATGGCTTAACTGTGTGTGGGGGGAAAAAACCTCACCATGTAAATCATCTCCTGCTATTGTTGCAGTAAGGTTTTTTGCATGTTGATGTACCGCGATAAGCTTTTCATTGTAGGGCTGCCCGCTCTATCTTTGAACTTGCAAATTCTCTGTGGTATTTGGCAGAGCAGAATAGAACATTAAAAAAAAAAAAAATTGGCAAAGATGGGAGGATCCTTTGGTTCTAGCTGTATATTTGGAAAGACCATTTTCTCATAAGCCTTGTATTCGAGTCCTAGCGTGGTTATAATTACGAAAGTACGAGGGCTGATTGAGAAGTTAAGGTTTAACTTTGGCGGACATATTCCATTGCTTTTCAATATAATCCCCTTCAGTAGCCATGCACATTTTCCCGCGATGTTTAAAGGCCTCAATGCCACTTTTAAAGAAGTCCTTCTCTTGACCGCCGAGCCCCGGTAGCTCAGTCGTTAGCGCACTGAGAGCAGATGGTCGCTGGTTCGATCCCCGGCTCGGCCAATTTATTTCCGAGGATCGATAATAGTCATTGCGACAGGGTTCATTCCTCTTTCACCGCTGACATTTGTTTCGACGATGGTCATGTGGGAAAGCAGCCAATGGCTTGGAAAGAATATTGTGCGGAGTCCTGGTAAAAGAAATTCCAGGAAAGCATGGATAGTTGCACTAACCGCCGCGACATTACTCAAACAGTGTTGAAAACGGCGTTACATACCATTCAATCAATCCATCATTCAACCTTCTCTTGACCATTCAGAAAGTCCTCCACCGCATCTATGACGTCATCATCTGACTAAGAGTGGTACCGGAAATGGCCTTTTTCAATTTTGAAATAGAAGAAGGTCTGGGCCCATATTCACCAACCATTCTTAAGATCATTCTCAGTCTTATTCTCCAGAATTTTCAAAATTTGAAAGTAACAACTTCTGATTGGCTAAACCATTTGGTTACTTTCAAATTTTGAAAATCTTGAAGAATAAGACTAAGAATGTTCTTAAGAATGGTTGGTGAATACGGGCCCTGATGGAGCAAGATCAAGCGAATAAGGCGGATGCTCAATCAATTCAAAGTCACAAACGTAAATGACAGCCATTGCAGTGACAGACTTGTGAACAAGGGCATGGTCCTGGTGGAGCAATACACCTTTGCTTAGTTTTCCGCGGCACTTGAGTTTAATATTTTCTCTTAACTGCCTAAGAAATTATTCACAGTATGTGCCATTAATTGTTTGTCCTTTATGCAGATAATTTACCATCAGAATACCATCAGCGTTCCAGAAAACCGAGGCTATAATCTTTCTAGCTGACAGAAAGGTCTTAGCCTTCTTTTGCAGGGTGAACCAGGGTATTTTCTTCGTTTAGACTGTTGTTTGGCCTCTGGAGTTAAATGGTGGACCCACGTTTCATTCATAGTCACAAAGCTCTGCAAAAAGTTGGCAGGATCTGCCTCTAAAAGGTTTAGATTAGCAGGTGACAAAGTCCTTCCGGTGTGCTCGACTGTCAGAAGTTTTGATGTCCAACACCTTTCTGATTGAAAGATCCTCCTAAGGATGGAATCTGCTACTTTCCTGTGCAATCTCAACTGTACTGGCTATATATCTCGCTGTCACTCGCCTTTCAGCCATAACAATATCATAGACTTTATAGACCATTTTTGGGGTTGCAACAGTGACAGGCCTTCCAGGACGGGCGTCATCCTCAGGGATCTGCCTGCCACGCTTAATTTCCATCACCCACCTTTTCACTGTAGCATATGAAGGGGCACCATTCCCTAGTGTTGCTACCATATCAGTGCGGATATCTGTAGGTGCTAGACCTTTCTTATGCAAATATTGATTCACTGCTCTTTCAGCGATGGTGTCCATTTTGCAAAAGTCACTTGCCTTGTTTACTTCAGGGTGCTATCTCTTCCACATATGGCACCAGGGTTAGGATCTCAAAGCCTTAAATAGTCAGGGAATCACAGAGCTGAAAAACGACATCCGTGCTTAAATCCTTCAATACAAAGCTGAAAACTTATCAATCAGCCCTCTGATTATCTCAATTATTTGAGAAAATATCAAGGCGAATGTACCGATTAACCTTTTTCCAGGGAACAAAATGTTAGACTCGTCCAAAATGAACGTATTTGTAGATATCAAATTGAATGTGGCTCAAATTATGGAATTTGCCTGTAATAGGGCAGAAAACATTGTAGGAAAAAGAGAAAATGCTGGTAACCAGCAATTTCTCCTTTTCCCACAATGCTTAAAAGCTTTCGTCTGTATCTTCCTTAAAACACAGGATTATTTAGTATAGCGTGAGTTTGAAGTACATGTATTGGCTGTACTGAGAGCCCTTGAAAAACAGCGTGGAAGTAGAACGACAGGCTTCTGCCAGTGAAATGGGACTGTTTCAGCATAATCCAGCAAACGATTTTCTCAGGTATTTTGTAATTGTTGGCATTAGATTTAATTCGTTGACAATCTATTTATCTTAGAAACAAATTTAAGCGGGAAAATAACAGAAGCAATCGCTATTTATCGTTTATACAGGCTACGTCTGGTCTGTGGTGCCAAAGCGTCCAGCCAGCGACTCTTTCACTGTCTCGTGGTGACTAAAATATTTTGCGGATGGCGTAGATTAAGATCACACTGCACAGAGCGTCGTGCAGTCTGATCTTTGATCTGCACTGTCCGCTTTCCGATGCAAATTAATGACCAAAAAACCGTTTTAATTGCAGCTGAAATCTACTTTCGATGTCGAAAAAAAAAAAAGCTCAAAGTTATTTAGCTGGCAGCCAAAAAGCAACCCTTTACCACACAATCCTGACTTTTGACTACCTTGAGTGAGAAGGTTTTTGTAAACAGTGTGGGAAAAGGAGAAGTGCAGGTTACCAGCATTTTCTCATTTTCACACAATGTTTTCTTTTCCGTCTAAAATAATTTCAACCATCTGAGCCAAATATAATTGGTCGTCTGCGAACGCTTTGGATTTGGACTAGCTCAAAAATTTTGTCGTCTGGAAAAGAGTTAAAATGTTGCAGACTGGAACGCAAGTTGCACTTAACAAACCTTTGTCCTGCCAAATTGAAATCACTCACTCAAACATCATTAGATTTCGTACGGCATAGTGGCATTAATTTGCTTTAAACTTATTTATTTCTTTTTTTATAATCTTTAGAATTATTTATCTCACTTTACATCGATTATGAAACAAGCTTCCTGACGTCATCTATCACCCTGGATGATAGATTCCTGAAACCTTAACCCTTTACCACACAATCACTACTTTGAACGACCCTGAGGAAGAACCCTTTTGAAAACATTGTGGGAAAAAGAGAAAATGCTGGTAACCAGCATTTTCTCTTTTTCCCACAATGTTTTCTACACCATATCAGAAGTGAAATTCCTCATTTGTCGTCTGCAAATGCTCTCAATTTGGACTGGTCTACATTTTTTTCGTGGTAAAGAGTAAAGCAGCACTGTCGCCATGATGTGGGCAGTTCCAAAGGTCGCTCTCGCCAGTATTTCTCATAAGCTCATACATTTTCGAACTATATAGATCAGAGATCAGAATGTTTGTTCTCTGTAGTTTGATCTTGATCCACACTGCCCGCAAAGCACCTAAAAGCACCTCGACATACGAAACAAGAAACCAAAACAAATCACTTACAACAGAATTAATGGAGGGCTGTTAGCGTACATTCCAAGATAGCTGTGATAACATTGTACAGTGCATTCTGCTCCTTTCTGCTTGTCTGCGAGGTTTTCTCTCCATTCCAAAATTATTTTTTCGTTTTCTTTCTCAGTACCAACGACAGTATTTCGTGTATCGTATTTCTGTTCAACATCCAAGATAAAGTATGTTATTTTGTGAATCTGATTGACACTCTCTTCCTTTGTCTGTCAATCTTTGTGTGTGTGTGTCTCTCTCTCTGTCTGTCTGTCTCTCTCTCTCTGCCTGTCTCTTAATGTGTGTGGGTCTCTCTCTCTCCCTCCCATCTGTCTGTCTCTCTGTCTGTCTGCCTGTCTGTCTGTCTGTCTGTCTATCTATCTGTCTTTCTGTCTGTCTCTCTATTGGAACTACGACTACACCTTGCTTGTACAGGAAAAGTTTCATGGAAGCAGCCAGTAAAAGCGATTAATATAAATTGTCAGAACTTGTTTCACAATCAATATAAAATTAATGACAAGAAACTAAGGTATTGGTTCTCCTCTAAGAATCATCAGGTTGCTCCAAAGCAATAGTTATTTTAATTCTAATTTTTAATCCTTCACAAAACGATAACAAAATAGATCGGACCAAATTAAAAGCATTTACTGACGACAAAAAAAAAAAAAAAAAGTTGGCTTAAACGATGGGCTTTGCCTTTGAAAAGGGTAGAAAACATTGTGGGAAAAGTAGAAAATGCTGGTCACCACAATGTCTTCTAATGCATGATTTCTAAGGGTCGTAAAAGCGTGAATTAATGAAGTGAAATGAGATTATGATATGACTGGAGACTCCGGTTCCTGAAATTGAAAGTGAGGATAAAACGAAACATTTCTCCGTGTTTACGTATGAACGCCTCCGAAACTTGTTGAAAAATGATCACTTCTTGACGACGTGTGTTTCAAGCTAGTTATTTCAGCTGGCGGCGTTATCCATAATATTACCGCGCCGACGTTTTTTTTTTTCCGGACAAAAATCTGCTTAAGAATTTTGCCGTGAGGTATTCTTTTATCAAGCTAACATTTCCTGCAAATTATCTCTCATAACTATCAACCCAGACATCTGTGCTTTTTTGGAAAACCTAATAATTTGTATCTTTTGGCAATGTTCGTCTGCATGGATGCCTCTTGTCCTGAAATATCATTAAGCCAAGGCGAGGGACATTCAACTTAAGAATCAAAGTACTGAAAGTTCAGGGCTACGTTTCAATAAAATGCGCAGATTTACGCAAATTATTTGGGATTGTATATTAATTATATATACACATACGATCCCTGATTTACCCAAAGCTATGAGCTTGCGTAAAGATCTCCAAACATTTACTCAAATGGTAAAGTTATGCTGTTTAGTGACACCTTTTTCAGACTTGATGCTTGCGTACCGCAAATTTCGTGCGTACGCAGTTTAAAGAAAGGCAGCTTAGACAACCAGATTTTGATTTACTTCATCTCGTGAACATCATCGGTAATATTTTCACGAGTGGAGCCACTCGTGAAAATATTACCGATGATGTTCACGAGATGAAATAAATTTCGATCTTTCACCGAAAAAAACAACAACAAATATTCTATTTGTATTTTGTTGGGACTTTCATCAAAATCCAGTACAGTTGTTCTCGGTAATTCCTCCTGGCGTACTCCCCTCACATAACAACGCATTACAATATTACGTAAAGCGCGAGAAACATGGCGTAAATTACGTAATATTTGTCTCTATGTGAATGGCATGCGCTGTTTACGGAGGTAACTAGTGCGCGGGAACCACTGTTTCCGCCTCCAATTGAAGAGTTAGAAAATGTGAAATAGGTAATTTCACTAGTCGTAACCATGAAATATCAAACCATAATCCACCATTATTTCTCGATAAACTACCGAAAAGTATGAAATAAAAGGCAATAATTCCCCGATTAATGTCATAGAAAAGAGAAGCTGGAATTTAACTTTACTTTGTATTTTCTCGTCTGTAACAAAGCGCCCGAAAGTTGTTGAAAATGCGAAGTTTTTTTTTTTATCTTTACGACCTTAGGAAGATA
Source organism: Tridacna gigas (assembly GCA_945859785.2). Lineage (NCBI taxonomy): Eukaryota > Metazoa > Mollusca > Bivalvia > Cardiida > Cardiidae > Tridacna > Tridacna gigas. The sequence goes on from OX244032.2 coordinate 7,120,361, forward strand.
ACTTTTGAAATATCTTAGGCAATGGAGCAACTAACGGTAAGCAGTCTATATGTCTGTTCTTGACCCTGTCTAATTATTTTTTTTTTGTCATTAGTCTGTTTGTTCTCTCCCGAGCGTGTATGTGTTGATGGATACAATATATGTTCATGTGGTCGTTTGTTTTATCTATACCCCACACCTACGAAGTAGACGGAGGTATACTGGCCACACCATGTCTATCTCTGTCCGTCCACCCGTCCGTTAGTCTCTAGACTTTTTCGTTTCCGTGCTCTAACTCAAAAGCCGTTTGACATAGGACCCTTAAACTTTCTACAAGTGTTGCTCATGTCCCAAGAAGGTGCCCTATTGTTTTTGGGTCACAGGAGTCAAAGGTCAATGTCACAGGTAAACTTTAAAAAAAAAAAAAAAAACGTTTCCGTGCTCTAACTCAGTAGCTGTTTGAACTAGGGCCCTGAATCTTCATACAAGTGTTGCTCATGACCGAAGGAGGTGCCCCATTGTTTTTGGGTCAAATGTGTCAAAGGTCAAGGTCACTGTTGATCTCTGTTTTGAATGTGCTGCTTCGGTGACAAGGTGCTGGTTGGGGGCGGGGGTATTTGTCCGCTTTGAGACAGTTCTTGTTTTCTTTAATTTTATCATTTCGTATAATCCGTTTTGGTTATATTTCCATTGGTGGCATTTCTCTGCTTTCATATATCGCCACCCGTATACAATTTAGACGGATATAATTTCTAAAGAACTGAAAAGTATGACAATTACATCCACACAATCTGCGTACAACCCACGTAGACCACCCATATTGTTATACGGAAACGTAAGGAAAGGGCGACCATTAGCTGTTTATTTGTACCCATCTTTATTTGTTTGCAAAGTGTCAAAAAATATACCTTCAACTCTTTTGCATTTACCACCCACGTGCATTTTGACGGACAGAGTCTGACGCATCGTTGTATGTTTATTTCCGATGAGTTTTTTTCCTTATGAATGAGTCACGCTCTGTAAAAAATGGGGCTTAACGCTTCTACAAACAGTATCGACCTATGTCAGCCTGCGCAGTCCGCGCAGGCTGACATAGGTCGATACGTTTTGCTTTTTGCAAATTTCCTGTCCAAGTACCATTCTACCTCATTATTCAGCCGGTTGTCAGACAAAATTAATTTTATGGATCCCTAATTATGTGATGACTTGGTTGGTATCATGCACCGTATAGAGATGCATTAATGCATTAAGCCCCCTTTGCCAGAGCGCTGCGCGCATATATATATATTTACTTAACTTTCCTTCGCACAAAGATTTCAGCTTATTTCTATTGCAGCGCTCCGTTGCACAGTCCATTCGATGGTAGGCTACCATATTATGTCTCTAGAGAATACAGAAGACTGGAATCAGATGGCACATTAGTCTGATCTTTGTCTTTTCTCCGTGATACCGAATGAATCAATTTCCAATATTCACATATACATGCCTTTTTTTTTTCTATTTTGGAGCTAATTACTTTTGAAAGCACTCTGGCAAACAGAGAAATTGCTGGTGTCGAGTTATTTCTCCACTTGTCAAAATATTTTTACCTTTATGAAAGCTTCAAAACTCGGTTCATTTTAATTATCCCAATTTCACAAGGATGTTTTCAAAGTCGTCTGCTGCATGTTTTAAGGAGACAATGAGGTTTTTCCTCTCCTTTTCCCACAATGTTTTCGATCCGGTCATTCGGGGCTATTTATTTATTTATTTATTTATTCATCAAATAACGTCAATAAGAACGATTAAAGAGTTAAAATTTAAAATGCGGATCCTAAACAATGGTTTGTCTCTATTCATCTGTGTCACTGGAATTCGTGGCTAAACTTCCTGTGCACATACGGATTGAATAATTGTATTCTGTTTTACGCCGCTTTCAACATCATTTCAACCATGTCATGGTGACTGCTTACGTATAAATGCGTTCCTTTGCAAGAAAGTCTGGAAGAAAAAAAAAAATGAAAATAACACACTGCTCATGGTTGCTCACAGCTGGAAGCTTTCCCAGAAACGTGTGTTCAGTCGATTCAGGGCTAACTTTGTTTTCTCTATCTCTTGATGCCCAATTCATTTTTTAAGTTTTTAAGTTTTAAGTTTTTATCATAATTATTTTAAATTACGATGTGAAGCCGAAGCAATACCTTCGAGTCAATGTGTAGTCTGATCTTGATCTACGCTATCTGCATAAACTATCAACTTTGGCCATGGCATTAACCCTTATCCTGCTAAATAAAAGAAATGAAACTTTCAAGCCGATAGTAAAAACTCAAATTTTCCTATTTCAAAAAAAAAAAAAAGATTTGGAGAAGAGATATTTCCTTATCGGACAGTGTAGATCCAAGATCAGACTGCACGTTCTGTGCAGTCTGATCTTTATCTACACTGTCCGCAAAAGGTCTTTAAGTCGCGCTCAGCAGCCTAAGGGTGAACAGCTCGAAGATACAGAAAAAGGTGTCAGTATCGTAATGATCTAATGCGATGCACCTGCACACATTCTACAGCATGGGATATAACTGTGGGCTGTTTAAAGTCATACTTATGTACTTTTAATATTTACCCCTCCATTTTTTTACTTAACTTTCCTTCGCACAAAGATTTCAGCTTATTTCTAGTGCAGCGCCCCGTTGCACAGCCCATTCGATGGTAGGCTACCATATTATGTCTTTAGAGAATACAGAAGACTGGACTCAGATGGCACATTAGTCTGATCTTTGTCTTTTCTCCATGATACCGAATGAATCAGTTTCCAATATTCACATATACATGCCTTTTTTTTTTCTATTTTGGAGCTAATTACTTTTGAAAGCACTCTGGCAAACAGAGAAATTGCTGGTGTCGAGTTATTTCTCCACTTGTCAAAATGTTTTTACCTTTATGAAAGCTTCAAACCTCGGTTCATTTTAATTATCCCAATTTCACAAGGATGTTTTCAAAGTCGTCTGCTGCATGTTTTGAGGAGACAATGAGGTTTTTCCTCTCCTTTTCCCACAACGTTTTCGATCCGGTCATTCGGGGCCATTTATTTATTTATTTATTTATCAAATAACGTCAATAAGAACGATTAAAGAGTTAAACTTTAAAATGCAGATCCTAAACAATGGTTTGTCTCTATTCATCTTTGTCACTGGAATTCGTGGCTAAACTTCCTATGCACATACGGATTGAATAATTGTATTCTGTTTTACACCGCTTTCAACATCATTTCAACCATGTCATGGTGACTGCTTACGTATAAATGCGTTCCTATGCAAGAAAGTCTGGAAAAAAAATAACACGTTACTCATGGTTGCTCACAGCTGGAAGCTTTCCCAGAAACGTGTGTTCAGTCGATTCAGGGCTAACTTTGTTTTCTCTATCTCTTGATGCCCAATTCATTTTCTAAGTTTTATCATAATTATTTTAAATCACGACGTGAATCCGAAGCAATACCTTCGAGTCAATGTGTAGTCTGATCTTGATCTACGCTATCTGCATAATCTATCAACTTTGGCCATGGCATTAACCCTTATCCTGCTAAATAAAAGAAATGAAACTTTCAAGCCGATGGTAAAAACTTAAATTTACCTAGTTAAAAAAAAAAAAACGAAGGAGAGATATCTCCTTATCGAACAGTGTAGATCCAAGATAAGACTGCACGTTCTGTGTACGCTTTCTGCAAAAGGTCCGTGAGTCGCCCTTAGCAGCCTAAGGGTTAAAAGATTTATATCGGTTTTTTTATTTAGCGTTACCTCCTTACCGCGCAATCCTGAGTTTTATCGACCCAGAGGAAGAAGCCTTTTAAAAACACGGTGAGAAAAGGAGAAAATGCTGGTAAACACCATTTTCTATTTGCCCCACAATGTTTCCTACCCTCTCAAAGATAAGTTCTCTCATTTTAGTCATATGTAAATTATCGTCTGCAAATGGTTTTCTTTGGGACAAGTTTACGTTTCTGTCGTTTGGTAAAGCGTTAAAATGATGCAAATGGCATTCTAGGGATATCTCTACGGTCGATTTTTAGATGCCTGGAATAAATCAATTGGCTGAAATATAACCATCATGTTTGAGGTAGTCATATATCGTAAGATAGAATATAACATGATATAAACAGAGATAACATGGTTATCTTTATTTTCATATATATAGCATGCCTATATCATGTCCATTACTCTTTAACTGCGGAGGGATTTTATTCCTTATCCTGCTAAATAAGTGAAATGACACTTTCAAGCCGATGCTTTAAACCCAAATTTTGCTTTATTAGGGGTATTTCTAGGGCAAAAATATTTCCATATCGGACAGTGTAGATCCAAGATCAGACTGCACGTAAAGTGCAGTCTGATCTTGATCTACACTGTCCGCAAAAGGTCTTTAAGTCGCGCTTAGCAGCCTAAGGGTGAACAGCTTGAAAATACAGAAAAAGGTGTCAGTATCGTAATGATCATCTAATGCGATGCACCTGCACACATTCTACAGCATGGGATATAACTGTGGGCTGTTTAAAGTCATATTTATGTACTTTTAATATTTACCCCTCCATAGATAAAGTTTGGCACATCTGGACAGGACAAACTTTAAAGGCGCTACTCAAATGTTAAGATGATAATCAAAGAATCGTGCCAAACTCAGAACATAAATGTTTTATCGCTTAATTTATTAGTAAGAGAGGAAAAAAAAAACAATCAGTACATTCTTAAAGAGATCCGTAGCCCCTTGTGGTGTGCTTTGATTTTGCCCCAAAATTTAAAAAAGGCTTGCGGGAATGTCACATTATCAATTACGTGCGTCGATCTTTGCTAGATCGCATTCAAGTCGACAGATATGACGTCATATCTGTTCTCACAAAGTCCCGGCTGCAAGACAACCATCCCCTTATTTAATCGCCTACATTGCATTATGATAAACCGAATTTTATCGTCTAGTTCCTCAACGCCTGTATTGAAAAATATATCAGTGGTACCTATGAGTGATTTACAAGAAATAGAAAGATATAAAGTTTAATATTCCCCTATGAAATGATAAGGAAAAAGACTTTAAGTTTGAGCGACTTTCTAAACATTTACATGTATTACTCGACTATGTATCAAGCAATCAAATTTTTATGTCAGAGTCTTGTTTCTGACGTTCTTTTAAGAGTGTATTGGTAGCCACCCTTATTAAAGGCCCAGCAGCGGCCAAAATTTAAAAAATGCCGGTTTTAACACGGATTTGAATTTAAGTCATACCATTTAAGATGACAATCTATTATTGTACGGTCGGTCAAAGTGTTAGTCACTGGCAGAAAAAAAGGATTTTTAAACAAAAGATAGAGCAACCTGGCAACTTTTGATCTACTTTTAGAATCAAAGTTAGTGCCTTCTTAAATCTTTACCATACAATCCCGACTTTAACCGATCCTGATGAAGGAGGATTTTGAAAATAGAGTTGAAAAGAGGAAGGACAAATTTTGTCATTTGGACCACTTTTGATTTGTCGTCTGCAGACGCTTTCGATTTTTGCCAGTGTTGAATTACGTTGTTTGGGAAAGAGTTGATTAGTACATGTTTAACTGTATGTTTAAATGTACCTGTCTAAAGTGAGCATCTGTCTTAATTTAGCATAATTTGAATGTCCCTTACGTACTGGGTTTATACAGTTTGGTCTTAGTATGAGCCATGCTCTGGCAAAAGGGGGCTTAATGCATTCCGTAATGCATGCTACCAAATGAGTTGTCACATAATAAAGGATCCAGAAAATCCAGTATGTCGAACAACCGACTGTATTATAAGGTAGACGTACATAAAATTGACCACTGTAAAAAGCAAAATGAATGGACATAATGAATGAACATAATAAATGAACATATTGAATGAAACAAGTCAAAGCTGTCTTTTTACAGTTTATTTTGGTTTTACACTTCATTGTTCATTGTTCTGTTCAAATAAAAAGTTCTTGAAAAGTTAAAACCCAAGTTACATGGTTTGGTTACATTTTCCCAGAAAGATCACTCTTTTCATGGAAATTGAAGGTAGAAAATGACGTCACGCTTACATCATTTTTCTACGTACATGCTTTCGTCCGGGTCCGCGCTCCAACTCAATCCACCCGTAAAAGTATAAAAGCCAGCGATATTTTTCCTATCTTTATCCTTTTTACAATCTAGGAATATGGCCGTGAGACAGGGTTTTGACACTCCACCCTCTGCTTATTACAGCAAGAAATATTTGCGTTATAAATTTTTTTTCCATTACGAGCATTTTATTAGAAAGCATTATTTTGATGCAGAACGATACTTAGACGATTCTCAACCCAGACTGTTCTGCAGAGAATTTTCCCTTTCAGAAATTTATGAAATGGTAAAATCCACTGTGGAACATGCCGATATTATCAGACTGCAAGGTTACAACAAGGTAATTTTCGAGATGAAATTCCCTGTTGTAATCGGGAAAAATGCAAACGGGGAAGACGCATATGTTTGCAAAGTCGTCGCTTGCCATGATGAGTTTGAGATGCCAGAAGACATTATTTATAAAAAATTTTCTGTCGTCACGGCATACCCTGTGTGATTTGAATGTTAAAAAAAAAGGTCTTTCGAGACCGCTCTCTCCTTCGGGACTGAGGGTCCTTTTCAGGGCCGACCATTACCCAGAAAGTTTACTTCTTCAAATTGTCAATAAGAGTTATAAGAGTTATACTGGGCTAACCCACCACCAAGAAAGAGCAATCTTTCTTCAAGTTATCAAAGAGAGTTACACTCGAAAAAAGTCTAAGCCCATCAAAGTCCTGATCTCTGTCGGATTGCATACCTTTTTTTACCTTTTTTCAACTATCCTTTACTTGTCCAATAAAAACTGTAACGAGCCTATTGATTGGATAACGTTAATTCCGAGTCAAAGTAGGTCAATCCACCCGTAAACCATAAAAAGTCAGCGCTCATTGTATTATTTCATTTCCAAAAATGGAAACGATAACGTGTCAGTGCATTATTACAGTTCCTCTGTGGCATCATAATCGATGCATCATAGTTCAGTTGCTCCTTTGCCCACAATGTACTCGGGTATACACAATAGAATGTGGCAAATGCTTCAGTATCCTGAACCATTTCGGTGAAAAGCATAACTGCCCAGACCCGGACGAGGGGTTTTATGACGGTGATGAAGGTGCAGGGGTCTGGTGTAACCATTGCTGTCTGGAGATCACTCCAATGAATCAGACAGATTAGGAGTGAACTCAACAAAAGACTATACAAAACAGCCCTTTTCAGGGCTAGCATTCACCCAGAAAGCCTACTTCTTCAAATCATCTCTATGATTAACACTCCAAGAGTTGTACTCCAAACGTATGGTGGCATATTTCTGCCGCGAGATACGAGATAGCTATCGTGATAATTTGAGAAAACTTTCACGATAATTCGAAGTTTCCTGGAAATTTTATCTAGATAGTGAAAAGTTTTCTGAAAAAACTATCACGGTAAACTTTGCTATCTAGAAAATGTTATGTTGATTATTTCTCATTCGTGCACGAAGCTGACATCGAGGTAAAATTATCGCGATAGTTCTACCCGTCTCTCGATATCTATAAATAGAAAAATCAACATTTGGATGAACTCGGAAGTTTTTGACTGTACAGGAGACAAAGTTGATCCGAAACAGTATCTAATTATAGATACCGTGAATGTCAGTTGTGGGCACGAGCGTAAAAAAAATCGTGATAACAGTTAGAAATATCGCGATATTTTTATCGTGAAACTTTTTGTTAGCTAGATAATATTTCCAGGAAAGTTTGTTTTATCGCGATAGTTCTCTAAAATTATCATGATAGCTATCTCGTATCTCGTGGCAGAAAATGCCACCATACAAACGAAATACACTCAAAAAAAGTTTAAGTCCAACATGGCCTTTAACCCGTGATCGGGGAATAAAAGCAGCCAATCTGGGGGAAAAACCCTCTCAATGGGAGATGGCCTTTAACCCTAACTCCACTTAAAGACTGAGTCCACTCGCTGGGAACCAGTGTCAATCAGACGTGGAAGGGGGGTGGGGGAGAGAATGTCCACAGATTGACTGCTTTTGTCATACCCTAGATTGGTTGTTTTATTCCGATCACATACCTTACACTAAAAAACCCTCTTCAGGGTATGTAGAATAGGGTCCTGAGTACCCTAGTCTTCATACCATTACTACTGGCATCGAATGCCTTTTTACCTACAATATGGCCCACTGAGCCAGCCTTAAAACCAGTTTGAATGCAAGTGCTTTCAACGTTTTCTTTTCACTTTTACGCCTCCATACAGGTGCACGATAGCCATCTGAAGTCGAAATCGTTACTTCTTAAAACAGTTTTTAGGTGATTTTAAAAACATTGCTTGTAAAATGCAGGAAATAAACATTGGTAAAGGTTAATTTCAGGATTAAAGGAGAAAATATTGTGCTAAAAAAAGGGGGAATTCTGTCGTTCTAGATAGCAATTTCTCCTTTTGCGACAATATTTTGAAAAAAGATCAAAACGTAACATTTTTTTTCTTCTGTAGGTAACTGGTTAAAGAAAAAAAAAAGATATTTTTTTCTCATCATGCACGTGTTTCATTACGTAAAATTTCCACAATCAGAAGGTGCGAAAAAAAAAAAATAATATACAGCTAGTGGCCATAGATATTTCATCAAATTCCGAATTTCCACTTACTTACATGTACTTTTCAGTGCGCAAGAAAATTAATTACGCTGCTCCTGATCTATCAATCATAACGAAAACTGTACTGTTAGAAAGCGAGGTTACAGAAGCTATTTACATTATAAATGGCGTGCAACCCACGAAAAGGGGCCTTCGGACATATACGTAAAAGTGTGCAGTCTGTGACTAATCCGAGACGACACCTCCCGTTTTTGTGCGATTTTCTGTTTTACGAAAGTATACTGTGTGAAAAAATCTCATGTAGTCGTGAAGTGCCGTCTCGGATTAGCCTGCACGGACCGCGCACGCTAATCCGGGTCGACACTTTACGCAAATGTCCGAAGGTCTCAAATCGCATGTGGCGGGCCATATGTTATTGGTGTTCGTCACTTGACAGCAAAGTTGTATCTCCCCAAAACATAGTGGTGTTATTTTCTGCTAAATTTTGGGGCCATTGACGTCAGTGTTATAAAGAAAAACTTTTTTTTTTTCTAAAAAAAAAAAATCATCACTTTTTAGACAGCTGGATTTATGTCATATTGCATTGCATCGAGTCTGAAAATTATTTCATCGTAAAATCCTTTTTGCTGTATTTTAATTATCAGTTTCATAACGATGGTTTCACTATTTAACCCGCTATACATTAAAAGTAAAAAGCCCTGGCAAAAAGGGGCTAAAGGCATCTCTGTGATGGAGTCTACCTATTTAGCTATCACATAATTATGGATCCATAAAAAGCCACTTAAAAAAAAAAAAAAAAAAGCGACTTAGTCATGAGATATACTGGTTCTTGGACATACAGAAAATTGACGTATAGTGAAAACTTTCGGCCCAGGTCAGCCTGCGCGAAAATTTTCAATCAAGTCACAATGTTAACAAACTATTATCATAGTATCATGGCTGACCTGGGTCGATACTTTTCGCAGATGCGTTAACCTTTTACCACACAATCACGACTTTTAACAACCCTGAGAAAGAGGCCTTTTGAAAACATTGTGGGAAAAGGAGAAAATGCTGGTAAACAGCATTTTCTTCCTTTCCCACAATGTTTTCTATCCTATCAAAAACAAAATTCACCATCTGAACCACGTTTAAATTGTCTTGCAAATGCTTTCAATTTGGAAAAGTGCAAAATTTGTTGTTTGGTAAAGAGTTAAGCCTCCTTTTCTCAGAGCATGGCTCATATGTAAGTCGAGGGGGGTCGGACTGCGATGAAATATTTATGACTACTCACTGTATATTATTATTATTTCACTATTTTTCTTCATGGTGAGCCACATTAAAAAAAAAAAGTATAAACATGCATTTTCCAGTACCTTTTAGGCCGTCTAACATTTCTTGTATATATTATAGCGGATTATATTTTGAAAACGTTTCTGCATAAAGAGAAATCTCTCTTGAAAAGCAATTTAAATCAAGTCACAGTGTTAACAAGCTATTATCATAGTATCATGTCATTATATTTTCGTAATTCATACACCACAGACAGTTTGACATGCAAAGATGTTTAAAATTTCGTTTCACTGCACCACGCCATACAGCTCTTTTACTTACAACTGTCTCTTTAATATTGGAACAGTCATGTTTGTCTCCATGGAGATTACGAAGTTCATAGTTCAATTTAGTAAATGGTTAGTTGGTTGGATGGTTTGAGTGAAAAGAAAAGAAAAGAAAGAAAGAAAAGTAGGTAGGTAGGTAGACAGACAGACGAACAGACTTTACCCCAACAAGAACAACGACAAATAGAACTTATACAAGTTGGCTTCATTAAAAAAGAAGCCAAGAGAGGTCAGCATCAATGTTTTCAAATAGTTTATCGCTTTTTAATTTCAATATATTTTTGTACATGTAAACAAATAAGTACGACATTATATGATTGCCGCTGTGTAGAAAGGAGAAACCTCTTATGCATTACATGACAGACACGTGACCTTCTTCCTATGTTCTCAAGTCGGGTGATCTTTTCCCGCGGTGTTCTCCTTTTTAACGAAATTCTTTGTGTGTGCGTGTGTGTGTGTGTGTGTGTGTGTGTGTAGCTTTATTTGTTTAATGAAAAATTACAACTACTGGAAAGGTCATTTGCAGTCAAATCAATATAAAAAATCCTTTTTGAAATCCGTCATATAAAAACAAACCAAGTTGATTTCCTACTTCAGTTTGTTGATTTCGTTTTATTTATAAAACCATGGCGAAACAGACTGTGTATCAGAACAATTTCGCAGAAAAGCATGGAGTTAGGCAGCAATTTATGAGGCAGTCTGCCTTTTAAACTCACCACTGTTGGAGATAATTAAAAATGTTGCCTCGAAATAGATTTACAGCACCAGTTTATGCAGTAAGGTTTAGCTTTATGCAGTAAGTCAAAAGTACGTTATTCATGATCCATTGTGCGCTTTATGAATTATCTGATATCTGATAATTAAGTGCACAAACGATATAATTTCCACAAAGAACTTGGTTTTATAATAAACTCTGCATTAAGCAATGCACTTTTATAATTAGAATAGAATAATTCCAAGAAAGAGCCTTTCCTCTCTTCTTTATTCACATTGCCTCTAGAGACAAAATATTCACCAGATATCTTTAAAGAATTTCTTCTTAAAGGGGCTTATTCATTTTTTTATTCCGTAAGTCGGAAAACACCGATAGATACAAACAGATCTGAGCCATCGTCTGTGAAAAGGGGCGTAATGCATTTGCAAAATGTCTCGAGGCATGTCAGCGTGCGCAGTCTGCGCAGGCTGACTTGGGTCGAAACTTTTTGCTATTGATCAATTTTCTGCATTTCCAAGGACTATTCTACCCTATCCAGTTGATTGCCAGGCAGGATGGATTTTATGGAGCCATAATTACGTGATGACTTGCTTGCTAGGTATAATGTATTATAGTGATTCATTAAGCCCCTTTTTGCCAGAGCATGGCTCATCCGTCTTCGTTTGCAGTCGTATATCTGTTCTCTGCACGATTACATTCTGGTAAAAGATACGTTTTTTAGGCGTTTGAATAATGGGGCGCATTCGTTAAAGTATCAATAGCTGCCAAAAGCATACAAAGCGGGTGTTAAAATGCATACCATTAAATCATACCGTTTAAAAGTCTGGAAATTATTGTGAAGATGCTAATCTATCTTAGTGTTTGCCTGATTTTTAAAATTCATTTTTTCTGCCAGCGACTAACACTTAGACCGACCACACAATAACAGATTGCCATCTTCACAGTATTTTCCATACTCTTAAGTAGTATGATTTAAATTCAAGTGCATTTTAACACCTGCATTCGTTTTTGGCTGCTATTAGGCCTTTAACACAGTTTGTTTTTGGGACACCAGGTATGTCGTCATTGTACTGATTTAAGGACGAATCCTAGTAATCGACGAATGTTATTGATCACGCGTCATTCCAACAAATCTTTGCGAATCTCTGGCGCGAAATCTAAAAATACAGGCTTCGTAGCCAATTAAAGAAATGCCACTGAAAAATACTTAATTCAGTGATTCATCAGTTTTTGAGATGAGTGAGATTATCAAAATATGAACAGCTACCTTGAAGAGTCTAGAATTGTCGTAGGCCGGCGAATGCCTCCTATCCACCACCCCCTTCTCCCAGGGCCCTCAAACCCCCGGTTAAAGTCGAACAATCGTAAAAAATACAGGTACACAAGTCACTATGATAGGAAAGCTTCCAATAAAAAAAAAATCATCCAAATGGTTAAGGCCCTATAGCTACCAAAAGTAAACAATGGAGTGGTAAAATGCTACTGAATTTTGAGCTTGATCATAATTCTGGCAACTGTTTATCCTGAACTAGGACGTTTTTACAACGAGCCTAGGATGACATGAATACATGTACTAAGAACGCGAATGTCATACAGTTGTCGAACGAGGAACACTCTATGACGGGTTGCGCATCGACCATACTGCAAACAGATAGTCGGTCTGGTGACATTAATAGACCAACGCGATTGCATAATGTGCTTAGTATGTAAGGAGTACGAGTATTTCGTATGATCAAAGCAGACTGATAAGTTCACAGCGCGTTTCTTCACAGTTCTAAAAGTTCACAGTCGGCTCTAAGTATTCTCTTATCGTTTCCATAACGCTTTGGGCGTCCTTTCTCGGTTATAGAGGGGGCTTCAAAGCATCCCAACTCAGATTTACCATGCGGGAGATTGAACTAAAAAATTGATTCTTGGTTACTTAACATCGCAATATAAATTTCTGCAAAATAATACCACTAGGAAAACACTTTATTCAGTTTGGTATTAATGCAAGTCTTAATAATAAGGAAATTTACATGACTTGCGCGATAGATATGCAAACGAATACACTATTATCATAAAAAAAAAAAACGCGCGCAAGAACAGCCCATTATGATAAGAGGGAAGAAGCAAGCGTAGGAATACGCTTTTTTGTATCGGTCCCACTAAAAGTGACAAAAATCATAAGGAAGTGTCATGAGAAGACCAAAAGTGTCAGGAAAAAACTAGAAGCGATACCAGTGATCCTATGCTGATTTTTTTTTTTAATCTGGTTTATTTATTTGTCAAATAGTGCTTAATGATACTTTTTCAGACATTCTATTATAGAATCCTTCTGAAACAATCCTTCTTAGGAAAAATCTGCCCTCAGGGATTGCCTAAATTACACAAACAAGCATTTTTACACAGAAAAGCGTTAAAAGGTCTAAGAGAGCAACGAGATTTTCAAGTTTTACAACAAATAATTTAAATTGAAATCTTTGATAAACTATATTATAACAGGGCTGCCCAAGCAGTAAGAGTACCGACAGGAAAATTGAATATAGGACACGACTGTTTTCCCCGCCCTGATGTCTGTGCCAAAAGTTGTCATTTGACAAATGGTCATTGTTTTAACTAATATGGCACACACACACACACACACAAAAATGAAAAACTGAAGAAGATTAAAAAAAAAAGCATGAAAGAATGTCATAACCGGACCCAATCTCTATAGATAAGTGAGTTATAATTGGCTTAGACAGAACACTTATCTGTAAGAAGCCTGTATTCAATAAGATTTCACAGAGAAATATCAAAAGCCAAAACAGTATCGCTTTTAAGTGATGACTTTTCAGGTCTCACCTTCTTATGTTAACCGTCAGAGTGAGGTCCTGTAACGACAAATTATTCTTCTTTTTCAAGAAAAAATAGGTCCTCATATATCAACGAACAGACACGTCTGTATCATTTTAATTGTGAAAATAACATGCGGATTAAAAAACTGTGCAAACCAATTACGCAAACAATGAACTTCGGGGTTAAATGCCATAGAATTAGCTCTAGATTTAAATTGGCTTCGTTTCCAGCTTTGAAATGGCCCAGGTTATTAAGTTCACATCGCGGATGAATGAGTAAGAGAAACACCCGAAAACGCCCCAAATCATTCTATAAACACCCACAAACCATTGTCATTACAATCTAACACACTTTCCTAACACCTAAAACCGCATGCAATACGCTTAGACATGTGATTTTATAGAAAAATGTCATGAAATAAGTTATCAGTCTTAGAAAAACTGTTGTCAACCGTCTGATGAATTAATTTTCAATGAAATGGTCCACTGTTAAAATTATTTGCTGGCAAATTTCTACCGTCACCTTCGTTTAGTACTTTCAGTACTTTGAATTTAACATGAAAAGATATCAATGCAGACAGAGGAGGCCTACTCAAGGAATATAAGTACACTGTATCAATGAATTCTGACAAACAGTTTTTATACAAGATTTCAAAACATTGTGAAGCAGAAGACATATTTTGTTTAGCATTAACGGTTAAGCTTTGAACACATTTACTGAACACATCTGAGCATAATTTTCACCATCAAAAATACACTAAGATGTTTGTTTTCTTGAAAGCACATGCACTAGATGTTCATTTTCTTGAAAACAGATGTCCCCTTCCCCGCCCGAGCTATTCTGTCAATGTAACAAAAACAAAAGTAAACATGTGGCGCTTAGTGCATCACAGTGAACCTGACCGCTTTATAAAGCATTCCCTCTGCACGTAGTGTCATAAATGTGAATGTGTGTATGTGAAATAATTTCAAAATCCAACAAAGCTTTCAAGAGGCCATCGTTTTCCAGTGCACGTGATCTTTAAATACCCACTGTTAGCTTGACGTTGGAGACTTGTATGTGAAACCTCCATTCTCAGATGGAAAGACAAAGCTAATGACAAATGAGACTTGTCTCTTCTTTCAGACATAATCATCGTGACTGAAAACTGAATACTTTCTGCCAAGAAAACGTGTTTATAAAACACCATGAATGTTATGATGTAGTATGATAATCGAGTTGATAAGTAATGAGAAAGTTTGTTATAAAAAAAAAAAAAACATGAGTTTCCGTATGAACATTATAAGCTTAAGCTTCTATATGGAATCAAATTTTTGCATTAATTCTTAAGAGCACGATTGCATATACAAATTTTGTCGAAATTAGCTCGGTTATTTCAGAGAAGAAAACGGGTTTCAATCTAAGTTAAAGGACCGTCATGAACACGTATGACGGACAACGGTTAGTGACATAAGCTTACAGCCCTTTGTCTGTGCAATGAAATATCTACACGCAAAGTCCATCACATGTTTAGACTCGTGGAGAGATCGTTTTATGTTTATTCTGTTGTAAAAGAAAACACAACAAACCCTATAAAGAACAAACTGATTATTAAAACAAAAAAAGGGGAAATCGGTTTCTTTTGACAGGGCTTATTGCAACTAAAAATATTAAAGCAATAAATGAATAAAAATATCCAGACTCTGTAAGATGTCATAGAGAGAAAGAGGCGTGCCTAGGAAAACCTAAAAACTTTGCTTTCCATGTAAATTTCATAGGTAACCCTCCACGTTTTTTGTAGCTTTTATCTCTTTCAATTTTCTTGTCTCTTTTTATGGCTAAAAGCATATACATGTATATGTAGTTTTAAAATAGCCAATTTTCTTTAAGATTTATAGGAGAATACAAGTTTACATGGAAAATTCTATAATATCAGATGTGTACAAAAATACCAAAATTTAGATAAAAATGTTACGCTTTGAAATGAAAGAAAGCTGAATAACGTGCCTGATGGTTTTTATACAATGCACAGCCAAGCAATCAAGCAACGAAATATTTATAATTCATCGAGTAAATCCTCTGATTTATAAAAAAAGCTTATGTTCTCAAATACATGTTTGCTTCTGTTCAATTTTCCTGGCATATAATGCAGAATTAAATGTTTTTTATTTGGTATAAAGGATAGACTTCAAGTTGAGATGGATTAAACGCACCGAATCTCAGCAGCGCTCTCAGTGCTTTGACTACAATTGATATTATTTCTGCAGTGAGTTAAAGAAAGAAATAGTGTATATATATATGAGCCGTTTACTCACTTGAGATGTCCTTTTTGCAATATATGTTCTGTTCAAATTTTGCATCTAGAACGATAGATAATCGTGCCTTTCCTAAGGCTAAAATGTTTTATTTTGGGCTCTTGCAGTAGACCTACTTTTCTGGCGTAGAATAAAACAGTTGAAGGTAAATCAAGAGAGACATAGGTTAGAAATGAGCCATGCTCTGTGAAAAGGGGGCCTAATTCATCTATTCAGGTCAGCCTGCGCAGTCCGAAACTTTTCGCTATTTGTCAATTTTCTGTATGTCCAAGAACCAGTCTACCTCATGATTGAGTCAGTTGTTTAAAAAAAAAAATGTAGCTATAACGGTTCCATTAGTATGTGATGGCTTTCTTCGTATTATGCATCAACGAGGTATATTAAGCCCCCTTTTACCAGAGCATGGCTCAAATTTAGTATTCTTGGTGATTTTACTGCTTCATCCGCATTCCATCTGTCTGGTTCTATTATTCCTTTGAAATACATTGATCAATCCAGTTTAGACGGCATACAATCGCATCACAGACGAGATACAGAAGATATGAACGTGTCGAGATCTGTCCATGAACTAAGTATGATCCCATTGTGAACACTATCAGGCAAAAGCTATTGATCTATATATAACAAATTAAGACCTGTCCAAATTTAAAGCATTAGCAGACGAAAAAGTAAACATAATTTAAAAGAATAAATGAAATCTTTTGAAGGGTAGAAAACCAGCATTTTCTCCTTTTTCCAGATTTTTTTTTTAAATACATCTTTATCGCGGTCGTTAAAACTCGGGATTGTTTGGAAAGGAATAAATAGAGTTAAAAGGGTTAAATGATTTATTACCAATAAAGTGTAAAAACAAAAACCCTATAATGCGCGATAAAATTTCATTTTACACTTTGAGTGGCGATAAATTATCCAAAGTGCACATAGACCGTTCAGCCCCCTTGGCCCTGTTTGTATCAGTTCCGAGATTGTTATCATTAAGTTGCAGACGGTGTTGAAATCTTATCGCTGTAAAGTGTTCGCTTTTTGAAGAACTGATCTGAGAGGCGAGTGATTATAGAGAAACGTTGGTCTTTATTGTGCTAAGTTGAGTCATAACCCCACCAGATGAATTTTGCGTCTTACAGTAAACGATTTCCGAAACGTTGTTTCAAAATCAAAAGATGACGTAGATACCGTCACATGGGACAAATCTCATACAACTTTTAATTGGCTTACCAAATCATATCAACTCTGTGACTACACTCAGCAAAACTTCTAACCGGCCTCTTCTGTTTTTTTTTTCCTGTAAATTTGACCAAGTAATAGACAGGTAAATAAAAACAAATTGTAAAATGTATCCGGACGTCAGTCATGGTATTGTACTGGAAAACAAAATCACGATTTCGCCAACAGAAGGCATCTCTTTTTCAAAAAAGGGGAAACACGTGGTTTGCGCATGCGTGGTGTCTATCAACCAAAACAGGTTAAATAGAGAATCATAAATTACTGAAATTTTGTCAGCAATAAGAAAAAACATAAAAATTGTTTTCTGCACAAAAATATAAACTGAGAGACGGAGCACGAAGCTTTGAGAAAAAAAAAATGATTTTTCAATTTTCAATGTTTAGTGAATGAATGTAAAATAAGTTCCTTTCAAAAGTACAAGTCACAAAATTTCTTTCAGACTTAGTCTGGGGTATGCTTTTACACTGGTCAATTATTCTCAAAAGAATCAAACCAAATAAACTCTCTCTTTTCTGGACAGCGGATGCCAAAATGGTCTACGGGGAATTCCAACTTAAAAGTGGCCGTTTAGAAGTTTTGTTTAGTGTACATACGGCCACTAGGAGTTGATGTACTATATGGCTATGGGTTATCGGTCGATATAGTTCAGATGAATTTGATTGGGTGCTGTCTTTCTATAAGCACTGGGTGCTGTCTTTCTGTAAAAATACCAGCCGATATAGCTCAGTAGGTAGAGCGTAGGACTCGTGAACACAATGTCCTACAGATTGTGGGTTCGTATCCCCGGCTGGCCAACTAAAAAAATTACTAATAGTCTTTCGGATGAGACATTAAACCGAGGTCCAGTGTGACGGTGCTATACGCCGAGCACGTAAAAGACGTATTTCACTGACATATAACAGACTTTTGTAATATTCTCAAGTCCTGTATTGATACAACGTTTCGGACTCAATTCAGCAAAATATTGGACTTAATTCTGTTACTTAACTTAAGCCCATTTATTTTGCTTAGTTGAATCTGAAACGTAGTG